>JAQFVV010000152.1:1961113-2481302 GCA_028023455.1 Epiperipatus broadwayi
ATAGGTTACATCATATCAAGTTGTACATTGTATAATATATTAACAAACTAGGAGATATCATTAATTACAGAAAGAAACACTTTTTTTTTTATTAGTCTTTAGTACTTGTTATTGTTTTCATAGTTCAGTTCTTACTGTTGGTTCATTCTGGATTTCCATTTTTTCTGAGGTTATGTTTTGTGTTTTCATTATAATGCTGCTCTTATTTTGAAGAGAGACCAAGTGGCAGCAAAAATGTCTGGTGGTGCAAGAAGATTGTCCCTTTCTTTAAATTTTTCTAGCTTGTTATGATATGTGTTAGGATGTCTTCTTGTATTGTTTCCTAAGGTAAATGTACATCTGGTACACCATAAGCCATATAAGCTGAAAGTAACTGCACGGATTGTTGGTATTTTGTTTTCCTTGAATTTTTTCAGCATTTTTTCTATTGTGGTATCATTTTTCCTATAATTGTTTAACATCAGTTGTCTAACTTTTTCTAGGCCTCTACAGTAGTCAGTGTATCAAATGTTCTTGTGTTTCTTCTTTCCTATGACACAAAGAACATATTGGATCAACATTTAGGTAGAATCTTCTGAAGTGAATGAAATGTGCTGTAGGTAATGCATTAAGATTCAATTTGAGAATGAAGTCAAAAAATTTTGGTTCTAGGTACCATCTTTTGTATTTTTTTAGTAGCTGGCTATTATCTATTCCCAGTACTGTTAGCTTATTATTATCTTCTTGGTTCTGAGATAGAAAATCATGTATTTGCCAATAAGTGTATTTAATAGGGCTCTTAAGTGTTATTTTATTTTTAATGCTTCCAATACTTACTAATAGTGTATTTATATAATTATCTGTGGGAGGGGGTCAGTCAGTGGGTATGATTTCTAGTTTTTGCTCTATGTTTGGAAACCGTTTAAATATGGCAATCAGTAGATTTACTGTTTTTTGTGTGTAGAAAGTTTGTATTGCATGCAGTCCAAGGCCATTCCATTTTGTTGGTTGGTTTAGTTGCTTCATTGAGATTGCTACTACTTTCCTTTTCCATAGCAGCTTGTTGCACAATGAGTTATTTGCTGAAATAAATGCTTTTGTGAAATTTATTATTGGTAAATAGTAAGTGATCTTTGTCATAATAAGCTGATTGTATAAAGCTGCTTTTGAGTAGATTGAGAGATAGAATTTTGAGAGTGATTCCGTGATTTTCTCTGCCTCTGCTTTAAGTTTATTTTGTATTGACTTTCTCATTTGATTCATGCCCAAGTGGAAAGGGAAACCCAGAAACATACTGGGTTTACCTTGATATATCTGTGTGTTTAATTTACCTGTAAATATTGCCCATGCAGCCGATTTGTTGGTGTTGATTTTTAGCCTGAAATTTGCTGTATATTCTTTTATAATTTCCTGCAGTATAGGTAATTGCTTTTTTGAGTTTAGAAATACTGTGACATCATCCATGTAAGCTATACATGGTATGTATGTGTTGGTGTTTGGAATTAGAATTCCTTGGATTTTTTTTTGTATTTGCTCTAACAGGGGGTTTATATATAATGTGAATAATAGTGTGCTGAGTGGAGATCCTTGTGGGATTGATTGGCTGGGGTAGAAGGATGATGAAGCTCTGCCATTGAGGGTGATGTGAATTTCTCTGTTTAGTAGCAGGTTGGCGATTGTATATAAGATTGTGCAAGGTATTTCTGTTTTTTTTTAGTTGAATTAATAGTGTTTTGATTGGCACTGAATCAAATGCACTTTCAAAGTCTAGTTGCATGGCCATTGGAGCATATTTTTTCTTTTTAACTACTGAGTTAATGATTGTTTTGTATATTAGTGCTGCTTGACCTGTTGATGATCCCTTTTTTGCATACTGATGTTGTGATATTAGTTTTATTATATATGGTTCAATTTTTTCTTTTAAAACTTTTTCCAGAATTTTTATTCCCAAAGGCTCCATTGAGATTGGCCTTAGATTGGAGACTGTGGTAATTGGTGCTTGTTTTTTAATGAAGGGGACCATTGAAACTGGATATAGCCCTTGTATATTATATAGCTTTTGTGATAGTTGGTTTGCAAGCTGGCACAGGTATGTGTTTGTAAATCGGCTGAGATGTGACAAAACAAAGTGTGTGATTCCTGGTGGTCCTGGGTGGCATGTACCTGGAAATGATGCTAGAATGTGTGCAAACTGTTCTATTTCAAACTGTATCTCTGTTTCTGGTTTTCCAAAAAAATTTTCTGTGGGTTTGAACTGATTTTGCTTTGTTAGTTTTTCTTTGAAGTGCTGATATATTGGTTGTATCATATTTTGTCCAGCTGTGATTTTCCCATCCCATTCTAGTGCCATGGGAACTCTCTTTGTGGATGGATAGCCTAATGCCCATCGAATATATCCGCAGGTCCATGTGTGCTGCTGGGTTAGACAAATTCTTTTTTTTTAATTGCTAGATATTGCTTTAGTTTATTGCATGTTTGATTATATAGTTGCATCAGCTTTATTATGTTTGCTTGATTGTGAGTGACTGTTTTTGACATGCTGATTCTTTTGTGTAGCTCATCTGCTAACGTGATTAGTTTAGAGGGGGGGTTGATTTTTGAGTAATATGATTGATATTAAATGAGAGTATGTGTGTATATGCTATATATTTAGAGATTGGGTCAAGTTGCATTTGATTGAGTTTATTTATCATGATATATGTTTCGGAGAAGAGGAACTCTGGAGTGTTGATTGCTAGAAGAATTCTTATTGCCTTTTGTATATTAGTGATTGGGTTGTGGGATGTGTTTAAATTTAATTCTATTATCTGTGCCGCCAGATCAGAAAACGGGGAGGGTGAGAGACTTACGTCAATTGAGTGATGTAACATTGGAAAATAAAAAAACAAGATCTATGAGAGTGCCGTGGCGATTGTTATAAAATGACACTGAGTTCTGTGGGAGAAAACCATTGCCACTCATAAGCAATATTGCAAGTTCATTTATCCATTTTGCAACAAACTTTTGATAGCTCATATTAAAATCCCTGGCAAGTATGGTGGGGTAGGGATTGGACACTAACATGGAGTTAATGGTTAAAATTATTCTGTTAATTACAATCGGACCGGGGGGAATGTATACAAATATTATGTTAATTGAAAAGCTTTTGTGATTAAATGTAGCTATCAAAAGATTGGAGTCTATGAAAATTATTTTAAATGATGTAAAAGGGCATTTTTGATTGATAAATATACTTGTCCCACTTGATGGTGATGAAGTGTCTCTTGAGCATGCGCAAAAACCAAATTTGTTCATATATGTTGCTGGGTTGATTTGGGATCCGTTATATATTTTTGTTTCTAATAGCCCCAGTATACTGGGTTGCATTGTCTGTATCCATTTGTTAATTTGTTGTATTTTTTTTTGTGGAGTTTAAACCTCGAATGTTATGTGCCGCTATTTTTATTTTCATATTATTTAATGTTGTAGAAGGAGGGGCTTCACAATTTTCTAAAGTTTCTGAATTTCATTTTTTACCTTTTGTACATCTATTTTGCTTGAAGCGGGGTTAGAATTATTTATTGGTTCTGTAAATATTTGTTTAATCGAGAAACTGTCTCTGACGTTTTCAGATTCTTTTGATTCTTGAGAGGTTGATTCCATTTCCATATTTTCATCTATTAGTAGTTTTACTGAACTTAATTGGCTATATTCCAGATCATTTGTTTTAATCTTTTTATTTTCTCTAGTTTTTTTGGTTTTGCTTGTTTTCTTTTACTTTTTAGGTGTGTTTTCAATCGCTGGAAGGTACTGTGTGATGGTATCCATTATTTCAGTTGTTGTTTTGTTTATAATTGTTTGCTCAGCTTGATTATTATCTCCGTTTGGCATTTCTTTTGTTTCTTTTTGCATGTAATTATTTTCATTTTCTATTAACTTATCACTAAGTGATTTTGCCCGGGGTTCAAAGTTTTCCTCTTCCTCATTCGTGTTTGTGTTAATTGTTATTTCCATTGACTTGCTTGGGGGATGGTCTATAGTCTTATTTTTATTAATTTTTGATATTATTGACTTGAGTGGGGGGAATTCTATGTTTTCCTGCTCCGTGGATTTGTGTGCTCTATCTGGTTTCCCTTCTAATCTTTGTGAGGGGTGGTTATTCTCTTCCACTAGATTTACTTCTTCATTGCATTGCATTGCTATGTGGCCTCTTTTGCCACAGGCAAAACAACGTGGCTTTAGTCCTCGGATATATAAGTATAGCATTGCCTCTTGGTCTGTTATGTGTGTTGGAATGTTTTCTGGGTCTATTTCTTTGTTTAACTTGACTTTGTATTCAAAACTATTTGTGAATACGGGTACTGATGTTTCTTTGAGGTATATCTGCTGAAAAAAAATAACCTTTCCGAATGGATTCATCATTCTTTGGAAATCGTCAAAGCTATATCCGAAGTAGGCATTTTTTAATACTCCGGTGATGTTTTTGTATCTGTTTTCATCAACTCATATGATTGCAAAATTACCTAGAGTTTTAATATGATTTTTGAATTGATCCCTTTGTGCAGCTTCACAAAACTCAACCGCTACATATCTGCTATTTGGATGGTCGCCTATGCATTGTACTGTCTCCAGTAAATTATTTTTGTTTAGTGCTTCAATAAGTAGCTCGTTGGGGAAATGGTAGAGAGTGCAGTGATTGTCTGTTACCACCAACACTATTGATTTTTCAGTAAAAAATCTTTTGAATGTTGAAAAAAGGGTTCTAGGTATCATATTATTGAATCTGACCCCAATCTGTTCCAGCATTTCATCTGTCCATTGTGTGTGGGGGGGCTCAATTTCATTTTGGTTTACTAGATCCAAGTCTTTAAGATCGTCTGACGTGGTTTTCCTAAATCTGGGATTTTTTCCTGGGTTTACGTTATTTTGGTAAGTTTTTGCGATAGTTGCATATGTTTTTCTTGTGTGGTGTGAAGGACCAGCTTCTTGATCTGACGACTGGGCAGTCGCCATTTTATTATTTACACAAGTAATTTTTCAACAAGGTAATGTTTTGTTTTGATTTTTTAAACTTTTTTAAATTTAAATCTTATTAACTTTTTCGCTATTTTTTCTTGTACTCTTTTTACTTTTTGTTTCTAAATACTGTTATTAATTATAATTGTTTGAATTGACATCTATTCGCCATGCTGGAGAATTAATTACTACTCTTAGCTATTATTGATTTTTTTAACCGTTGTTCACTAATTATTTTAGGACATGCACATTTCTTAAAACACTCCGGTTAGCATTGAGTATAGCATTTTTAAATATTTAAGGAAAAAAATCCACTTTTATAGCTATTTAATTTGAAAAAAACTAGGAGACATTTTTCTTACCTGCAACAATGTAAGTAACCAGGTGGCGCTATTATTATTATTATTATTATTATTATTATTATTATTATTATTATTATTATTATTATTATTATATTGTTGTTTAGTTGAAATAGAGACAAGAAAAATCTCAAATAAAAAAGTGGTTCTATAGGTATAGTAATTTAAATTATACATAGTAATCATGATTTAGTATGTGTTTAATTTGTTTTGACGAGATTATTAATTAATTATTATTTATCCATAATTTAAATATAATAGTTTATATGCTTTATTGATCTCTAAAGTTGTCTATCTGTTACTATTAAAGGCCATAAGATTTCTAAAGACTAAGTGTAAATGATTATATAATTTGAAATATTTGATAAGAATTAGCCCTTTTGTTTCTCAATATAAATGCATTAATTAATTACTTTTGTGGCAATAAGACTGGTGCATAAATAATATTGTTTAGTAAAAGACAGCCTCTAGCAATATGCAGCATAGTCTTTTATTGATAAATGTTAGTTTAGATAAGCATCTTATGCATACAAATTTATTTTCAAGTAAATTGCTTGTGCTTGATGTTTTAACTTATATTCATGAAAATGATTTGATCATTTCATACCCAAATTTAATCATATCATTAAAAATATTACTAACTTTTTTTACAAGTGTTGCTAGTAGTGAGAGAGAGAGATCATTTTTGAAATAAATTATAAAAAGATTGGCTGGGAAGTTTGTCAGTGATAGCTAAGTGTTTATAATATTGTGTCAAAATTTGGCTGCAGCAAAGAGTTTGCTATTAACTGAAAGGAAACCCTTTGATTCCTCTTGGAAGCCTTAAAAGAACCAAGCAGGACAAATTTCTAATATCTACCCCATACATTCTTGTCATTACAGCTGTTATTACAATGTGATTATTCATATAGTATGCAAACATGGATGGACTGCTCACCAACATGCATTAGCAACATGGTGAGTTAATTGGCTTTTTACCTCTGAGGTTAAGATCAAGAAATAGCATGGTCTTTCTTTTCAGTTGCCTGATAAGACAGAATGAATGTTTGCATAAATGACAAATATTTTTCCAATACCTATATACAATTAAGACAGACAAAAATAAATCATGGCCCTTATTCCCAGGAGGCTGTAAAGTCAACAACCAAGGAAGCAATTGGTGGCTGAAGGTGGATGGTGCTAAGAATCCCTTGATTGTGGACCCAGGTTATCATTAGATGATGTCTTTTTATTTAGGTACTTACATTTGCAGATCATTTTCAAGTGAAGTAAGATTGCAAGAATTACAAGAACTGTCTTATATTAAATGCAACATTATGGGACTTTGTGAAGTTAGAAGGAAAGGTAAAGAGACAATTGATTTAAAAAGTGGACATGTACTCTATTATAAAGGCACAAATATTGGAAATACAAGTGAAGTAGGATTTATTATAAATAAAAAGTGGTAGAACAACATTGTGGAGATTGATGGTGTATTGGACAGAGTGGCAAGATTAGTTATACAACTTATAATGGACGGAACGATTCTCATCATACACCTCCCTAATATCCATCATACTAGTCACGCTAGTCGCTAATCCAATCTTTAGCAGTGTGTACTCCCACTACACATCATGCATCCACATTGGTCAACAGATATAATGGATGGAATGATTAGCACTTGCCCCAAAAGTTGATGTTGCCAGATATAACAGATGGAATGATTACAACTAACACCAAACATTGTAAACACCAGATGTAATGGGTGGTCAACTAACTTGCAGACTGTACTACTATGCAGATGTAGCAATAGGGTGTGGAGATGAGTTAATATGCTCTAATTTATTACCCCTAATGAAACAATCTGCAGAGACCTACCAGGCTTAGAAGAGCAAAAAGTTGCATCCCACTATGTGCAGACTGTGGGTCATCTGATAAAGTGCTAATGAGAACCCGATGAAATGCTTAACCAATGATTTCATACCCTTTAATTGACTAATTCTATCCCTATTTAATAATATTAAATGCAATTTAGGTTAGTTCATCCACTTTCCCCTTTTTAATTCCATTATGTTCTAAAATTTAAGCCCAAAGAGAATATTGCTTTTAACTCTATTATCAGGTATGAACAAATATACACAGCAACTCCTGCACCTATATATAGGTTACAACTAGCATTTATTATATTTGTTTTATTTTTAAGCTTTTATATAATAAAAAAATAGATGTGTGTGCATGTATAATTATTTATAAACTGTAAAATGTCAGGACAACTCAATAAACCAGAGACCGGAATACTATAAACTCTCAAACATTTATTAACAATAATAAATATTAAATATAATGATAATAGTAATGATAAAAAAATAAAAATAAAATAAAAAATATATAATAATCATCATATGTACATATGTCACAAATGAACCTCTACCATCTTACTAATTAATTATCCTCCAGATCCAACCCTTATACCCCATGGTAGAAATCCACATATGTCACTCATTCTCTGCAAATCATAATTATGTAGAAAAATCAACTTTAGCTATTTAATATAATTGAGATGCTGGCTAGCTAAATTATATATTTACAAATGTTAATCTATTTAACAAATTTCCCCAATTTATATATATGATAGAGACAGATCCCAGTTGATTAGTCAAACATACTGGAAAATATACATACACAGTTAATCACAAAATAAAACATATAATATGTATTCTGTATGTGTTGTAATTTAACCTATATATAAATTTAGAGAATCTTACCTCAATATTTATGTGGATGACCTGATGTGAAGCAGGTGGTATTACCTAAATTTTATTTATAATGAAAATATAAAAAAAAAAATATCAAAATGAATAATCCCCCCTTTTCTTCTTTGCTAATTTTGAAAAATGAGGCTTCAGCATCAGAGTGTAAAAATACAACAGATAATATGAATAAAAAAATAAAATAATAAATAAACAAAAATTTACAATATTGATTCTTTGATTAAAAAATTGTAATTGGAACAAAGTTCATAAAAATCATCATAATAGAAGTAGTAGTAGTAGTTGATAGTTAGGCAAGTTGTTCTTCAAAGCAGTTTCACTTAGTAAATCATTCTCCTTAGCAAGGATAGATAGGGACAATGGTGTCTCCTGTAGTTGTGTTTAATGGTAAACATCTTGATCCTCATTTGATTCACCATAATGTATTCCAAACCTTGTTTAGTTTGGACTGAAGGCATCTTCTTATGTGTTTATAATAAAGTAGAAATATATATATAATGCAGCTGGCAGGAAAATACCATGACACACAATAGCACGTTTTGCTCTAGCCCATTTTCATATTAAAGTACATTTTAATAATTATTTATAATCATATATTTTTATTGAATAATATTGAAGAACTTATATATATATTAAGAAAATTATTTCATTTTTTCTTTCTTCTCCAATTTTTAGCAAATTTAATTCTCATTATTGTTTTTGAAAAAATTTAAAAAATTCAAATTTACTCCAACAACTTTTTTAAATACGATTTAATTATTTAAGAATTAATCAGTTATTCTTACTTCTTTTCACTTTCTGTCCTTTGAATTTGATAAACTTTTAGTTACAGTATTTGACTTTTAAAATGTTTATAATTTAACTAAAAGAAAAAGTAAAAACTCCATTTTAGCGTTCTAAATTTTTTTAGTTTTAATTGCTGTCTTTTGTTACAGTTGTTATAATAAGAAGAAGAACGATTTGTAAACTGTCTTTTGTTTTTATACATTTCACTCGCAAAATTTCCAGGAATGCCGATATCTTTAACTGCCTATTGTTTAAATACATTTAGATTTATTACAAATAAAAAAATAATAATAAAATCAGTTTTATTTTCACACGTATGTACCCACCTAATTAACTTCAAGTCATCCCAAATTCATTTACCTATTAATTAATATTCAATTTTAAATTAAAAATATATATATAGATTACAGTTTATTTAATCAAATAGTTTGATATATATACAATAGTACTTTCTAAAATATTGATCGTATTTTATTTTATAAATATAATAATTTATTGTGTATTATATGTATATAGGTAATAATAATAACAAATAATAATCTTCCCACTATTACTATAAATTCCAAATGGATTGGGTTCAATAAATATGCTTAATCTTTTTAGGAATGTGTGCATTGTAAGCTATCCTTTACAAACTTAATAGCAGATACCAAATGCAGATAATTCAGGTTGATGCCCCAACAAGTTTTCATAGTGATGAAGTAGTAGAAGATTTTTATATGGATGTACAAAAACTTTTGATCAGAGTAAACACCATTTTAAAATTGTTATGGGATACTTTAATGCTAGAATTGGTAAACAAATGAAAGATGAAAATGCTGTAGGTAATTTTGGTTATGGTAATAAAAATGGGAGAGGACATAGACTTGTGGAGTTTGCAGAAAAAAAAAACTTTATATTATGAATTCCTTTTTGAGAAAAATGTTAAAAGGAAATGGACATGGAAGCATCCAAATGAAGGTACAGCAGAATTGGATTATAATTTGACTAACAGAAAATACATATTTCAAGATTGCAATGTTCATAATAAATTTAACACAGGAAGTGGCCATCGATTAGTAAGATGTAAGATACATGTTAATACAAAACTAGAGAGACAAAAATTATTAAGAAAAACAATATTTACAGTTGATATTCCTAATCTTCAGAAACATTCTAATGAATTTAAATTAGAACTTATAAATTGATTTCAAGTATTAGTAGATTTTGAACATGATTCTGATTTGAATGAAATTAATATGAAAATAACAGATACACTTTTAAAAACTGCAACAAAAATAGCTAGTAGTAAAAAGCAGCAATTGACCAATAAAATTTCTACTGAGACTAGAGAATTTATGAAGAAAGGAAGGAATATGAAGATATACAAAAATGATGCATTAAAAAGAATTGAATATCTTGAATTTTGTAAAATGGTGCGGAAAAGAGTTGAAAATGATATAAGAAAGTATAAATGTGAACTAGCAAGGAAATCTGTAAAAAGAATAAAACTGTCAAGAATGTAAAACAACATTTTGGTATTGGTAGAAAATTTATATCCGCAATAAGAAAAAAAGATGGAATTATTACTAAAAAGAGAGATGTCATCATGAAATGGATAGAAGACATGTATCAAGAATTATATAGTAATAAAGAACAAGTACCTCCTTTATCTATTACATCTTATGAATTGCTGAGAATTTTAAATGAAAAAGTGAGACATGCAATTAAATGTATGAAGAAAGGAAAGGTTCCAGGTAATGATGGAATTATAATTGATATATTAAAAGAAGCAGGTGAAGAAATAGAAAAAAATTTAGTGAAGTTATATACCAAATGTCTAAATGATAAAGATGTACCAGATGATTGGAAGAATGTAGTATTAATATTAATATTTAAAAAAAGTGATAAAGAAGATATTAGAAATTACAGACCTATCAGCCTTTTATCAGTTTTATACAACATTTTTACCAAGATAATTACAACTGGTCTACAGAGAACATTGAATTTCCACTAACCAAGAGAACAAGCTGGATTTATAAATGGTTTTAATTCAGTAGATCATATCCAGGTATTGAGAGAAGTTATAAAAAAGACAAATCAATATAAGTTGCCATTATGTTTTGGATTTGTAGATTATGAAAAGGCATTTGGTTCTATAAACATTTCTTCAGTAATTAAAGCATTGGATCATCAAGATATAGATTGAGGATATTGTCATATTTTAAAGAATATTTATAAAAATGCAACAGCAACAATTAGATTACATAATGATACTGGGAAAGTCAACATTGAGAAGAGTGTAAGACAGAGTGACTCCATATCTTCAAAACTTTTTACAGCAGTGCTGCAAGAAGTATTTTGTGGATTAAAATGGGAAGCTAAAAGAGTGAAAGTAAATGGAGATTATTTAAGTCATTTAAATTTTGCAGCAGATGTAGTTGTTTTTGCAAATACTGCCCTAGAGCTGCAGGAAATGTTCAGGAGTTATCAGATGAAAGTAGGAAAGTAGGATTAAAGATAAATGTTAAAAAGATTAAAATAATGTTCAATGAATTTTCTCAAAATATGAAAATAAAGATTGATTATGATGAGTTAGAAGAAGTTAAGAATTACAAATACCTTGGTCAGATTATTAATACAGATGGAAACATAATGGATGAAATTAATCATAGAATTAAACTTGGTTGGAGTGCTTTTGGTAGAAATAACTTGATACTAAAAGGAAATATGCCTATGTGTTTGAAAAGGAAGAATTTTAATAAATGTGTTTTACCAGTTTTTACTTGTGGATCTGAGACTTGGACACTTAATAGCAGAGCAATATAGAGATTTCAGACCACTCAAAGGAGTATGGAGAGATGCCCGTTGGGGATAACAAGAAGAGATCAAAATAGCAATATTTGGGTAAGAGAACAAACAAGTGTTACTGACCTCATTGAAAAAATTAAAAGATTGAAATGGAGCTGGGCTGGACATATTGCTAAAAGAGATGATAATAGATGGAAAATTGAAATCTTGAACTGGATTCCAAGAGATTGTAAAAGACCCAGAAAGAGTCCACATGTGAGATGGATGGATGAAATAAAAAAAGTGTGTAGGGGTGATGTGGAGAAGAGCAGCTAAAGATCGGAGAATATGGATTGAACTTAGAAAGACCTTCATCCTCCAGTGGAGTGATAATGGTTGATGATGATGATCAAAATTTAGGTCTGTAAAAGTTCAGAAAGTAAATTTATAATTGTGTAATAGTAATTTTTTCATTGTTATCTTTAATAAAACATTTAAATGTATATAAAATCATGTAGAATTTGTTTGATATTTTTTTTGAAGGGAGGGACACCAAATATTGTTTGCCTAAGGACCCTGATGACTCTTTGGTCTTATGTATAGATTAACATCAAATTATATTATATAATAATACAGACATGTATGTGCGTGTAGAGAGAGAAAAAATTAGATATAAATCAGTTTTCTAAAATATTTAAATTAAAATTGCATTTTCCATTAGCATTTAAATTTTATGTAGTCTTTTTTAAATTATTACTATTATTATTATTATTATCATCATCATCATTATTTACGGTCGTTAAATTTTAAAAAAAGACCAGAGGTGAGCACCTTTTTTTTTGTCAGCAGGAGGAATGAAATTTTTTTAACATGATTGTGGTCAGAAGAAATTGAATGATTTAACAAAAAATTCAGAACCTAAAATATGTTAAATTAAATTACCAAATTTATTAAAATATTTTAAAAAATTATAAATGGCAAAATTTAATAATCTAAATAAGAATCGGTTACAGATAAAAACTAAAATTTGTAACAAACATTTTTACTGTCATGTTAAAAAAGTAAATGTAGAAAACTTATTGTTACAAAAACTAAGGGACTGAATTTGGAATGCTTCTGATTTATGACTACATCACTATTGGAATTTAATTCACAGGTGGAAATATGTAGAACGACTTCTAAATTGTCATTAGTTATTCGTGATCTGATTTTGCTCTTTGTAGTTTTCATTAAGGAAAATATAGTTCTGCTTAGATATGTCAATACAAAGAATACAAATATTTCTGTGTATTAACCAAAATATTTTTAAACATTTCTGGATATAAAAAGGCATAAAAGTCCATTATTGTTTGTTTTTTTTAGAACATGGGTTCTTTAATATTAAATTTCATTGCAAATTTTTCAGTTTTGGACACAAAATGGATGATGCATCACTGGCATTGTAAATAAATGGTAGGTTTACTAAAGGTAGATCTTCAGAAATTTTGTAAAAATCTTAAAATCGTCTGGTAAATTCATTGAATAAATCACTTGTTATTGCCTCATATTTCTTAAAATTAGCACATATTAATTAGTTTTTCTTTATTTGCAAGATTGGAAAATAAGTAATTATTCTTTTTGAAATTTTTGTGAAATTAATTTTCGATTTCTTGTAAATGATTGATATTGTATACATATCAAAATAAATAATCCTTTCCCTTATAATGATATATTTAATTCTATTTGATACCTTAATAAAGATAAAGTTGTTCAGCCATTGGTCATTTTTGAATTCACAAAATTTATTACACTTGTCTTTAATATTTAAAAAGTTAACAATTTTACCCAACAAAACATGAAATTGTTTAAAACTTTTGCAAGACTAAGCCATCCTATGTTCATGTAGTACAGAATGTGGATAAAATCACATTTCATTTCTTTCAAAATGGTTATGAGTTGCCAGTGATTTAAAGTTTTTCCATAAATAAAATAAACTACTTTTATTACAACCAATATACCATGTTTCAGTTTTAGAACTCTTTTTCAAAGAATTTCTTTTCCTGAAATAGACTTTGTTTCATCATGATTCTTTTTAATAACCAATTGTTTTTTCCTGTCAAACTAGGACACCCATCAATTGTGACGTTGACAGTTTTGTCCACATTATATTATGACTTTTGCAAAGTTTCTTGAAGCATTATAAATAAATTTTCACCAATAGTTATGTCTTTTATAGGATATGAAGAAACTAATTCCTCTATAATTTCAAATCTATTATTTCTACCTTGAGTAAAGATCAAAAGTTGACTCATAATCATAATGTCACATAACTTGTCTAAAGCCATTGCATTATAAGTACAATCTTCCAATTTTAATTCATCACATAAATTTCTTGAAATATTATCAATGAGTCTCACAAGAATTCTTCATGAGAGATTTTTCAAACATCAATTTTTTATCAGGTCATAATAACTCAGCAATATCTATTTAGCATTCCTTTATGAATTTCCTTTCAAAAAATGAGTTGCATTATTTTACAACCTCATGTGCACCCACGCAACTAGCTTTTGTCAAAACACTATCAGTATCTGACAAAGTATTTTGTTATTTAAATGTTTCTGCTTCAATTGGCACTTGTTTCTGATTAAAATAGTTTACATTTGTTGAAATGTTATGTTGAAAAATGCCTTTTTAACTTATATTTTTTAAAAAGAGAAATAGTTGTGTTACAAACCAATCAACACAGATTTATTGTCTACATTTGCAATTAAATATATGAATGTCCAATTTAGCATAAATTTTTATTGTAGTTGACTTATTTTATGACCTATAAATTATATTAAATTAAAAATTCTAATAATTAAAAGACATAAACTTACTTATAAAATATCATGCAACAATATTATTTTTCAATAAAAGGTGATCTAAACTCAAAGGAACTTCATTCAAACAATGCTAAAATAATATTTAGAAAATAATATCTTTTGATGTGTGTTGCATCATCTGGTTAACCACATTAATCATTTGTTGCCTATGCTTCAACAAATAAGCACATGCTTATTGACACTTGCAGCTAGAAATATTTGTGTCCATAAAATCAACATTTTTATATTGTGCACATCATTGCAATCCCATCAGAACATTAATTTTCTGGTTATGCTGTCAGAAAACCTTTCACACAGATGCTAATGAAGTCATTGTCTCTTTCTCTATTGCCATTAACTATACAAAGTTGGCAGTTTTCTAGTTTCCTAATAATTCATTAGATGTGGGTTTTGTCTACCTTACATTTATGTAGTTGACCAGATTTGACACCATCATAGACCATATGTGGCTTGTTAGCTTGAAATTGCCTACCCTGGTGTAGACCAAATATTTCATCATAGGGATAGATTAAGATACAGAAAATGATTAAAGTTTAATTGACCAAATGAATAAATGCGATGTGGGTGAAATTTTAACTGAAATGTATAATATTCAATTTTATTTACTAGCACAGAGAGCATATATAACTTAAACAGAATGGATTTACGCTCTAAGCATGTTGTAATATTGTTATAATAACTCAACAATGTCTTGTTGAATATTGGGGATACTTTCAAATGAAAGCACAAGATAGACACTTTTGAAAAGATACCAGTGGGTGTCATATCTATTGTACCTAAATTTAGTTATATGGGTCATTCTGAAGTGTCTGAGTTTGACAGTGTGAAAATGTTTTTATTTACTTTACATCCACTAATTTCTTTCTATATATTAACTTTTGCAAAAAAAATTAATTTGCTATGTGTTAATATAACAAATTGTTATAAATTATGTAATATTCAATTTTATTTACTAGTGCAAAGATCATATGAAATTTAAACAGAAGGGATTTACTCCCTAAGCATGTGTATTGTAATATTGGTATAACACCTCAACAATGTCTTATTGAGTACTCAGGAACTCTCAAACCAAAGAATAAGATAGGGACTTTTTGATAAAATAAGAATGGCCATCTTATCTATTGTTTGAGAGTATTCTCAGTATTCAACAGGACATCATTGAGTTATAATAACAATATTACAGAGCATGTGCTTAGAGTGTAAATCCATTTTGTTTACATGATATACAATTCCTGTATTACAATATATCTTTTTAAAATAATTACAATCTTCTTGCACCTTTTCAGCAAAAAATATTTATTATTATAATTACAGTTTTGATTGTTTCTCGCAGTCTTCTTCAGATCTACAAAAATTTAAATATGATAACAATATAACCAAAACTTATATATACATCAATAAATTAACAATCAATTTATACATATAATAACACTCTTAAACACTATACATAATTTATTATAGTATATTATTAAATTACTCAATCTTTAAATGCTTTAAAAAAATTTTAATTAATTTTTAATTCTTTAATATTTTATATTCCCTTTTTTTATCTGAAGAAGGCAGCGAGAAACAGTCAAAACTGTAATTATAATAATAAATATTTTTTTGCTTAAAAGGTGTAAGAAGATTGTAATTATTTAAAAAGATATATTGGTGTATATGAAAAAGCAAAATTAAGGAAGAGGAAGAAATCTTTATAGAATTCTATAAGAATCTCTGTATTAGTAAATAAAATTGAATATTACATAGGTTTCTAATAGTTTGTAATTTTAATATATAGTAAATTGGAAAATTTCTCAAATGATGATATATGGAAAGAAATTAATAGATATAAAATGAATAAAGTTACATCTTCACATTCTCAGACTAAGATGCTTTAGATTAGTCTTATGCTTTGGTTTGAGAGCATTCTCAATATTCACCAATACATTATTGAATTATTATAACAATATTACAGCATATGTGCTTAGGATATAAATACTTTCTATTTAAATTGAATGAGATATAGAAACTCCTCTTTATATGAACAATAAATGATTGGTAATACTGAATTAAAAATTCTTCCAAAGATATTTTATATTTAAAAATGAGATCATATAAAATTTTGTACAAGTTATCTGTAAAATGTATTACAGAAGTTCTATATATTACTTGCCATTGTAGATTCTGTGGGTGAGACCACAAAAATTGGTATGGAAAGAAACATCAACTACTAGAACAGAAGATCATCTCCATTTGGAAGTTTGTCTAATTTTGTAATGTTAGTGGTCCAGCAACAGAAATCATCTGTAGTGTCCTTTATTAATGAACACCTGTTTGATTAAATCCTGAATGTATTATCCATCACAACATTGATAGATAATATGTAATACTAGGTTCCAAAAGAAAAAGGACAACTGAAATGCTATAATTCACTTGTTCTAGGATTTTCAAGCCATAATAATGACTCAATTTTAAATAGAGAAATACCCTGAAATATGCTGGTAAGAGAGAAAAGAATAAAAATAATTCTATCCTTATTATAGAAGGAAATTCATGTGCCTTTGCTGTATTATTACTTATATTTCTTGGCCACAAAAGAAATCTGAAATTCTGCAATACAATGTGAGTTAAAGCATTATTCAAAAACATAGATTTATTAACCTCTGTATCCTGTCTGTCTTTGTAAGTTGGTTTGATTTATTTGAATTTTTACCAATATTTTTACCTACAAACTTTTCACCATGGTTTATAAATTTATTGATTGAAGTCATATATATATATATATAGATAGATACTTAAAAGGCCAGATTGTATCAATAAGCAAGATGATACATGCAAATTTCCTCCTATTTGGAAAGATTTTTTTTAAAAACATTCTTAATTTAACTTTTTTGCTATTGGTGGAACTTTAACATTTTTTTTTTCAAATCAGTGATTGTAGCGCCTCTACAATCGTCTTTCTACTTTTATCACCCAGTGGATGACTTGTGTGATCAAGTTGAAACATCCCATATATCAATATTTAAATTTTTTAACAGGATAAAACTGCAAAATATGTTTATATATATATTGTAACTTAGTGATCACTCTTGCTTCTGAAGGAAATTACTTTATAGTTAATTTGTAAAATAAAAATAAAAAATCTTTCTTATGTAATACGATTTACTTATATCTTTTAAATTAGAAGTCTCTCTAATAATATATAAAGAAGGTTATACGTCATTTTTATTGTAAAGTTATGTTTTAGTTTTATATTGAGATAAAATTAAAGTATTTAATCCACTTATTATAAGCATAATTTATAAGAAAAAGTTTAGATAATATAAAATAATGTTAAACTTTAACATTAATATTTATAAATTGAGTAATATAACTAGTTAATAATAAATTATTAAGGTAAATTATATTTTCTTTTATCATTTTAATTAATTGAAGACAGTGTTACTTTAAATGTGTGTGCATGTATAATCATTTTACTTCTTCGTTTAAAATTGATTTTGTAATTATGTTCTGAAGTTAATAAAATAATATTAAAAAAATAATTATAAAATACACCAAATCTTTTAAAAACTTGTTTTTTATTTTTTTGCCACCAAAATGAAATATATATTAAAATAGATTTCCAACGTTTCGACTATTTCTTTATTTTTTCTATAGTCTTTTTCAAGGAACTAAAAATATATAAAAAGGAAAAAAAAATCCATAAAAATTTTTAAAACAAACAAAAATAAAAATCCTGTTACATATACATACTATTTTGGAAAATATATTCTTTACTTACTATGATTTCTTTTCCCAGCAGCTTCCAACTTTACATTTTGCTTAAATAAATATTTTATTGTTACAAAATATAGTTTTGTTTTTTTTTTTTCTCATATGTCATAGCATCGGCCGGGACGCGAACCCACAACCGTCTGCAACCAACTACTTGCTTGCAAGGCGGATGCGATGACCTCTCGGCTAATAGTTTTTTATCATTTTATCTTCAATTAACACATTTTTACATTCCTTTCTTGTTAAAAACAAAAACATTCTATTAAATTTCACAAAATATTTGTTCTCTTCTCTTTTCCTTTACATTATAATATCCTATTCAGAACAGGATTTAACATCTTTATGTATAAACTTTCCTTTTCAAATCTTTCTTTTTGTTTAATTATACATTCTAAAGGGGTAATCTTAAAATTGACATGACCAAATTTTTCTTTGTTTAATTATACATTCTAAAGGGGTAATCTTAAAATTGACATGACCAAATTTTTATTTATGTAAATATATTGCTGAATTTCTACCTGACAAATGTCAATTTTAAGATTATCCCTTTAGAATGTATAATTAAACAAAAAAGAAAGATTTGAAAAGGAAAGTTTATACATAAAGATGTTAAATCCTGTTCTGAATAGGATATTATAATGTAAAGGAAAAGAGAAGAGAACAAATATTTTGTGAAATTTAATAGAATGTTTTTGTTTTTAACAAGAAAGGAATGTAAAAATGTGTTAATTGAAGATAAAATGATAAAAAAACTATATTTTGTAACAATAAAATGTTTATTTAAGGTCTTGCGTTGTTAGCCGAGAGGTATCGCAGCTGCCATGCAAGCAAGTAGTTGGTTGCAGACGGTTGTGGGTTCGCGTCCCGGCCGATGCTATGACATATGAAAAAAAAAAAAAAAATGTTTATTTAAGCAAAATGTAAAGTTGGAAGCTGTTGGGGAAAAAAATCATAGTAAGTAAAGAATATATTTTCCAAAATAGTATGTATATGTAACAGGATTTTTGCTTGTTTTAAAAAATTTTATGGATTTTTTTTTTCCTTTTTATATATTTTTAGTTTTTTTGAAAAAGACTATAGAAAAAATAAAGAAATAGACGAAACGTTGGAAATCTATTTTAATATATATTCCATTTTGGTGGCAAAAAAATAAAAAAAGTTTTTAAAAGATTTGGTGTATTTTATAATTATTTTTTTAAAAGTATTTTGACCACTTTTAATAAAGAATCTAAGGTGAAAGAGTTTATTTTTATTTATTTAAAATAATATTACTATAATATTTAAGATTAAAAGATAATAAAAATGAGAACATTATATAAAATTATATTTAATGATTATGTTATGTTTATTAATTAAAAAATAAATTTTGTATGGATTAAGTGTTTATTAAATATTAATTATTATTTTACAGAAATTAAATATTTAAATTAACCATTTTATTTTTAAATCAATTTTATCTTAATTAACCAATAAAAATTAATCAATTGTCAATTTCCAATTGTCACGTGGCAGAGTTTATAAAAGAGTAAAGCCAGGTGTTTGGAATTCATTCATTGACTAATAACTGACTCTCATTATCATTTTAATTAATTTTGTTTTTGACTCTTGCTAAATTAAAGTAATTTACTAATTTATGCATTGCTTATTATATCAAAGGTAGTTTTTAAAAAGTTAAAACAACTAAATGACATAAATTTTATTCTACAAAATGTTTAATTAGTATGATAACAGGAATGGAATAAAAAAAAAACGTCTTATTCTTCATGAGGGACAATTCTACCTTGGCTATACAATCTCAACAAGATATAAGTTATATTATTTTACTGAAATTAGTTTATTATTTTGGAAAGAAAATAACTCTTATCAATCTGAAGTTTATCATAAGTAATTCAATAAATTCCGTAAGGATGCATTTATCCTTTTATTTTCATTTTAAGTATTGTCATATGAATTTTAATTGTACAATAATTTAATTAACTGTATAATTAAACTCAGACATTACACTTATTTTAGAACTTTATTATTAATTATAAATAACTTTGTTTGGAACATTTAATATCGAACAAGTTATCTGACTAAATTATATATAGGGTATATATCAGCACAGGCTTTCACACGACCCACCACTCTATCTCATAACCCTGATACACTTGAACACATATATGTCGAAAAGATAAATAATCACCAATGCGTATTTCATGCTAAACTAGCAATCATCAGTTGGTCCAGATTATCATCTCTACACATATATGCAGTAAGAGTTCAGATATATATTAAGATAGCCAATCTTCATACTGGACAGGCCTCAATCCACTCCACACCACAATTCTTCAAACCGTCCATCCAATTGAAAATCTGATGATGGGACGCTCAAAGGCCATCCTGAGGTCGAGATTCTCGTCACTTCATCTTGACCTAAAGTCAATCTGACTCCTCATGTACAGGACAATCCATTTAATACATATACAAGAAATGGGCAGATATCTCTACTATGTAATAACTGAAATACATAGCAGTGAATTATTTAAATGCATTGCAAGATTATCATTTTACTTAACTGTAGATTTATTAAAGCTGAATATTTAAAATGATTTTTTTATTCTTGAGAATATTGCTTCTTTAAAATAACATTGAAATTCAATTCTTATTGCGAAATATTTTATAATTATTTTGAAATTTGCAATTATTATTGCAAATTGTTTTGTGAAAGAATTAGATATCTTAGAAAAGACCTTAAAGTTTAAAGATTGATCATTTATAATATTTTTATGAGTAAATGATAAATTGTATTATGTTACTTGTTATTTATAAATAAATGAAGTCAAAATAAAATAATTAAGATAAAAGTACTTACATTGTATTCAACCATGTAAACGTCTACAGTGTCAATTAAAAAATTAGTCATTATTCCATTAATGAAATATATAATATTCTAAAAATAAGTTATACATCTTAAATGATAAAATATCTAGTAATAATAATTCTGTTCTTTTTTTTCATGTGTCATAGCATCGGTCGAGAAGCGAACCCGCAAACACGGGATAATTGCTTGTAAGACAGCTACGCTGACAACTCGACCACCAACGCTTGAGAAATAATAATTCTATTCTTTGCTACTGCCTGCTGTTAAAATTCTTTTTGAGTTTAAAACCCAATGTTATTTTTAAAAAATAAAAGGAACTTTTCAATCCTTATTAAAATAATTCTATGTACACACAAACCAAATTTAATAATTATTAAGAATTTCGTATTTGAACAGCACTTGTTAATTAAATGTATTTTCTTCATTATTGTAATGAGACAGCTTTGGTGTTTATTTATAATTTTATTGGAACATGATGCGTAGAAGAAAAGGAGAAGGAAAAAAGAGAAATCTTTGATCTCGTATTTTATTAACTTTCAACTTCATGTCGCCAAGGAGTTCGTTTCTCTTGAATAATATACATGTGTTATAATTTTTTTTTTTAAAAAAAGCATGTCTTGTATGTTTAGAAAAAAATAAAACATTTTTTATCATATTAATAAATTGTCAATAAAGCAAGTCATATATAACGTGACATTGCTTTTATAAGCTTGTATTTACAAAAATGTAATACAGAGAGCGTAGCAATAGCTCAAACAAAGTCTTAATCGATAAGCGCGGTAAGAGAAAATATTTAAAATCTCTAGCCGAAATACTTTTATGCCCAGACCAATTGGTTTCGAGCTTATGGCTCATCTCAGTGAGGAGGTAGAATATTCAGACACTAGATCCAAAATATCAACTCAAAAAAACAGCATTTATTTCATACGTAATATTTAAGTAGAAACTCTGAAATTTTCGGACATGAAAATGTCTTTTACTCCAGTTATCTGATTTAAATAGCTATATGGGATTGAACCAAATTCAGATCTACCATATAATAATAGCCTCAGCATAGCCAAAGCCATAAAGGTAAAATTATAATTATCAACAAAGCAAGTCATATATAATGTAACCAGTGATGATATCCCAAATTTTCAAGAACTGGTTCTCTAAAAGTAGGTTGTATTTAAGAACCTATTCTGTTTATTTATTTATTTTTTTAAGCATGGAAGAAAATCACTTCTTGGTTTCATACCTAAAATTTTTTGGCGACTTCTCAGAAATTTTGTATGACCCTTTCCCCCCATTCACAAAAAAGTGCTGCAGTACACATGCACACTATGATGTACTTTGCAATCTCACTTATGGAATTAAAAAAATTATTAAACCCTTTTTATAATTGAAAAAAAAAAAACCCAAATATTTATTTGGCAAGATATTTCCATATTGACATTCTAATCACATCATATGTCTCTTCAAGTTAATGATGCTTTTTGACTATAGCATCATCAGCTGTATTGTGATTTCTTAGCCAAACTTGAACTGAGTCACTGCAATCCCAGTGATCTAATGGAAGACCTATCCAATTTATTACTAGAAGAATTTGCCACATTTTCCACTTCAAGGTAATTTCTTTTATCTGAATAAATTGTGTTCACCACAGAAAATCTTCATTCAGCCTTGGTTTTAATTATATTTTTAGCTCTTTGGATAGTTTCATTTACAACATGTTTCTGGTGATTTCTCAAAACATTTTCAACATAATCACGGAAATCATTAACTGAAATCTCATGGTGAAATGCTTTGTAAAAATCTGATAATTTCTCTTCAAATTCTTTCCAAAGAACTACAGCTTTTTCCAGATTCCAAGCATTTCGGTTCACAATTTTAACTAATTGATGGATTTTATGATTTCTATCTTGAATATTATTACTTATGCTATTACTATCCATTGATCTTAATTCCATATTTGTTATCACTACATTCAGTAATTTTTGATGGGGAAGACTCACTCATTTGTTGTCTTCAACAAAATTAATATGCAGAAATCCCTTAGAAGAGATAGTTTCATTTATTATTTTTTCATAACTACCACTCTTCTCTCTGAGATATTCAAATGTTTTAATTGTTTTCTCAATCAATTGTTCAGCATGCAATATATTTACACTTCTTCCTTGAATAGCATCCATCAATAAAGCAATTTCTTCTAGAATATTGATTCTTAAAGCTAGATCTCATAAAATATTTGTTGGCAAGATGTTTAGCCATTCCAGAAAATTTTTTATTAGTAGAAAAAAAATCATATAGTACTGGATAGGCTCACCATGTTGCAACTGCTGTTCTATGATAGCATGCTGCCCAACTTGGTCAAAAACTCTACAATTTTTAGAATTTCCCAATTCCCAAATTGGTTGATATTTTATTCAATGCCATTTGGTTTTTATTAGACTGATGGAAGATTTTAAATATTTCATTAATAAATGCTGTAAAGTGATTCATTTGCTTTATGTCTTTGATAAAATCCTCCAGCACGAGCTGAAGGTGATGACTCAAACAATGCCAAATAATCTCAGGATAGT
Organism: Epiperipatus broadwayi; assembly: GCA_028023455.1. Taxonomy (NCBI): domain Eukaryota; kingdom Metazoa; phylum Onychophora; class Udeonychophora; order Euonychophora; family Peripatidae; genus Epiperipatus; species Epiperipatus broadwayi. The sequence goes on from JAQFVV010000152.1 coordinate 1,984,796, forward strand.
GGTTTTTATTTTAACATTAACTTCTGACCACCTTCCAAGGATCACAATTACTCCATCTGAACAAAATCCAATCAAATTATTCTTCAAATATGGATTATCAAATCCTACTGATTGCAGACTTTGTAGTAGAGCAGTGTAAACGGTTTCAGCATCTTTGTTTTGTAATTCCACTAAATCTACAAAAATCGTTGGTGAGAAATCTGCATCTTTAACTTTAATAAAAATGATAAGGACTGTTTTGCGTGATATTGTTGATGCCTCATTAATTATAAACCTATCTTTAAATTCTGGTCTATTATTTTTCTAAACACTTTCTTTTTAATGTATTTTTCATTGTGCTCGACAATTTTGACAGCCAGGAATTGAGAATAAAATCCCACTCCCATGTCTAATCTTTCTTTTTTATATAATTCTATCAAATGTTCAATATCAGGAAATGGTCCGTTTCGTTTTGCTAAAGTGCAAACCGAACTGAAAATTTTACAGATGGAGCTCATAAACTTTTCATGAACCTTGTCTATGAATTTGAAAATTGCATTTTTTGCACTTTCAATTCCATGACACATCTGGTGTGCTTTTGATGAAAAGTTTTCCTTTATTTTTTTTTTTAAAAAGAGGCTTGTTAAACCATTTTATTTGTTCCACTTGGAACAATATTACTTCTCCATTCATTTGACACATGACTTGCCCTCACTTTTATTGATTTTATTTTGATATAGTTATCACAATCAAGTTTTTTTCCGATAATAAGTAAACCACAATATTTTTCTTTGAATTCATTGGCTTATTTCATATTCCAGCAGCCAGGAAGGTCACTATCTACATTCATTTTATATGCATCTTTTGTACTTTTGGAACTGGACAGCTTATTTGTGTTGTCAACATTATTTTCTGTTGCATCAGAAGAAACAGAAAACAAAACTTGATTCAAAACATCCTTTACTATCGTTTTCGATTCTGTATCAGTTTTTGTATCTTTTATGAAGGAATCTGATATTGTTTGCCATTTTTGTTTCGTTTTTTGTGAAATATTTTATTTTTATTATATTCTCGTATTACATTCACCTTAGGAAAAAAAAACCATTTAATTAATTGATTTTTAATACAAATGAGTTGTAACAAATCATAAAACTGAAAATAAAATATTAAAATTAAAAACAGAAAAAGAAAAAAAATAATTTGAAAACCAGTCATGCCACTTGATGAGCCAAAGTTATTGTTATGTTTATCATCTTGACAAGTTATTCTAGAAAAAATATGTTGAACTTATATATGTTAAAAAAAAAAAGACGCACTGTTACATCAGATCTAGCAAATTAAATGAAAATAATGTACTATAAACCTACTACAGCTGATCATCCATTAAGTTTACTAATCAAATAAAAACAAATCTTGCTTGATAAATATGTAAGTGAAGAAATAAAGTATTTAAATAAAAGTTAAATATATATTTTAAACAACGTCGCATAACAAAATCATTTGAACAATGGTTGTATGTTATTGTTTGTTTTCGCAATGATAGGTCCTTTTGAAGGAAGTTATTTTATCTTTAAAGTAAAATAACTTCAGCAAGAGTAAATTTCATTAAAAAATTATGGTAATACATAAATCCATTTGTGCCGAATTTACTTCTAATTTTTAATTTTAATAACGCCTCTGTTAAATGTAAGTAAACTAATAGTTAATTAATTTCTTTCTTACTTTGTGTAAAAATTAAATATGGGTTCTTTTATCACTAATAAAATAACACTTTTTATTGGTATATTTTTAAAGAAACTAATTTGAGATGCGTTAAATAATGGATTTAATTACTTAAACTAAAACTGTTGTGAATTATTTCTTGCAGAATAATTCTTAATAACTCAAATTTCATCGCGCATATCACACGTTCCAAGTGCAATATAGTACAGACGAATTATTCTGGGGAAAGTATTTTGAACCCAATCTGTTCAAAAAAAATCACTGTTACATTAGATATAGCAAAAAAAAAATACAAATAATGTTCTAGATTATTGTTGGAAATAACTAAGTAATTTGTTAATTCAACTTTTTTTAGGATAATAATAAAATTTATTTTCGGATAATTTAACTACGGGTTCGCTAATTTTTTTTAATTTTAAGAACCGGTTCGCGCGAACCGGTCGGATATCATCACTGAATGTAACATTGCTTTTTATAAGCTTGTATTTACAAAAATGTAATAAAGAGAGCGTTCCATTAGCTCAAATAAAATATTTAAGTTAAATAGCTGGAATAAAAGACATCTTCATGTCTGAAAACTTCAGAGTTTCTACTTAAATATTACATATGAAATAAGTGCTAAATTTTAAGTTGATATTTTGGATCTTGTGTCTGAATATTCTAGCTCCTCACTGAGGTGAGCCATAAGCTCGAAACCAATTGGTCTGGGGATAAGAGTATTTCGGATAGAGATTTTAAATATTTTCTCTTACTGCACTTATCAATTAAGAGTTTGTTTAACAATTGGTATCTCTGTATTACATATTAATAAATGATATTTTTATTTTATTGTTTAAATAAAAATATAGATTTATTGCTCCTTGTGGATTCAACATACCATTAATATTTGGTAAGCAAAGTGTATGAGGAAATTAACTATTGATTAATAGTTAAAATGGCAATATTTACTTTCTTAGTATTATTATTATGTTTAGTTATTAAATATGGTATCTACGTGTATAAAGATAAGTAGTGTTCAATGCTCTCCAGTTATTATTAAATGAATTGATTCATGATCTAGATATGTGCTTTAATGAATGCTTATTCTTTAAAATAATTGTTGCCATTAATCTATTTGTAAACATAAAATTATAATATATTATGATGTTTGTCATGTCCATACTAATTGTTTTTCCATTATTCTTTTTTTTAAATATGATTATATCTTAGATTAATGTTTTATTAAGTCGCAGTGTCCCAATGTTAAGTATACTATGCATATGTTGATGTTATATTATTTTTGTATTAGTACCCTCAATTATTTTACATTGCATTAGGTGAATAATAGATGTTTATTTTAGTCTACTGTGCTTGGTTAGTTCTCATGGGACACCAACATTTTGTTTGGTAATTATGTTTAGATTTTTCTATGGATATTTAAACAGTTTTAATATCCATGAGTGCAGTTAAAAAGATGCCAGGATGTTTTGGGTTATTCCAGTTTATGATATAATTTAGGCCTTGGTTTATCCACTATGTCACTCTTATTTTGAATCTCATTACTAGCAACACACTATAGACATAGAAATTTTTGGCATGAAATTATATACATTACATGTTCTTATTTGTCTGGTTTTGGACTATAGCTTTTTCACCCTAATATATGACTATTATAGATTGATAGAAAGCTGAAGTGATAAGACAAAACAAATAGGTAATTTTGTCGGTATAATCAAATATTTTTGTTCTGGATATTTTGTAAAATCAAAATAGGTAAATAATGTATTCAATAGGTAAGAATAATTTTTAAAAAAGGAAATATCTTAAATACAAATGCTGGTGAAATTCATGGGTATAAATGTTTTATACTCCATATAATCAAGAAAGAGAACTAAAGGTTATCTATTTTAATATTCATTAATGTTAAGGCTATACCACTTCTAGAGGTAAGGAATTCTAAAAAAAGATTTAATGATCTAGAAGTTTATTACGGTGTATCATTAATATAAGATATTTATGATGAGTTATGGTAATTGTTATAATTAATATTCCAAGATATTATTGAGTAGTTGTGAAAATTTAATTGGACTAACATATTTTGTATGTTTGGAAAAGTTCATGTCTAATTAATGTTATTGGTGAACTGACAATATTTTTCACCATATGTAAAAAAAATGGATTGTGTAAATAAGCTACTCCCAATATTTTTGTAATTTTTTAATTATTTATTTTTTACTTTTAAATTTTTTAAAAATTTTGTTGCTATTAAATGTCTAAATAGCAAATCATAATGTATAATTTTATAGATTGTTAGAATAAATTGTTGTTTTTGTGGCTGAAACTTTAGTTGTCATGTCGCATCATTTCTTTTGTCATCAGTCATTTCAATCAAAAATCACATTTATTTGGATTTTACACTAATGAATAAATTAACTTTATGGAAGATGAAAACACTGATTAAATGTATTATTATTTTATTATTCAAATGTCATCTTATTTATACAATTTTTTTTATTGTATTTGAAATATTTTAGAAAAGTATCATTATCATAATATTGGACAATTTATCTTCGTAAGAACATACTCATTATTACATCACATATGTTAAGAGATAATTAGTATTATGGTTGAAGTTTATTATTATTATTTCAAGATCTAGAATAAACTTGTATAACACTACTTACTTATTTTAAGTAATATAAATAGTGCTGAATTTGGTATTTGAACCCAGTTGTATTCAGAGATATAAGATTGAGCTTTCCATGAATATTACTACTATTGTCATAGATTCAAATCTTATTAGTATTATCTTATTATATCATCATAAGAAATGATTTATTATTAGTATGATTAATATTTTCAAAGTATGAGGTATAATTCTTATCGTTATTAGTTAAAATACAATAAAATAATTATTTCCTGTCACCATTATTATTTGCACAGTAAAACAAAGAAAGTTACACAAATTATTATCATTTACAATTTTATAACAATTGTCATTATTATTTACATTAGAACTGTATAATATTCATTGTTACATTCATATTATTATTATTTTATTGATTCTGGATGGTTGGATATCAACAAAATCACTTTATCTGGTTCTCAATCATTATTTTTTAACAGATAATTTTACCCTGAAGAAATTATAATTAGTAATAGTTATTAAAATTTATATCACATTATTGCTATAATATTACTACTTCCAAATTAGAGATTATTTTATAACAAATTAATAGATAGGGGGTTTGAACTCAGACTTTCACATGACCCTCAACTATCCATGATATCTCATACTGCCAACACACATGATCATACACATGTTGAAAAGCTAAATAATCACCAATATATTACATGCTAAACCAGCACATTCATCAGTTGGTCCAGATTATCATCTCCCCACATATATACAATCAATGCTGAGCTTATATTAAGGTAGCCAATTTTCATACTTTAATGGACAGACTTCAAACCATTCTACCACACAACTCTTCAGCCATCCATTTCATTGAAAATATGATGATGAAATGCTCAAAGCCCACATTGGTACCAACTTTCTCATCACCTGTCCATTAAAGTATGAAGATTCACTATATTAATATAAGCTGAGCCTTGATTGATTGTGTATATGTGTGGAGATGATCATCTAGACCAACTGATGAGAGCTGGTTTAACACAAATACATATATTGGTGATTATGTGTGTGATCAGGTGTGTCAGCAGTATGAGATAGAGTGGATAGTTGAAGGTCATATGAAAGTCTGAGTTCAATCCCCCTATATATTATATATTGGAGTGCAGGTATGAAAAAGCATGTACTACAGAAAAAAATCATTAAATAGAATATCATTATTATTATTAGTCACTGATTTATTATTTATGATTCACGGTATTTTTATTATTATTATTGGAATCTTTTAATAGTTCAATGCAATTAAATGTGTACTTAGGTATATATTTAATTTTAAAGCATATTTACATATAACCACCACACAGTTTCATGATTAGTTAAATTTCCTTATAACAAAAGTTTATTATTATTATCCTATTCTATTAATTATTATTATCATTTATATATCAAACTGAGCTCAGCTTTTTTGTAATATTTGTTAATGACAGCAGTGTGAAACATTAATTCTTATTTTCATCATTCTAATTTATTGTTTTAAGGATCATTCGCTTCCCAGCATCAGCAGCATCCTCTTATTCATCTTTCATCCTTTTCATTTCATTCTTATTAATCTATATTTGGATGTGTAATACTGATATTCTTGATAAGGTGTTTTGCATTTTTTATGTATGTATATCATTTTGTTGTTATTATTATATCACATTTGAACCATTCATATTATGTTTTCATTATATGCTCATATGCTTTTATATTATTGCTTAGCAGAGTTGGTTAGACATTTTATTAGAATTAACAGTCATATTATTATTTAGCACTAAAATTTAATCTACAATTTGCAAATGATCTCTTTACTATCACATCTCACTTCACCAATTCTGTTTTTATAAGATATTCTTCAAGTAATTCAAAGAATAATTACAAGCTTAATTAATTATAAAATATATATATACAATCATTCAAAAAAAGCAACCACAAACCTCCAAATAAATGATTGAGTATGTCAATCTTTAAAATGTTTATTAGATCACTTACATTTTTAAAGGACATACAAGAAATCATCATTAATCATCATGATAAATTAGCTGTTGTTTAAGGTAAATTCTGCTTTAATTTAATAATAAAAGAATGATTGCTTTTATGTTTAATAATTTCTGAATAGATAACTGCCTACCTAGATTTCTTATTGCTTGGTTTTAATTAATTTTCAGTTATAATCTATGTAGGGATTTTTCATAAGACTTGATTAACTCACACTTGTATTATGTTATATGATCATTAATCTGACATTGAAAAAGGTTTTCCATATCTAGTTGTCCAGAACCATTTAAAACTTTTATTGTAGATTATAATGAAGAATGTGATAGTTAGGTTTTCTTGCAGTTAAGTATTAATAATTAAATCTAACAATTGGTCCTATCGTATATATGTTTGTATGCCCAGTATGACCATTCTATTGCATGACTTTGTAAATACTAGCATACCATTATTATTTTGTTATATTAGGAGTGACAGATGATCCTAAAGTATTGTAATAACAAGGTTCTTTTTTGAAGTCTAAATAATTTGAGTATATTTATTATTATTATTCTATATTGAGATCTCGCTTATTTGCCTGGAGTAATGGTATCTTTTAAATGTTTAGACTGACCTACATTATGAGGTGTTTTAATTCTTTGATTATTGTATGGTTATATTTATTTTGAAATAATTCTCATCGTCCTGCATGCTTAATTTTGAATTAGTTATTCTTGACAGTTAGATGTCCATGATTAAAATATTATTCCTAGGTAGAAATGAATCATCTATCTAAAGATAATTACAGCATATGAGATTAACTACACAAAATTGTATTTCAGTGATCTAATTATTAAAATAGGAAAAACTCTCCATACAGTAGTGACCATGCGATGTTTAGTGTTTTAATCATATTATCTTATTCAAAATGATATCCACATAAGATTTAATTACTAGGAATGTTCTGAGATAGGCAATAGTTATTAAACCAATATTTGAACTAGTATAGCTGATACTGTAAAAAAATTAATTAACATGTAATAATGAAAACAGGATATCCATTAGTCAGTGGACCTAAGATAAAATAATCTCTTATTTTTACCTCATACATAAAGATGCATTTAATTAACACTTTCTCAAATTCATCTGATTTATTAGGTTTAAAAGTCACAATCAATAGTAATAAATAAATAAGATTATGTATTTGAACCCTAATTGTGTTAATAGTATTCTGTTGTTTTGGAACTCATGTCTATCATGTACTGACATAAACCACACCCTTATCTATATAAACTTCTGCATGGCTTTATTTGTCATGATAATTCATTTTCTTTGTATCAAATGCTTCAAAGTATAAGTTTTCCATTGGGCAATAAAATATTATATGTGGTTTGTTATTTAAGATAGATTTGTGATTACAAAAGGTCTTATATATCTCTTCACCCTAGGGGACAAAAAGGAAATGTGCTGGTGCAATCATTTTTCTGTGACCTACTGAAGGTATTCAATAAGCTGTAGGTAAAAATATTCACTTCTTTTAACATCTGTTGTGATACTTATTGTGTTATTCATTTCTTTTAACATCTGTTGTGATATTGCATGTGTATATCTTAGAGTTAGATAGAAATCCTCCCTGTTTTTAGGATTGTCAATTTTCATGTGTTATATACTGATACATTACATAATCAAAAACTTTTTATAATGTGGTATACAAGATGAAACCTCAAATATTAGTTACCTGACCTTGAAGCATCCATAATTCTCAGGTGTATAATGTTATAATTTTTTTATACCAATTACTAGTATGCAGTCATCATCAGAAAAAATAGGGATATACTCCATTGTGAAAAGGGCAAATTTTGCTTTGTTGCCAGTGTATTGTCTTCCAGGTAGATATTGAAAGAGAATACAAGTGAATCAGAAATGTAAAATAAAGAAGTGGATAATTTTAAAGGAATCAGTGAGTACTCATTTGGTGGGATGACCAATTAGGGATGAAGTTTAACAGTTAAAAATAGAATCAAGAATGGAATAAATAATAGTGTAGATGAATAAATGGGATCTGATGTGATCAATCATAAAAATATAATTCCAGAACCTGAAAATAAATCATATAAGGGATAAAGTCTGGAAATCATTTTTAAAGAGTCTAGTAAAATAGCATATAAGTAATGGCATTAATTGTTTATACCTCTTCTATATGGAATGTAATAAGTGCAACTGCTTCCCTATAGTTGCATATAAGTGCACATATTACATTTATTAAAATAGCATATATAAACACTCTGAAATGAACAAACTACTCTGGTGAAAATGATCTTCATAATAATGAAACAAGTTTATGAAGGTTTGACCTGAAACTAGAAACATATGAAGAATTTAAGGTAGGCTCTAAACCAAATTAAGGAAGATTTAACCAACAACCAAGTGCAACAAATGAAATAGTTGAATAGACATTAGATCCAGTCAAAAGCAAATAAGAAATGACATTAGAGTGAATAAAACAAAACTTCAAAAGTAAATAATGGAGAGGAAACAAGAACTTCAGGAAGACAAAACGATGCTTAAAGTTTAGGAGAAGCCATAACAAAATTCCAAGAGAACAAATCCAAATTAACACAAAACTTGAAGAAGCCATAAAACAACAGGTGGGAATAGCATGCAAAAATGTAGGTCCTGAAATAAATAAAGCAAATTAAAATAGATACAGGGACTAAAACAATGACAAAGGAGTAGCATTTGTGGTAGGTAATGCTAATCAAAATATAATTCAAAAAGAGTGTACTTATGATCTACAAAGTAAATGTGCCAAAATGCTAAGTAAGGTTTAAATGTAAAATTGAGATATGGAGTTATAGCTAAGCCAAGACATCAATCTTAGTAATGTATATAAGCTTAAAGCCAAAAAAAATTAACATTTATCAGGGTGATTGCTATTTCCCTATCATACCCACAGATACCCCTCCACAAATAGAAAACAAATATATTAAAAAGCTTTTTGATAACATTTTCATATTTATAAGCCACTAATTAAATGCTTTCTCAGTAATAACTATTGGACACTTTATGAGATTATTAATATGACAAATCAGCAGGTATCTCAATCATTACTCACTATTACAGATTCATTATACAAAAATATAGATATTTTCACTTAGAACCTAAATATTTAGATTTTTACAATTAAAATTAATGTAAAAGCTGCAACAACACATAATGAAATGAAATAGCATATGCAAATATTTATCCAATATATGGACTGTGTGGGAGATTTGAGAAAACAATAGAACATTTTCTCTATACATGTTCTATTTTACAAATCTATTGACACCTTATCTCAAGAATTATTTGCTTTCAAATTCCCAGAATTAATTTCATTATTTAAAATATTAAAGAGTTTTTTCTCTCAGATTAGCATTATTACTATTTCATTTCCACTCTTTGGTCTATGAGATATTACTAGCTCAATCAAAAAAATAATATAATAAATTGCTGCTATAACTTCTCTGCTAAATTCCCTTTTTAGTAATATAATTAAAAGAAATTGACTGACAAATACTAATTTGTAGAATAATTTATTTTAAATAAAATGTTTAATAGAGTTTGGAAACTAATTTTATAAATTTTAAATTAAATATAAACAATGATTTATCATTTCAGGCACACACATATTATAATGAAACCATACAATAAAATATAACATAAAGCATTAAATAAATACAAGGCATTTAAACATGTACATAAATAGTTTATTTTATGCATGCTATAGAGTTCATTTATTAAACTGATTCTGGGATACTTCAAAGATTGCAATGGCTACATCAAATAATATCAGAAATTGGAATAAGAAAATGTTATTTATTATGTATAGAATTTTGGATATTCTGTTTCATGTGTGTTTTACCAACCAGTTGGATTTTAGGCTTCTGATGTCATTCTCATGATTACTATTTCATGCTATTTCTATTTCAGGCAGTTAGACATTCCTGGTGGCTTTAAATTATTAGATGGGCATTGCTTCTATCAGGCAGACTGCTGATGTTCTGTTGGACTGAGGATGGAGTTCATCACAAGTTCCGAAAACTGCTCAACACTGCAGTCGTATAATAGGTGATTGACTTTAGATATGCAAATGACTGATTCTAGATATGTGTATGACTGAATGAATTACCTAATTTTTAGCCCTATTTATGTGATGACCTTGTTGTCATTTTGTAAATTAGTTTTTAAACCTGCCAGCCATTTTCATTGTTGAGAGTTCATATACTGCTTTTGATTAAATTCTTTAGATGCCTTTTAATTAAACCTGTTGTTTATGGATATTAATTAGTAGCCATTGCTAATTCCATTTTTATGTAGCTTATAAGTATATGCAATCTTTGAGGGAAATTTTTAACTTATACACTTTTATTTATTTTTAATATTTAACTTTTCATTTTTTTAATTTTTAATATATAACCATTTTTTTATTTAAATACAATCTCTATTCACACACGTGAATATTTATTTTATTTTGAATAAATCAAAAGAGGTTTCCTTTTAATTTTAAGATTATTTTTTTAATATTCTAAATTTTCTCAGTTATATACCTCTTGGGCTAACTGTATTTTCTTTTAATAAACTTTCTAAATGCCACTTTCTTAATTTATTCTTAAGTTTATTTTTTGCCAAGTTAATTTTCTCCTCCGTTAATTAATTTGCAAACACTACTACTGACTTTTAGCAAACTGTTTTAAACTAATAATAAAAACTCTTTAAACTTTTATAAACAACAACTCTCTCAACTTATCCTGCCTTACATATTATTTATTTATTAAAACATTCATTTTCTTTGATGAAACTTATTTTGCAGTGACTTTAGTTATTAGAATTCCAATTTTAAAATCTTTATGTTGTTTATGAAAATTTTTATTTTTAATAATTGTAAACACAATTTTACATAGAGCACTGTTCTTTAGCAGTACATTAGACTGCTCCCTGACAAGAATAAAATGTGTCATTTTGACCATTTTATCTCTAACAACTTCTTTAACATATTTTTCAAGAATTTACATTGATTTCTATTTATCTAAGTTTACTTTCTTTATATTTGGACTATACATGCTGAGGGAAATCTTCAATTATGCTTTTCTTCTATCTAGGCTGACAACATTGCTTACAATGATCTTCAGGACAATACTCCTTTTTGGTAAGATGGATTTTGAAATGAAGTAGATGCAGAGTTTTCTGGCTTATATCAACTTACAGATATGTGAAACAAAGCTTTGTATGCCAGATTTTCCTACCGGACCTTGGGAAAAGAAAAATATCGCTGCAAGTGGCAGGATTCATCTACTGTTCAATTCGACTTATGCTTTGGAAATAATATGAAAATATAGGGACTCTGCCCCAAAGAAGTGATTTGCAGCTTATTTTGGTTGTTCCCATTGTGTATTTTTATATAAGAATACTGGATGGGCCAAGAACTTTCTGAGTATTCTCACCCTAAGAATATTTTTCCCTGATAGTCTGTTACTGGTACTATTTTCATCCAGCTTACAGCTTTACATTTTTACTTCTTCTCTAAACCTCAATTCTATCCATCCTACTCTCTTTTCATTCAATTACAATTTTTTATACACTCCTAATGTAACTTAGATTTATTTTATTTATTTATTAACCTTTATGAATATTATTTTAAACCATTACAAACATTATTTTAACATATTTGTTTAACTTTCTTTTATTAACCTGTGTGTATGTGAGAAAAAAACTATTTTATTTTATTACATTACTTTATTATTTTTTCTTCAGATATTTTATATTTATTTAACCAGATTTTATTCTACATATTTCCATTATTGTATTCGCTTACTTATTCTGACCAATATTACTTTAAATCATTAATTTTTACCAATATATTTACAAAGATTCTTATTATTATTATTATTATTACTAATATGCACATGAAAAAAAATCTTTTATTCTGTGAAGCCTCTATTATTATTTACCAAAAACATTTCTTTTTTAAAAAAAATTATTATTTTAGTTTTAAATAATGAATTCTCTGATTCAGGTTTATCATCTATGTCAAAAGTTTTTTTTTTTTGTTAAATTCACAATTCACTTCGGTCCTTTGTTTTCTTTTCATTTTCTATTCCATCTGACTCCAACCTCTTGACCTTTTTCTCTACTTGTTCTCACTGCCCTAAATCTGCCCAAAATATATAAATGTCTTTACTTCTCTCTTTTCATTTAAAGAAAAATAGTTTCGATCAATTCCTTACTTTATATTATACCACTTTACAATTCTTAATTACAATTACACAATCTAGCACTTCTTTGAATATTTCCTTTCTTTAATTTTATTTGACATATGATTAATTAGTCATATGTCAGTTCTGCTCCCACATTGTCAAAAGCCAATTGAACCAGGTGGAATAGATTGATTAGAAACAAAACCTATCATCGAAATTTTACTCTTTAATAAAATAGAAATTGTGATAAGCAAAATGGTATGACTTACTTTTATACATAAAAAAATATGATACAATTATTTATTATTAATTTGTTCTATTCCAATGCAATTTAAAGTACTGCTCCATGCCAGTCCTTTAGGCAGATAATCATAATACCCAGAGGGTACCTACAACCAAGCTGGAACTATATATAAGATACATAATGATGACTACGTTTCAAGGTCACAGATATTCTCAACTGCAAAATTCAACACCTATCGTTCAAAGCCCTTTTTTTGTTTGGAGTAAACTACAGGTGCCAGTTAACTACAAGTAGTTAACATGCTCCAAATAACAGTAAACTAATTCAGCATCTAAGAAATCCCAACTAGCTCATTCAAAAGAATCATATAATAAATTGCTGCTTTAACTTCTCTGCTAAATTCCCTTTTTAGTAATATAATTAAAAGAAATTGACTGACAAATACTAATTTGTAGAATAATTTATTTTAAATAAAATGTTTAATAGAATTTGTAAACTAATTTTATAAATTTTAAATTAAGTATAAACAATGATTTATAATATCTCAGGCACACACATATTATAATAAAACCATACAATAAAATATAATATAACTTAAAGCATTAAATAAGTACAAGAATTTAAACATGCAAATAAATAGTTCATTTTATGCATGCTATAGGGTTCATTTATTAAACTGACTCTGGGATGCTTCAAAGATTGCAATGGTTACATCAATTGATATCATAAATTGGAATAAGAATGTGTTATTTATTACTTATACGATATTTGATATTGTGGCTTCTTGCTGTTTGCTGTTTCATGTGTGTTTTACCAATCAGTTGGATTTTAGGTTTTCTGATGCAGTCCTCACAAGTACTACTCCATTCTACTTCTATTTCAGACAGGAAGACATTCCTGGAAGCTTCAAAATATTATATGGGCATTGCTTCTATCAAGCAGACTGCCAATGTTCTGTCAGACTGAGGCTGGAGTTCATCACATGTCCCAAAAACTTCTCAACACTGCATTGTCTTTATTAACAAATACATATAACAGGTGATTGACTTTAGATATGTGAATGACTGATTTTAGATATGTGTGTGACTCACTGAATGACCTAATTTTCAACACTATTTATGTGATGACCTTGTTATCATTTTTTTAATTAGTTTTTAAACCCACTAGATATTTTCATTGTTGAGAATTCATATACAGCACAAATAATGAAACTAAATTTAGACACACACAACAATACATTTAACAACATACAAAAAACAATAAGAATTCTACTTCCAAATGGTACTCCAGAGGCTCTCTTCTCAGAAATGTATATAATGTTAAATAAAATAAATAAAATTGAACTGGACCCAATCTCCAGATATATAGCATATATAAATACACTCGTTTAACATAAATCACATTACACAAAAATCTACCCCCTCCCTCAAAATTAATCACATTAGCAGAAAAAATAAATAAAAAGATAATACTGGCAAAACCAATAAGAATAGCCAAGCAAATATAATAAAGATAACAAAGTTATACAATGAAACTTTTGATAAACTCAAGCAATATCTAACAATAAAGAAAAAAAATTTGTCTCACACAACAACATACATGGACCCATGGATATATTCGTTGGGCTCTAGGTTATCCATCCCCAAACAAAGTCCCCATGGCTCTAGAATGGGAAAAGAGTGACAGCTGGCTATAATATGCTAGACCCTATATACAACTACTTCAAAAAAAAAGCTAACCAACTATAATCATTTCAAACCACTTGCAGATTATTTTGGAAAGCCAGAAACAGAAACACTATTTGAAATAAAGAATTTTGCAATAGTTTTAAACTCAGTCCCAAGCACATGTCATCCAGGGCCACCAGGGATCCCATAATTTGTACTGTCACATCTCAGCCAATTCACAAATAAATATTTATGCCAACTTAAAAATCAATTATCACAGAAAGTATACAATATACAAGGACTGTATACAATATCAATGGTTCCATTTATGAAAAAACAAAAACCAATTTCCACACTATCCAATCTGTGACCAATCTCAATGGAGCCATTGGGGATAAAAATATTGGAAAAGATCATAAAGGACAAAATTGAACAATACATAGAACCAATAATATCACAACATCAATATGCAAAAAAGAGGTCATCTACAGGGCAAGCAGCACTAATATATAAAACAGTAATCAATTCAGTTATTAAAAAGAAAAAATATGCATCAATGATAGTCCAGTTGGATTTTGAAAGTGCTTTTGATTTGGTGCCAATAGAAATACTATTGAGCCAGCTAAAACAAATACAGATACCTAAATCAATATTGTATACAATTGCCAATTTGCTTCTAAATAGAGAAATACATATCACACTCAATGGAAGATCCACATTATCATTCAATCCCAGCCAAACAATCCCACAAGTTTCTCCACTAAGCACACTGCTATTTACCTTTTATTTAAACCCATTACTAGAGCAAATCAATAAAAAATCCAAGGAATTCAAGTGCCAAAAACAAATACATACATTCCCTGCATAGCTTATATGGATGATGTCACAGTATTTCTAAATTCAAAGAAGCAAATACATATACTACAGGAAATAATAGAAGACTACACAGAAAAGTTCAAATTAAAAATTAACATCAATAAGTCAGCAGCATGGTCAATATACACAGGGAAAACAGACACACAAGTTTATTAAAGTAAACCCAGTAATTTTCTGGGTTTTCCTTTCCACTTGGGAATGAGTCATATGAGAAAGAATATACAAAATAAGCTAAAAATCGAAGCAGAAAGAATCATAACATCACTCTCCAGATCATATCTCTCACTCTATGCTAAAGTATCACTGTTTAATCAACTTATAATGACCAAAATAACATACTACCTGCCAATAATTATTTTTACAAAACAATTTACAAAGTCAATTAACTCACTCTGTAATAAACTATTATGAAACAGAAAAATAGTAGCAATTTCAATAAAGCAATTAAACCAACCAACAAGATGGAATGGCCTTGGACTGCATGCAATATAAACTTTCTACACACAAAAAACAGCAAATCTACTGATTGCCATATTTAGATGTTTCCCAAACATAGAACCAAAACTGGAAATCACACCAATGGACTGACCCCCTCCCACAGATAATTATATAAATATACTATTGATAAGTATTAAAAACATTAAAGATAAAATAGCATGGAAGAACCCAATTAAATATACTTATTGGCAAATTCATGATTTTCTATCTCAGAACCAAGAAAACAATAATAGGCTAACAGTACTGGGAATAGATAATAGACAATTACTCAAAAAGTACAAAACATGGTATTTTAGAGCCTAAATTATTTGACTTTATCCTCAAATTGAATTTAAATGCACTACCAACAGCACATTTCATTCGGTTCAGGAGATTTTACCTAAATGTTGATCCAATGTGTGCTTTGTGTCACCAGGAAGAAGAAACACAAGAACATTTGATACATCACTGTAGAGGCTTAGAGAAAGTCAGACAACTGATATTGAATAATTATAGGAAAAGTGAAACCACAATAGAAAAAATGTTAAAAGCCTTCAACAAAAACAAAATTCCAATAATATGTGCAGCAACTTTAAGTATATATGCCTTATGTTTGTACTAGATGTGCTTTCACCTTAGGAAACAATCCAAGGAGACACCCTAACACATATCACAACAAACTAAAAAAACTTAAGGAAAGGGACAATCTTGCACCACTGGACATTTTTGCTGCCACTTGGTCTCTTTTTCAAATAAGAGCATCATTATAATGGATAGACCAAATACAACCTCAGGAAAATGGAAAACCAAAATGAACCCATAATAAGAACTGAAATATCTAAAAGTGTGGGAATTACAAAAAAAGTCTAATGGTTAAGAAAAAGAAAAGTATTTTTTCTGTGTTTCAAAATGTATCCTAGTATATTATGTTTGATACAATGTATTACCAGATATAATATAACCATTTTTTGCCTAATAAAGTTTGCTTTGAAACATAGTAGTAATAGTAGTAGTAGTAGTAGTAGTAGTAGTAGGAGTAGTAGTAGTAGTAATAATGATAATAATAATAATAATAATAATAATAATAATAATAATAATAATAATAATAATAATAATAATAATAATAATAATAATAATAATAATAATAATAATAATAATAATAATAATAATAATAATAATAATAATAATAATAATAATAATAATAATAATAATAATAATAATAATAATAATAATAATAATAATAGCAGCAGCAGCAGCAACAACAGCAATGACAAAAATATAACAAATACATATTGCAAACAAAAAAATTACTTCCTACTTTGTTTGTTATTTTAATTAAATATATTAAAAAGAAAACTTTCTAAATAATGAAAATATAAAAACAACTGGTATTATCAACAATTTTTATTAGTTATTCATTAGATTAGAGATTATCCAATAATAAATAATATTTCTGTACTGTAATTTTCACTACACCATTCTCACACAATGTAGGGATTGGTTTCTATCTACTTTTAACACCTTTTGAAGAGATGTAATCATAAACATATGTCCAAAGACGTGAAAAATATCTATGATCCTCAAGATGCACATTTTCTGTTGAATCAGCACTTATCAGTTGGCCCAGACCACAACCTCTTAAACATATCTTTATCATTGTTCAGTATGTATATATAAATACCATATTTCTAGAGTTTAATTGATAAATGTGCTGCCTTCACAATGTTGACACAAATCACTTAATGAAAGTATAATAATTTACTTTCATTATAGTGATTTTTATCTAAATTATGAGTGCAGCACAATTGACACATTAAATAATCTGTAGTAATTTGCTATGATAAAGATATGTGTAAGAGGTTGTGGTCTGGACCAACTAATAAGTGCTGGTTTAGTGTGAAATATATATCTTTGATACTAGTCCCTACCATGTCTTTGTTCATATGTTTATGATTACATCTCTCTACAGAGTGTTAAAAGTGAATAGAAACTAGTCCCTATCACATCTTTGGGCATATGTTTTTACATCTCTCTACAAAGAGTTAAAAGTGAATAGAAATCAGTCCCTACCTTGCGTAAGAGTGCTGTAATGAAAATTGCACTACAGAAATATTCTTCATAACTGGTACTACCTATTTCTCAATCTGCTATAAGTATATTAATATTAAATATGTTTTTGTTAAATTTTTGAAGATCCTTAATCTAATTTAACAATAATTATGAGTCATAAAAAATATTTTAAAGATACTCTTTTCTTTCTCTTTCTCTCTCTCTCTCTCACTCTTTTTAAGCCAGAAATTTTATAATTACATTCTTTTTCTAGATTTTCTTTTAACAACTTTGACCTACTTACCGCTTTTTTTTTAAATAATAAGAATAATAAATTTAAAATCAAGCTCCCGTGCAAAAAATAATATGTTCTGACTTATCATTTAATATATTATTCTATTAGAATTATTGAAGAATAAAAGAAGCTGTCCTAAATATTATTTACAATAGATTTTAAATTATGTGTGTATGCACATGTATATATATGAAATCTAATATTTAAATTTTCCAGCAGCACCACCTGGATTTTAAATCATGATTTGTCACACTCAATTTCAGTCCAGCATCTTGCATACCCCAATTTCATATATATATGTTTATAAATTAAACAGTAATATATCTCTTTTAATAGCTCATTGCACAACAAAGATCTCTCCAATAATTTCCTGTGGTAAAACAATGAAAAAGAAGGTTTTACACACAAATCTTGCCTATTGCTAGCTGAGAATAGTTTGAATGTTTATCTTTGTCTTACTCACTAACTAAAAGTAGTTATGTATCCACGTTTTAATCAAAATGGCTTTCTAGATTATTTATGAGCTAAATACGTAAAAGCTAAAAATCTTATGTTTAAAGTAATTGCAAGTTTTGACCACCAATAATCAAAATATCTTACAATTCAGAAGTTTTTATCCTCAAGATAAAAATATAAATGTTAGTTTTAACTTTCATAACCACCAGTCATTTTTTTCTTAATTATTTTTAAGTGCACGCACATTAAAAATGTTAAGAATCGTAAAATAATAAATAAATTAATATAAGCAGGCATATTAAAAAAAAAAACAATTAAGTAAGTATCTATACATTAATAAACCAAATTATTTTAATCAGTTTTATTCTTAATTATTTAAAAAAGATAGCAAAATATGAACTCTTTTAAAGACAGAGTTGGATGCAAATGGAGAAGGGGGGGGGGGTTAAACTTATCCTTAAAACAACATGTAACCAAAACAAAAAAGACTTTTATTTTTTTCATATGTCATAGCATCTGCCGGGACGCGAACCCACACCCGTCTGCAACCAACTACTTGCTTGCATGGCGGCTGCGATACCTCTCGGCTAACAACGCAAGACAAGACTTTTATTTTTATGAACAAGAATAATAAAAAACCTTTTTCAAAGACAGAATAGATTGGATAACAGGAGAAACTTTTCATCTGGCAATCAGATCCCTTAATGTGTAAGTTTTATATTAGTTAATGAAGGATTCTTTAAAATCATGTGTGCAATATATATTTATAAACTGAGTTGCTTTGTAAATAATGTAGAACCCAAATTTATACACAGGAATTGCAAATAAGATATTTATCGTTATAAAAGTCTTTTTAAATAAACGTTATGTTAAGTTATTAATGATTAGACTTTACTTCAGATAATAATAATAAAGCATCCAGATTTTTAGGTAGCAACGGAGGATGTAATTACAATCATATCAGGCTCCGGGACAATTTGAAATAAATGTATACTTTTTCTTTTTCTCTTTCTTTCTTTTTTGGCAATAGATTTTGAAAGAGCATTTTAAATAAAAATGTTTTGAAATATATAAATGAATGTTTTAAATTTAATTTAAAAAAAAAAAAAAAAGAATGATACTGCATTTAAAATGAGTAGTGCTCGAGATATAGTAATAATTGTCCACAATGTCACATAATACTTTTTTTTCTCAACAAAAGCTTTATTGACTTGGTTTAAATCTTTGAATTTGCATGCTTATATCGTGTGTTATATAGAGTTTAACTTATGATGTTACTAGGTTATGTTGATTCATCTATTGAAACAGCAGATTAAAACCGCCCTGAACATCGTTATCGTCACTCCCCAGAGGGAGAGAGTAAACCAATACCATCCTCTCATTCCCATATTCCCAGTGGCGACCTCAAAAACCCCAGGAGATATGTCCCGGGGACTGTTCAGTCCCTCAACCCTGCCCCAGAAAGCAACGACATGTGAACTTGCAGTCTCAATCCAAAATAACTATTGATTTACATATTGTACTATAAGACTTCAAACCGCCATGGCCAGCATCATTTCCACTGCTGAGAAAAAAGATTTGTGTCGGTAACGATCTCAGTACCGCTCCTCCTCGATCCTGGTTGGCAGAGGGCTAGGCCTTAAGCCACGGGAATCCTTTCCACCACAAGACTCCCACCTCTAGGCAGCAAAGAAACAGGTTAAACAACTTTAGTTTTTAAGGTGGGGTACTGAAAAAAATACTAATATTTAAAAAATAAAAGATAAATAAATGAGCTTTATATTTTTTTTTTTAAGAGATTTTTATTATTTTTTTTATCTTAGTAGTAGTTAAATTGTTGGTGCAAAGCTAATGCTCTTTGTTGATGAAAATCAATAGATGATTCTGGAATTAATCAAATAGAAAATACTGCTCCTAAAGCAGAAGGTAATATTTTTATGAAAGAAAAAATATGCTTGTTTTCAAAATATATATTACAAATGAGAAGCAGAGATTAGATATCTAAAAAATTATTTTTAATAATAATAATTTATTTATTATTTATTTATATATCAATTTACAATAAACTCCATGTGAAAACAAATCATCCTGTGGAGTTAAAAATATAATAAAAATTTTATATATAAATATATAAAACTTATGTAAAAAGTATAACAATCGAAATATAAACAGTTATCATCTAATAATATAAAAGATATCCATTAATAGGCATATATTGTACCAGTCGAAAAACCCACCAAAAGAACTGCAAGTTGGATCCAAACTCAGCTGGTTCAAACTGAATTCAAACCCAACTCAACAGCTCAGATTAGTAGAAATCTAAATCGACGGCACAGTGCTATGCGCCAAGAAACTAGCTCAACGGTTGGTGAGGATCAGAGACCCCTGAACTGACATTAATATCTGATAATAAACTGACTAAAAATAATTTTAAATCGAATCATATGTATATGTTTGGGTTGCCAACACAGACAACGCGCATTAACATTAAAATAATTATAAAAGAGAATTAAGAAACCAAGTGTGTTTAGAAAATATTTAATAATAATAATTTGTTTGTTTTGAATTTTGAATAAAAATTAAATTAATTAATTCTAGTCCTTAAACAAAGATTATAATTATAATACGAGTGGCGGTCCTTATTATATGCCAATGAATATTATGCAATATTTGAAAGTCTATGTCTATGCCCCCAACAAGAAAATAAAGGCAGATAAAGGTATTCATTAGTAAAGGAAATAATTACTCTAATTTTTTTTTACGAAAGAAGACGATATTTATTTTCACATTCGCAAATCCATTCATGAAGAGCGAGATACATATTTTAGGGCATAACTTTAATCTTTATTGGAAAACTTATTTAATTAAATATAACTGAGAATATCCATTCATGAAGAGCGAGATACATATTTTAGGGCATAACTTTAATCTTTATTGGAAAACTTATTTAATTAAATATAACTGAAAATTTATTCGACTTTAATTGAAATCACTTCGTCACGAATTGCGAGCATCAGAGCGGGCTTTACTGGAACAGAGAGGTAACGGTGCTGACGAATTATGAGCTATAAAATGAAATTGAAATATAATAGCTAGTCGATAATCGAAGTCCTATGGCGGCTTACGTCTGACAAGTCTTATGCCCTTTGACTAATATGAACAGGAGAGGAAGTGCTTTCTTCCTCGATAATTTAAAATAACAGAAATATGATCACTGACCAGCCTAATGGAGCGGAAGATTGCCCTACGTCAGCAACGTTTGAAGATGATGACTTGATAGTCATCGTTTGAATACTAAAACCCATATAGAATGCTCTATGTGATGACTTGATCAATTAATTAAAGTCAAACAAGCTTTTAACGAAAACTATTTTAAAGTATTTGTAAATCATATTAATTATGCCCCAATCATCGTGCCCTTCCTGAATATTAATAGACAGTGAAAACAAAGTTGAATTAAAATATATTTAATCCTTTATCGGCCCTTTTTGCAATAAAAACATTTTAAGATTATATATGAATAAATACATATTGGTGAATACAAAAAATAGCTGGGGCATAGATTAAAAATGGAGCTAATAATTTATTATTAGCCAATTATAAAAATAACACACATTTAATAATTTCTTTCAACTCGATAATTGATAGAACTGTAAATTTAGTTCTAATGGGTGAGAATTACTATTAGAATTAATATATTACTATTTGCACAAGGCAAAGGAAACAAAGGAGATCATCGAGTCGAAAGATTATTGGCATATAATTAAAAATAAATGACATTAATAAATCACACGATATATATATATATATATATATATATAATAGTAAATGAACTGCCAAGTAAGAAAAGAGAAAGTTTAAATACTAGAGATTGAGAGAATTACGATATAAGTTTACAGTAGCATGAATAAAAGGTTTATAAAGATTATTACATTAAAGAATAAAAGAGCTCTAAAAGGGAGTGTAAAGTAAAGTTCGAAACTGGCCAGAAAGATTAAGGTTCATTTGGAAACATATTACCCAATTCTTCCGGGGCTGGTTCTTAGTTTACACGTCCAGATTGGTAAAAACGTAGGCATGCATTTAGTCGATTACTTGAACAGCATTTTAGTGGCTTTTTATAATTTTAGCAGCATGATTGGTCTGGAAAAGATTCAGCAGCTTCATTGAAGATTTTTAGGGGACTTCAGGAACAAATAGCCAGATTCCTAACGTTTTAGCTCTTCACCATGATTGAAACACTATTTAATTTTATAATTTAAAAGTGCACAGAGTTGATTGCACTTCTCTACAACAAAGGTGGCTTCTCTTTCTCCAAACTTTTCAGAGCTATATATCTGTCCTCCGATGCCTTCAGGCTAGCGCTTCTTTCATTATCAATGTTTTTAGATTTACTGGTTGTTTTTAGATACATTCCTTCGATAAGGCTTTCAAACTCATTAACATGAATTCATTTTCTAATTAGAAAATGAATTCTTAAAATCAGAAAATGATTTTAATTAGGAAATCCTTATCTTTTTTCTAATTAATAAAACTTTAACTGTTGTTTTTGGAAAGGGAAAATCTGAAAGCTTATCGAAAGAATGTAGCTTTTAATCATTAAACTTTAACAAATTATTTAAAAATGAAATCAAACATTTCTGACGCAATGAAACTTTCAAACAATTATATATATTTAAATATTTACAAATATATATGCACAATCCATGCAGTTATAATACATATAAATTCATGAATAATTCTATCATGAATTTATTAATAGAATTAATCAATTTAAATCTGAAACTAGTTATTTGAATACACATTTATAAAATAAGTTATTCTTTATGGAAATTAGCGTGGATTGAACGTATAAAGCCCCATTGCATCGGAAATTTAAGGTTAGTACTAGGGTTTGAAGTGGGCTTATGGCTAGATGTCATGAAGCTAGGATCGAACTCAGATCCGACTGCTTCAATATGTCTAATGATAAATATATGTGTAAAACATATAAAGTATTAAGATTAATAATTATAAGTATAATTAACTGTATGTACAGTTTTAATATTATCATTTAATTATATACATACTGTTCCACAATTCATCAAGATTTTAATTTTATCTTACTTTTATTAATCATTTGATTTAAAGTGAAAGTTAAACTAATGTTATAATTTTGCGTACTTTTTACAATGGCAATGGAAACAAAATTATAGTTAAAATATAGACAGTTATAACCGAATATTAAATTTATTCTAGTTATTAATTGAAGTTAGCCATAAAATTATTATTTTTTGAATCTATTTAGTGCACTTAGCATTAGGTTAAAAAAGAAAAAAAGATATCTTCATTACCTAGACTAATAAACATATACAAATTTCAATTAATCAAATATGGTATATATTTTCATAATAATACTGCATTCAAATATTGAAATACATCTGACCAATAGAACACATTTAGTTTCTACTGCGCATTTTGTTATAATGTGGATAATAAATCAAATTAAATTTTACTTTCTTTTTTTTAAAAAAAAACAAACAATACATTGGAATGTTATAATTACAATAAAAGGTTGATAATAAATAATTTTTGACTGATAAAATTCCTGATGTAGAAAGAATAAAAGTTATATTCCAATGATTTGTTTGAAACAATACTTGAATAAAAGTTCTGTAGAGTCTTTTAAAGACTTTAAAAAATATGAAGCTGTGCTTCCCGAAAGAGAACTGCTTAAGGCACTTTAAAATCATACTAAGACCTGTGTGGTCTGTTTTACCTCTAGTTGGCTGGATTCACCTACAGGTACCGAAAACCTGGAATCACAGTCAGAAAAAAACAGCACTCAAGAGAAGCCATAAAAAAAGACCTCAAGAGTTATTTTGTCTGCTCTTATATATTCCCACATTCGAAATCCCATTCTTGTCTCTTCCCCTCTGGAGTATTAATACTGCTGTTCACTTTTTCCCATGTTTAAAGTCCCATTCTCTTCCTTTCTGGAATATTAACACCACTGCTTGCTTATTCCCCAGGTGTGCAAAATGGATTCTTTTGGTTATTAGTTGGTAATTCGATCTGGTAAAATAATGCATCCTTAATTATTCAATTTAGTTAATAGTTTGGTTTATTAATAATTTGCAGGGTATATGGTTTCATTTAATTACCTTTATTTCACAAATAATTTGAACACTACATACATTTCCCTCCATTTATATAACTTCTAAATATTTATTACCTAATGTGTGTGTGTGCCTTTACTGACTCTAATTTACACCCACATATATAACAGTATGTGTGATGGATGCAACAAATCTATTTTTGAATTTATTAAAAAAGGAAACAATGACTGAATTTTAAACAGTGATCTTATTATTAACAATTTGATTAAAAAGAAGCATGAGATTTTCTTCTTGGCAGAATTATAAATAAAATGTGAAACTTCATAATCAGAAATGTAGTAATCCGAAGATATGAGTTTAATAACTGATAAGAATACTTAAAAATTGGTTGGTGAATTTAAACTGCAAAGAAAATACATACATTATTTGATGAGTCATTTTAGATCTGTTTTCATGTAGTAAGAGCAACATATGGGCCTGAAATATGGTGTCTCAATTTTTATTAAATCCTGCTATGGCATTCTCTTATATATTTCCAATGAAATTTTGAACAAATGGAAGAATTATTTTGATCATTTTTTAAATAATCATACAACAATTGAAGTGATGACTTTTAATGATATATAAAGTTATTTTCTCCAGCTTAGTGAGGTCATAATCACTTTTTTATAATCTTAAAATAGAAAGGTTTCAAGTCTGGATAAAGTATCTGGAGAAATTTCAAATATCATAATAATCAATTAGCTTTAAAAATATTGGATTTTTTTTAATATGTGCACCTATGAAATTATGTTTCCAGATTTTAAGGATGCTTCTATAGTTCCAATTTTTAAAAATAAAGGAAATAGACAAGATTTCTGTAATTATAATGGAATATCATTATTACCCACTATAGCAAAGGTTCTTTCAAGGATAGTGTTGAATAGATGGTTTTCAGTCATAGGTAAATGACTACCAAAAGCTCAATTGAGTTCTTAGAGAATCAAGAAGCATTATAGATATACTTTTATTATCAGACAAATGTAAGAAATGTATTAAGGATAAAAGTTATTTATATATCACTTTTATTGATTTGGGCAAGACATTTGATTCAGTTAATTGAACATGATTTATGATGTTTGAAATTAGTTAGTTGACCAACAAAATAAACTGGCATAATACAACATTAATGTGATTGAATGAGAGAAATTCCTATTAATATTACAGATGGAAAACCTGAGATATTTGAAATGAAAACTGCTGTTAAACAAGGAAGTATGTCTGCACCAATATTATTTTTAATTTTTATGACAATTATCTTTGAAATCATTTACAATTTTTAATTTGAATAGGTTAAAAACAAAAGGAAGTTCATATTTTTTAGATTCTAGTAACACTGATGATTATGCTGCTACTTCAGAAGACAATTTACAGACTGAACTTAAAATTTTGAATGCAGTTCAAAAAACCCCAACTTGTTAATCAGGCAATGATAGGGTAAAAATATTCAGCAACCTTTAGCTTGGTAGTTAATGTGAGGATGTAAGTCAATCTAAATACCTTGGTTCTTTTTATAAGTAAAAATGTGGATTCAGATATTGAAGTACAACAATATGCTGGTGTTGCTTTTAATATTTTATCACAAAAAAAATAACTACTGCAACTGAATTCATTTATGTAGAGCTGTTATTTTACCTAATTTATTGTTTTGACATGAGATTTGTACAGCTTATTACTGAAATATAAAGACATTAAAAGTTTCATTTAAGGATGCTCTGTAAAACTTTAAAAATACAATGGCAGGATAATAAAACTAATAAGTATGTTTTTAAACTTCCTGAATGTGATTTTATAAATACTACAGGTGTAAATTATAGTTCCATTGGATTGAACATGTAAAATGAATGAGCAATAAAAGTCTTTCTAAAAAGGTGTTTTACCCTAAAGGTGAACATGATTTTTATGGAAGAGGTAGAAACTGTCTTTATTATAAGGATTATTTTAGCAGTACAATATTATTTCTATTGGAAAATATGGTAGAGAATAGAATACATTGAAGCATTACAATTAAGTACATTGTTAAGATATTAAAGTTAAAAAAAAATTAAACAGCAGAGATTTACACCCTAAGTATTTGCCCTATAATGTTTTTATAATAGCTCAACAAAGTTTTGTTAAGTATGAAAAATATTCTCAAACCAAAGTATAAGGTAGAAACTTTGGAAAAGATTAGAGCAGCCATTTTATTTTTTGTACCTAAATTTAATTATATAGGTAAATCTAAAGCATCTTACTGTGAAACCATGAAGATTTCCCTTTCACATGGTTATTACTTTCTAAGTGTACACAAGATATTATTAGCAGTAGTAGGGCCACTCAGTGCAAGCCTTAGTAATCAATAAATGCAGAAAGATTTGTGCATAAAATACCCATCTAGTGCCTACTCATTCAATATCGTCAGAGTAGTTTCTAGCTTGTGGCAAGCTTTGGATCTGCATGTGGGATGATGTCAGGTTTTTGATAACCAAGGATACCAAGATATATAGATGCTGAACTGGGTTCAGATCTAAAACAATGTGTTTTAGTCTTGTGCTCATAGCTTTATAATTAATTAAATAGGTAAACATTGGCTGATGGAGAGTTGCATTAGATCCTTAGATCTAAGTGCAGTGCTCTCAGATCCAAAGCTTTTTACTGGAAAACCACAGGCTAGAAACATGAAGGAAATATTGAATGTGTAGGCACTAGATGTAATTTTATGCACAAACCTTCCTGAATCCATTGATTACGAAGGCAATAGAAAGATTAGGAAAGGGGGATAGAGATACCATTAATAGGTGGTAAGGGAGTATATATTTTGTCGGGTCTTTTTTTTACAGATTGTTTTTTTTGTGTGTGTGCAGAAAGAAGAAAAGATATGGAAGTTATGCTGATGACATGTGCAAGGGTGGGTAAAGAAATGTGGATTAAATTTAGTGAAGAAAAATCAAATATAATGATGGTTAATACAGGAGGAAGAGAAGATGTAGAATTTTTATTGGGAGATATTAAGTTAAGTGCAGTGGATAGATATAATTATTTGGGGATTATTTTAAGTAATCAGAAAAATTATTTGGATGAATGGGAGAAAAAATTGATAAATGAAGCCAAGAAAAGAAAAAGATTGACAAAGAAATTAACACTGTTTTCATATAATAAATATGATGTAGCTAGAATTATATGGAAGGGAGTTGCAGTAGCAGGGTTCACATATGGTAATGATGCATTATGTGATAGTAAAGGGGTATTCAATTATTTAGAAAAAGTTCAAATAGAAGTAGAAAGACATGCATTGGATGCAGATGTATGAACAGCAAAGAAGGCAATTCAAGGAGAAATGGGATGGTCAAGTTTTGCAAAAAGTAAAGTGAAAATGTTTGGTAGATTGCAGTTTGTGGATAATAAAAGAATAGCCAAAATAGTATTTAATTGGGTTATGAGTAAAGGGTAGATAACAAGATAGGTGAGAAAGGTAATGCAGTATGCAAAAGATTTGGATAAAGAATTTATATCACTATATTTGTACAAAAGATGGGATGATTGTGTTAAGAGGATTGTTGAGGATTATAGTAGCAAGGAATGGGATAGAAGAATAGATTTATTAATAAAGACTAGGGAGTTATAGAGATGGAGAAATAGTATGGAGAGTAAAAAGAGTTTAAATATATATAGAAATAAACAGAATATTAGGTGCGAGTTAATATATGATAATAGTAAGGAAAGTAGTTTATTGTTTAAGGCTCGAATGGGATCTTTAGCTACAAAAGAATATACATGTAAATGGAAAAATATGGGTGATTTATTTTGTAAATTATGTAAGGAAGGAATAGAAAATATTAGGCATTTGTTAATTGAATGTAAATGTTTGAAAACAGAAAGGGTACGTATAATGAAGTTATGGAAGAATAAATATAAAAAAAGTGATTATACAGAAAGTGAATTATTGGTTTTTATGCTGGATTTGGGAAAGGATAAGGGGGGTTTAGATATAAAGGTTACAGAGTTGACAAAGATTATGTTATGGAAATGGGATGGAGCAGAATATGGGAAAACTTAGAGTGGGAAATGGAAAATTAAGTGGCTAATAGGTTTATCTGGGCTCAGATATTATTGACTTCATTTAAAGAGAAGCCACAGTACATCACATCATATCACTTGTGTAAGCATAGGAAATGGTAATCATGATGTTTCGGTGCTTTTATACCATTCCTGCCAATGGAATAATGGTGACATGTTTTTGATCATCCAAGGACACCAAAATGTATAGAAGCTGAACTGAGTTGAGATTTATATGACAGGTGAATGATCTTGGATTGAAAACATTAATGTGTTTTCATTTTGTGCTTTTAGCTTTATAGTTAACCAAATAGATAAAATATGGCTACTAGAAGGTTGTGTTAGATCTAGGTGAATTGTTTCCAAATCCAAAGCTCCTCACTGATGAAAGTCACAAGCTGGAAACTAGTCTGGGATCTTGGATTGGTAGACACTAAATGGAGATTTTATGCATAACAATTCTTTCATCTATTGATTACTAAGGCTTGCACTGGATGGCACTACTGTATGGAGAGTTTGCTAATGCTAATATTTTTTTTTACTTTCTTTATATCCATTAATTTGTTTCTATATATGTAAAGTGAATGAAGAAACATGTTTATGCTCTGAACTAAGATGTTTAAATTGACCTGTATAATTTAATTTATGTACAAAAGATAATGCAGCTGCTCTTATCTTTTCCAAAGTCTGCATCTTGTGCTTTGGTTTGAGAGTATGCTCTGTTCTCAACCAAACATCATTGAGCTATTATAACTTATAGCACATGTGCTTAGGGTGTAAATCCCTGCTGTTTAAAAATTACATATAACTACTGTGCTAGTAAATAAAATTGAATATTAAACAAAGAAAAGTTCTCTTCTAAAAACAATTAATGGACAACATTTTAAAATACCAAGTTAATATCAAAAATTCAATCACCATTTTCTATAGGTGACATATTTATGATTTACAGATTGATATGTATTGCCATTGAAAAACTCATTTGTATAGTAGTTTTTCCCCTTTTTTAAAAATTTGGAATAGGAATGGCCATTATCACTTGCAAGTCACTACTATATATATATGATCACTAGATGAAGCTTTACCAATAACTCCTAACAAGCTTTGTTTACATAAATGCCAAAAGAGATAGAATTCAAAATCTATATTTTGAATTCTATCTCTTTCAGCATTTATGTAAACAAAGCTTTTTAGGAGTTATTGGTAAAGCTCCATCTAGTGATCATAAAATGCAAGCTTAAAGCAAGTTTTGAAATTTATAACTTGTTTTGATTATCATATATATATATATATATGCCTAAGGATTTAATTATTAATTTTTAATGTGCAATTTCATATTTATTATATAAATAATGAAGTCATATATTTTTTATTCATTATATTTGTTTTGTTCAATTTTATTTAATTTTTTTGCTCTATATATTTTATTATTTATGGTGTTCTCTATGATTTAAACTTCTGCATTTTCATTGAACTGAACCAGAGTTTAAATAAAAAAATTTTGCAGAAGAAAGTTAGTATGTAAAGAAATATTTATTTTCAATTTTTTAATTGCAAGTTGATTATTATTAAAATCAATAGTTATATACTTAACTATCACATACATATATGTTCATACCACCTAAGACTTATATTATTATATAATTGCAATCTAGGTATTGTACCAGTCAGAATTGTATGTTCATCTAACAAGAGCTAGCATCTAGGCAGAAGTACCTCAAATCCAATCATGTGCAAGATACATAAGTCAGGAACAATCATGAACTCTACCCTATTGCCTATTTTCCATTCATTCCTGTCCCAGAGCAACAGCAGAGAAACAAGAGATCTACAGGAAATGATAATACTATTAGGCTTCAGACCTCCACCCCCAACAGAATGAAATAGCTTAACATTATAATTAGACTTTTCATCAAAATTCATTAATAAATCTAAGTTGGCCTGTCAGTGGAAATGAGCTATATATAATGCAATCTAATTAACGATGTGTATGCATAAATCATAAGGGAAAGCAGACTTAAGTAATAATTATATGGTTAATAATTTATTTATATTAATTAGAAAAATGAATAAACAAATAATATACAATTTAATAAACAGTCACGAATCTATTTACCTATAACACTAATAGAATTTTGGGTTTCACCTCTTTGTGAATTCTGATTTGCATATTGAAGGAATAACATAATAATAGCACGTAAATGAATGATTAAATAATATGCAAATCCGCAATTGAATACGATGATTAAAAAAAAGTACAGATAATCAAAAAATGTGGCTCAATATGCTAACATGAGATACCAATTTTACCATATTATAAATTGGGATGCTATGATTACTTTATGAAAAATAAATGACCTTAAAAACAGATAAATGGAATATAAGTTTCATCAATTTATTACGGTTCATTTGAACCACACATGAAAATATTTTATAAGTTACATTATTCACATAAAACAGTCATTAGACCTTAAAATGTTCAGACAGAAAAGTTATTTGTATTTTATTCTATTCTTTTCTGACTAGAGAGGATTTATTTAACATTGTTAGCGCACTTGAACATTGTTTCAATGAGAGGGCATGTAGCTTAAATAAGCTTTAAAATGACATTCCCTAACTTATAATATAAATGAAAATATGAGATGGATTTTAGAAATCATGGCATTATGTCTTACAGATTTAAAACTGGCAAATATGAGAATATTAAACAAGAATTGCAGTGCTGACTAAATCATAATGCTAGAAAAGGTTGAGTTCATTTTAGGACAAATGTTTCATTAATTATATAAGAATATGAAATGTGCCTGTACATGTGACAGATCAGCATTTGACAAGAGGATGGCGTAGGAATTCCATGGTCTGATTTTCCAGTATTAACCCATGAAGAGCCCAAATGACCATCTGACAGTATCTTGAAGTCGGTGCTTCCAAACCCCATTCAAGGATATGCCATAAGTAAAATAATCCCGGTCCTCTGGGTTTTAAGTTTGACAAAGCAAGACGAGGAAATTTCATAAAATTATCTAAGCCAAACAACACTAATAATAAAAAATATAAATCAGGTTCTTAATCATGCTGATATGTGGATTAAGGCTCTCATAATTTAATAGAATCTAGCATAATGATATGACATAATTTGATCCCTCTTGAAAGGTATGCAAATGACCTTTAATATTAGTTAGGATGTCAAGACATAAAAGAAGGAATATTGTTCCCTCCATTAAACAAATATTAATACGCTAACTAGTAATTAATTTCATAAAATAATTACCATGTCAGATGGCATGATGGTCAAATGATTGACCATATAATAAAAAAAAACATTAAAGGTAGGTCATTAAGTTTACTTTAAAATATAATATGAATATAAAATCAATAGTGTGAACATGGTAATACAGTGATATATTAAATGTAGCAGTGAATAATCTGCCACTAAGCAAATAGAATAACTTAAAAATATTATTCAATAGAGCGAACTTTTAGTTAGGTAAGAAAGCTTACATTTACGATTTAACATCCCATAATATCAAGGATATCTAATAAGAAAATTTAGGATGGGTTCACTAGATTGAACTATTAGCATATTAAATTAAATCATAAAAAATTTATAATATTGAAATTAAAAGTTTGCCACATTTAAAATATTAAAAATAGAAATTTGTGAAACCCATTAAAGAAATGCATTAAAAAAACAAAATTATAGATTCGTGCATTAGATTTTTACGAAAGAAAGAGAAAGTCATTACTTTATACAATTGTTACAATTAGCATTAAAATGCCATGTTTAAATAAAAGAATTACATTACAAAGGATTTAGATTTTAAAATGAAAGTTTTGAAAGAGTTCATATTAGCAGCATGATTAGGATTTATCTTCCATTACTTGATGTCCATATGGATTGATACATGTAAGGTTATAAAATGAGGAAAACATGATCAGCAATGCAAAGTTTGGAAAAATAATGGCTGGCATCTTGAGATAGTTATTTCAGCATTTAATTTAGGCAGTCCATAAGTGGAGATGGCAAGTTAGCATAGCAGTATGGAAATAATTTTTGGAGAAGAAAGGGGAAGCAAATTTAGTCCCTCTACTCTGGATTTATATTTCAAAATTTTGATTGATGTGGATCCGGTCTCCAACACTGATTAAAATGGCGCACCAAGTGCTTAGCCTAAAATTTTGGCTCTATTTTTATGTTAGCAAGACCTTCTCAAATATTCTCTCTTTCCACTTGATGAGGCCTGGATGTCCATTAAGTGGCCTGAATGCACCTATTCTTAATTTTCAATGATAATGCAACAAGTTTTAGAGAGTATTGTTTTAATCTATTTCAAGGATGGAAATAGATTCAAAAGATATAATTTCCATTAGCATTGTTTGCTAAGGGATTTTAATTTATTAATTACCCTTTTTAAATTAAATCTAGAATATTCTTTTATTTATAAGTTTCAGAGTTATTTTAATTACTCTCTAGAACTTTCTTTGGTATTGCATCATAAAATAAAATTCATGAACTATAAAATATAAAATAAATATACATAATATTTGATATTTAATTATGAAAACTATTTTTTTAACTATTTTGAACACACATACATTATTATTAAAAGGGAATGGAAATTTAAATATTTCCAACTTAAAATTATTAAATATTCTTACAGTAAAACGTTTAATTTACGAAAGTATAAAACAAAAGTGGTTTTTTAAAACACTTGTGTGTGTGTCCTTTTGCTCTCTAGTAATTTACACATATATAACTAGGTTTAAACCTCTGATTCAAAGTTTTGAATCACCAAACAGTGAAGCAAAAATGTGTGTAACATATTTTCCGCTTCAGTATGTAGGAAGAATAAACTGGTAATTACTACATTTAATTTTAATTTGTTTCTTTATTGCATTGCCTTAATTAATTAATCAATCCTTTCTTATAAAATCTTTAATTTTTTGTACAATGCTTAACATTCATCAACATCGACAGTTTCGATTGCCCCTGCAATCTTCTTCAGAACTATAAATATATACACATATATATAAATATAAATTACACAACTATATATAAATTATATACAAATTATACAAATCCTATAAAATCCATATATATATATATTCATAAAAATATACAAAATATTTATCACCTGTATATCCCTTCAAATACATGAACATTAATAAAATAATTGAAATCTTTTAACACCTTAATTTTAATCTTTTTTTATATTTTTTTAATATACTTTCATGCTATTATTTTATATTTTTTTTTTTTTTTTTTTTTTTTTTTCAAATATATTTATTTCAATTATTTTTATATTAATTTATCTTTATAACTTTATCTTCTATTTCCATAATTTATATTTAATTATTACTTTTATATGTTAACCTTATCATATTTATTTATATACCTATTCTTACTTACTCCATTTTTTTATCTTATATCCTCTTAAATTTTTTATTTTTACTTTGTATATCCCTATATATATCTCATATTTTTAAAACTTAACCTTTAAACTTTTTATCATATTTTATAATTTAAAATCTATTACATAAACTATTCTGAAATTATTATAAACAGAAAAACATGTTTAATTCCTATTTATTTTATTTTTTATTATATTAATAATCTTAATTAATTCTAACATTTAATTCTTAATTTTACCTTTTAAACTTCTTTATTTTTTACGTTTTTGCTCTATTTCAGTTAAACCGTTTTTTTTTTTTTTTTTTTTTTTTTTTTATAATATATATTTCATACATTAGCTCCCTCTATTGCATTTTTTACCTATTAATTTTTTATCTTTATTTTAATTTTATTCTTTTATTTTTATTATATTAATTTTTATATTAAAATTCTCCTCAATCCGAAATCATTGTTCATTTTTGGTTTAATATTATTTATATAAATAGCTTCTTTAATTTTTCTTTCCCTCCTACTTTCTGTAAAATGTAACATTCTAATACATTCTTTATTAAACTCATGTCCTGTCTCCAATCTGTGCATATATATTGGTGAATTTTTATCATATTTATGCTGTATCAATCTCCTATAAATTGAGTTCTTAGTTTCTCCAACATAATTCATTACCTCTTTATTTTTAATTTTACAATCTCTACAATTAATTTCATAAACTCCATTAACTTTATTATATTCTGTTTTATTTAAACACTCATATTTATTCTCTAATATTTCTATTATATTTTTTCTTTTTTTATTAACTATTTTTAGTTTTAATACTTCATTAAACTTTTTATTAATTTTGTTTATAATTCTATTTAAATTTTTAACTATATAATTATTTCCTGTTTTTAAACCTATATAAGTTGTTTCTTTTTTAGTTATCTCTTTATCTCTATCTCTTTCTTTATATTTATCCTTCATCTTTTTTTCTATCTTTTTAATATTATTATCCACAAACTTTTCTGGATATTCATAATTCCTTAATTCTTCTTTAATTAACTTTTTTTGTTTATTATATTCATCTTATAGAGCAATAAATTATTGTTCAGAAGAAGATGAATATAATAAACAAAAAAAGTTAATTAAAGAAGAATTAAGGAATTATGAATATCCAGAAAAGTTTGTGGATAATAATATTAAAAAGATAGAAAAAAAGATGAAGGATAAATATAAAGAAAGAGATAGAGATAAAGAGATAACTAAAAAAGAAACAACTTATATAGGTTTAAAAACAGGAAATAATTATATAGTTAAAAATTTAAATAGAATTATAAACAAAATTAATAAAAAGTTTAATGAAGTATTAAAACTAAAAATAGTTAATAAAAAAAGAAAAAATATAATAGAAATATTAGAGAATAAATATGAGTGTTTAAATAAAACAGAATATAATAAAGTTAATGGAGTTTATGAAATTAATTGTAGAGATTGTAAAATTAAAAATAAAGAGGTAATGAATTATGTTGGAGAAACTAAGAACTCAATTTATAGGAGATTGATACAGCATAAATATGATAAAAATTCACCAATATATATGCACAGATTGGAGACAGGACATGAGTTTAATAAAGAATGTATTAGAATGTTACATTTTACAGAAAGTAGGAGGGAAAGAAAAATTAAAGAAGCTATTTATATAAATAATATTAAACCAAAAATGAACAATGATTTCGGATTGAGGAGAATTTTAATATAAAAATTAATATAATAAAAATAAAAGAATAAAATTAAAATAAAGATAAAAAATTAATAGGTAAAAAATACAATAGAGGGAGCTAATGTATGAAATATATATTATAAAAAAAAAAAAAAAAAACGGTTTAACTGAAATAGAGCAAAAACGTAAAAAATAAAGAAGTTTAAAAGGTAAAATTAAGAATTAAATGTTAGAATTAATTAAGATTATTAATATAATAAAAAATAAAATAAATAGGAATTAAACATGTTTTTCTGTTTATAATAATTTCAGAATAGTTTATGTAATAGATTTTAAATTATAAAATATGATAAAAAGTTTAAAGGTTAAGTTTTAAAAATATGAGATATATATAGGGATATACAAAGTAAAAATAAAAAATTTAAGAGGATATAAGATAAAAAAATGGAGTAAGTAAGAATAGGTATATAAATAAATATGATAATGTTAACATATAAAAGTAATAATTAAATATAAATTATGGAAATAGAAGATAAAGTTATAAAGATAAATTAATATAAAAATAATTGAAATAAATATATTTGAAAAAAAAAAAAAAAAAAATATAAAATAATAGCATGAAAGTATATTAAAAAAATATAAAAAAAGATTAAAATTAAGGTGTTAAAAGATTTCAATTATTTTATTAATGTTCATGTATTTGAAGGGATATACAGGTGATAAATATTTTTGTATATTTTTATGAATATATATATATATGGATTTTATAGGATTTGTATAATTTGTATATAATTTATATATAGTTGTGTAATTTATATTTATATATATGTGTATATATTTATAGTTCTGAAGAAGATTGCAGGGGCAATCGAAACTGTCGATGTTGATGAATGTTAAGCATTGTACAAAAAATTAAAGATTTTATAAGAAAGGATTGATTAATTACTACATAAATGTGCACACTTATCTAGTGTAAGTAAACACTCCACATAAAATCTCAAATATGCAGATGCAAGATATATTACTCTTAAAAGATATTGATTTCATTCCTAAGGAATTATGTGTAGGGTTTTTTTCATTTAATGTCTTCATCATATTTTTATTGTTCGAATTGTTTTTACATTTTTAAAAGCAATTTTTTTTATTCCATTCTATTTCAGCTGAGCCTGTAGTCTTTATTAAAGATCTGGAAATATTTTGTATTTTTTATTTTATTTGTCAAATTTCAACTTCAATTATATTTTTAATTTGAAGTCAATATTTGGCATATTATTATGCAATGCAATATAAGAAAATGTTATTCCGTCTCTAGTGACAGCAACAGACTAAGGTAAAACCGAAAAAAACATTTTTTTTTTCAAAAAAGTGCAATAAAAATAGTGTATTTAAAGAATATCTCCAGAACAGCTTGAATAAAAAGCATTGATGAGTTTTATTTTATGGAAAATAGTTCTTTTTATAAAGCCAATGCTTTTAGCTAACCACTGAGTATTTCAATTAGAATTTCAATCAGTTTTTCACTTGGGCTACTATTATCTTTTTTATTCTTTGATGAATTGAATTCTAAAGCATCATAGTTAGTTCTAGTTGTGACATACAAGTTAATAAATAAGTTTTTTTTATTAATTTCTTTACTTTTACAGATAAAAAAATGCACTTCTATATTTTTTAACTTTAGTCTTTTAAATCTATTTTCATTATTTTAATTAAAAGACGTTTACTCACTCAAATCCAGGTATTGGTATTGAAGCCATTGTTTTGTAAATAATGGTTTTTATTTTTAATATATCATTCTCCTTCAATGCATCCACTTTGAGTCTTCCACTGCATCTGTTTTCAATATGCAAAAGTTTCCATGTTGGAATAGTAATTTATCTTGACGAAGTCCAATAACAAAAACCAATGATTTTCATCTAATTTAATCAAATTAACTATGAATGAAATTTCTTGGA
Organism: Epiperipatus broadwayi; assembly: GCA_028023455.1. NCBI lineage: Eukaryota > Metazoa > Onychophora > Udeonychophora > Euonychophora > Peripatidae > Epiperipatus > Epiperipatus broadwayi. Next base: position 2,022,651 of record JAQFVV010000152.1, read on the forward strand.
AATGTCTATTAGAATAAATTACTATTTCTAATGTATATTGAAGCAGTCAATCTTAGCTTAAGATTGAGCTTCATGTTTCCACATACTCACCTGTATTCAAACCCTATATCCCATCCCGCTCCTTTTCTTGTGTATATATATTTATGTATATATTTGAGATGCACACCTAAGTTATAAATTTTAACTTTCAATAACATTTTTATTATTAATAATTTTATGATTATTAATTCTTTTTTATTAAATTAAAGTACATAGGTGAAGCTCAGATATATATATATATATATATATATATATATATATATATATATATATATATATATATATATATATATATATATATATATATATATATATATATCAGGTAATAATATCTATTTGAACACCATTTATTATGTTACAATGGACACCCAACTGGGGCCTGATATTTTACCATATACCTGAAAAAGAGAGTCTATAGAATGATGGGAGATGTGTGGTTAAAAATAGAGAAATTTTTTAGTAAAATTTTTTTTTTTTTCAGTAAAAATTTTTTTTTTTTGTCTTACAAAATTTTCTTGGCCAAACAGTCTTATTTTAGATGATGATGTTTAATATGATTTAATTTTTCATTGATGATGATAAAATGGGTACAGCCATAAAACAGCTTGTTTTTTTTTATCAATTTTGAAAATAGAGATGAATATCACAACTTAAGACAAAGGTGAAATAAATAATAGAATTTTTTTTGTGGAACATTAAAATAATTTATTGCCAGATAGGATAGGCATAGTAATAGTGATGAATTATGGAATAGTAGTCTCGTGTGTGTTTGGGGAGTTCATTTTGTAAAAAGTCTATGATTTTAGAGGTTTGATTGGATGGTTGATCGTTGGAGTTTGGTTGGTTAGATTGCAGTTTTGATGATGAGTGGAGAGTTTTGTCATTGCCTTGAGAATGCTATGTATTTCGTGTAACTTATGAATGATCAAACCCATTCACTGCTCCAACCCAATTTATATGTTATCTTTATTTTATCATAAAGCAGTTAACAGCAGTCCTGCCATGATATCAGCCTATAAGTCTCCAAGAGAGAGAGCAAGGTTTCGTTTTTGTAGTCTATAATAAGCAGGGCATTCCTTGATACTTGCTACATAAGACTCCAAGAGAGAGAGCAAGGCATAGTTTATCTATCTTAGCCCCTAATACTTAATAGTTCTTTTATTGCAACAGAGTTTGCTTCATTCAATCAAGGGTTGTGGTAGTTAATAGTGATCGAATTGGGATGATCTTCTGAGTGCTCGTGATGCATTGTGTGATTATAGTGCTGTGACTGAATTCTTTTATTTATCTCAAGATTGTGAACTGCTAGTCATTCTGTGGACTGTCAATATCTGTCGGATTTCTAGGAGAATGGATGAATGTATAATTTGGGCTATTACAGACAGACATGTACTATATAGATTGTTGTTGTGTAGTTCATCAAATAAGGATATTAAAATTTTTTTGTTGTTGTTGTTGTATTTGTAATGCATAATAAGGTGAAAATCAAATCAGTCAGTTGGTCAGAATAGGTGTCAGACAGGGAGAAGATGTGTGGATTTTTGATGGTCAGGGAAGTACAGATGGGATATATATAGTTTTATAACATGAGTGAACTAAATTATAGTATGGAAGAGGTTATGGAAGAGGAAGGTGCCCCAATACCAGGAATCAGTGATCGTTTTCATACTGAAGAAGAGGATGGGGAGGTTTTCTTAAAAACACAAGAAGAAAGAGAGGAAGTAGAGGAAGATGCCTTTAATGTTAGTAGCAATAATACGGCCTCAAGTGTGGAAGTAGATGAGGAGTCAGAAGTGGGCCAGGCTCAAATAGCAAAGATGGCACCATCAGACATGGACATGATAATGCAGATGCTCAGAAGTATGAGAGAAGATAGTAAGCAAAATATAGAAAGTCTAAGAGAAGATAGTAAGCAAAGTATGGTAAATCTAGAACAAAAGATAGAGAAAAATATAGAAAGTCTAAGAAAAGATAGTAAGCAAAATATAGAAAGTCTAAGAGAAGATAGTAAGCAAAGGATGGAAAATCTAGAACAAAAGATAGGTCAATCTATGGAGAAAAGTATAGAAGGTTTAAGGGTAAATCTAGAGAACTCTATTGACAATAACAACCAAATGATCATCGCTTTGGAAACTAGGTTAGAAGGGTCCAATATAGAGTGTAAAAATAGGTTTGTGTCATTAGAGGAGAGAATAGAAGGAGTGTGTAGGTCTATGGAAGTCCCCAAACAGGAGGGCTGTCAGGGACTACAGTCATTAAAGGCTCAAGTGGAGCAGTCTATCGAAGAAAATAAGAGAGAAATTGAGTTAGTTAGGAATGAGGTCCATGGTTTGGTCTCCCAATCCATATCAGAATGCATAGAAAAGAATGCCGAAATAACTTCTGCAGGAATTCATATTAGATTAGAGGAGGTCGTAGCCAAAGTGGACTCATATAAGGAAGCCACTTTGGGCTGTGTAGATCAAACCATCACTATGAAAAATAGGTTTAGTGGCTTAGAAAAGGAAATACGAGAAGTTAAGGGAAGCATGGCCAATGAGTGTGTACAAATTGACCAAAATCTTAGGAAAGAATTGGGAAAACAAATAGGTAGCTTTAGGGAGGAGATAGTGAAAAGGGACAAGTCCAGTTCTTTAGAAGAGGGACCCAGAATGAATCAACATGAATTGGGTGTTATGTTGGGAAAGGTTGAGGAGAACCAGAAGGCCTATGTTGTGGAATACATAAACCCCAAGATGGATGATCTCTACCAGAAAATAGGGGAATTAAAAGATCGTATTAATGTAGGGCTGCAGGATCAGTCAAACCTAAATTCAGGGCAGAACGATGGTAGCACCAGTCCAGATGACTGTAGGGATAGCTCAGAACAGAGTCAGTCAGAGAAAAGGATGCCTACTTTAGTTAACAATCCACAAGGTGAAAAAGAAGTAGAAAGGCCGATATTAGCCATAATACCAAATCTCCCAGTAAAGAAAGTAAATGAGATGATGACCAAAGAGCAGATTGGGATAGATCATGAAGTGAAAAGAAGGAAAAGAGAGTTGGAGGAAAAACTTCATGCATCCGATAAGATGATTGATTTAAGAGAAGCAATAAGGGAGATGAAACCAGTTATTTTAGAAAGAGAGCAAAAGTTTCAACAGTCTGTAGTTCTCAATCTAGTAACAAACCAGCATGTGTGGTTTCAAAAATCTGTCTTCTCAAATAGATTGGAGATACCTTATATATGGTATAGAGAGACAATCTCTCTGAAAAATGTAAATGTCCAAATCTCTCTGAAAAATTCAACTGCTCTGGAAAAGTCAAAAATAAGTTATATTTGGTACAAAGAGTCAACCTTTTTAGAGAGTTTAAAAATAAATTATACATGGCACAGAGAGTCAATCTCTCTGAAGAGTTTTAATGTCCATTATATATGGTACAAAGAAAATATCTCTCTGAAAAATGTAAATGCTCTGGAAATTTTAAATGTGCCTTATATATGGTACAAAGAGTCAACCTTTCTAGAAAATTTAAAAATAAATTGTATATGGCCCAGAGAATCAACCTCTCTGGAAGATTTAAGGATGAATTATATATGGTACAGGGAGTCAATCTTTCTAGAAAGTTTAAAAATAAAGTATGTATGGTATAGAGAGTCAATCTCTCTGAAAAACTTCAAGGCATATTATGTATGGTACCAAGAGTCCATATTTCTAAATGGAGTTTGTAATAGGAGGTTATATAAAATAATTCCTCCAGATATGTTTTATAAATATCCAGTCAAGATGAAAAATGGAAATATTAAAAAGGGACTGGATGTACAGGTGCATTTTTATGCAGACCACAATATGGTTTGAAAAGAAAAAGCCATTCCAAATTACCAAGAAAATAGGAGAGAATGCCTTTATGCTTGCTGCTCTTGATGGGAATAAGGGGACCTATAATGCTAGGAGTTTGATCCCTTATACTTCAGCAGAATAGCCTGGCAAAGATCTCCAAATAAATTATTTTTAGGTTTTCTAATGAAAAATATATTTACCAGTAGTTAATTTTTTTTATATATATATTATAAGTGTTTATTATTATTAGTGTATTTATTAGTTAGGATTTTTTTTTTTAAATATAGTTAAAACAAAAGTGCTGATGATTTTATCCGAAGGGGGAGAAAGTTGTGCCATTACAATTTAGTCACTAGCTAAATTTATAGTAATGTGCATGTAGAAAAGGTAAACCAAAAATCATCATCACAATTTTATATAACCATAAAAGAAGCTGTAGGGCATCCAAGTTCAAACCCTACCAGATCAAAATCTTAAAAGCTTTAAACAGAGAAAGAATGGGTCAACAATTACATGCTTTACTTGTTTGTGTGTTGATAGAAAGGTAATACACACATTTAAACTATTTAATATTTAATTTTTCTTTAAAAAGCAAAGTTATAATGCATACATATAGGCAATGTATGTGTAAATTATTTAATTGTTTTATATTTCAAATATTAAACATTTTAACTTTCTTTAAAACTAAGCTATGCTTGATCAATTCTAACATTTTATTCTATGCTTTTATTTTGCTTTTCTTTAATTATAAGTGGGATTTAAAAGTTACAGACTTAATTAAATAATTGGGTTATAATTACTAAGCTAGCAATCATATTATTTAAGGTTAGTTTATGAATGATTTGAAAGAATGAAGGATGTGTGTACATTACATACAAAAATTTACATTTCCTAAATATTGAAAGAAAAGGAAGTATTAAATCTGTCAAATTATTTTTTTTGTACAATTTTTTGTTAAAAGAGGAAATCTGTTTAATCAGATATCGATCTTTGTAGCAATTTTTTTTTGTAAATAATTGTTTTCACTTTGGAAGCTTATAATGGGTCAGATCTCTAATTTTGAAATTGTCTTATCTCAAGATCTAAAGAAGGAAGCTCAAAGATTTGAAGTGTTACCTGGATGTTAAAAAAGAAAAAAAAAGAAAAGAAAGGAAATAAGGATTGAGTCTATTTTTTTTTTTAAACAAAAGTGTCTGGAAAAAGGATTAAACTTTTCAGTTGAAAAATAATATAGTTGAAAATAAATTAGAGATCTAATTAAAACAAATTTGTCCAAAAATAGCAAGTGATGCTATCTCTGATTGGTTAAGTTAGCTAAAAATTGGATATAAAAAGCTGTCTTGAATTATTATTAGGTGATTGTTTATGATTCAAATTAGTAAACTATCAAATTGAATGCTGAAAATATAAGAAATGGCGGGCTAGAAAAATTATATGTATGTCCCATTTGCTGGACCATCTGGGGAAGCTGCACATCACATAGGAAAGAAAAGATGTGTCTAAAATAATATTCTACACCTTTCAACTGACCAGATAAATAAGATGTTTTTAATAGAAGGAAGAAAGCATTCACCTGCATTCAAAGAAGATGAATTAATCTACTGATAAATATTAATCATCAAGTCCAATTAATTGTTACAACAACTGATTTTAAACTCAAGAAAATTTACAAATGGGAAAACAACTGCTGTATTTCATCCACATGCTTGACAGGAAGAGAAGAAAATTTAATATAATGATTTCCAAATTGTCCACTAAAGCAAATAACCTCAATAGAGTCATCATCATTAAATAGTTATACACCTCAAGAAAGAGATTGTTCCCACATAAAACAGAAATAGTAGCTGCAGAAATATAGACAAGTTTGAACCCTTGGAAATTCGCCACAAACAAAAGATCGGTAATATGACTTTTTATATCTATTTTCTTTATGATATCAGTCTTAATAAACATTTTAGCAATAAAGTGGTATATTTTATTTAAAGAACTTTTAAAGACTATTCAGATCAATTAAAAACAAGAATGTCTTACTAAAAATAACTTTGAGCTTCATAAATGACCTTGAATGTATGAAAATTATTTGTTTATTAATTTTACAATATTAATGTGTAAAACAATTTTTTTTTTATGGTGTTATGATTTTAGTTTTAACTGATATATTATTATTATTTTGGTTTTTAATAATATTTTGTTATCATGGGATAAAACACGCACATACATAATGATATTTTATATGTGTATAATTGTGAGTGAATGTGAAATAATGAGTAGTATTAGAATATTGGATTATTTTGTTTCAAGTTAAGTATAGCATTTCTGAGGTAGAAGAACGGGGGAGGAGATAATGATTTAAAACTATTTTCTAAAACTTGCTCTTTCAATTCTACTAACATTTTTTTTTTACATTCTATTTACATGTTAGATTTTAAAGTATGTGTGCCAATGAGCAGATAATATTTTTTTTTTAAATACTTTTCTCATGGAGTGAAAATCATGGTCAATGTGACGTCCAACTTAATACAAAATACATTTGAAGGGAAAGGGGGAAGAACTTAAAATTAATCTGAGGATTGTTATATAACCAATTATTATTATTATTATTCATGTCAGTTTTCATATTTATCTAGAAATTTTTATGTATATGTTAGAAATGTAGTAATAAATATTAGTTTGTTTTATTAAACGAGGCGTATATATTTCATTAAGTGTAGTCTTTGTTAAGTGTGATTATTCATCATCATCAATGGTTGAATATTAGTTATTTAAGATATAAGTAAATATGCTAAAATTAAGCAATAATTAGGAATTTCTTTATAAAAATTAGTTTTATGTTTAGGCTTAGTCCTAGAGCTGTAATTGAAACCCTTGTCATTATTGTTATTATTATCATCATCATCATCGTCATCAACGTTTTAATTAATGAGCTGTTTAACTGTTTAAAGGCCATAAATAAATATTGATTTTATAATATTTAGTGATTTCTTAGTATTATTATAACCACATCCCATCATCTATTTCATGCAAGGATGAGTGAATTGCCATCCTAAATTAGTTATATATAATCTGAGCTAGTGAACTTATAAAAATATTGAAACACATTTGTTATGTTAAGATCTGAGAAATGATTTATGTTCAATGAACTCCACTGTGGTTTAAAGATGTTTTACTTTTACCTAACTATTAGTGCTTATAGTGATATGGCTCAAAAAGCAAAATCTCTCATTTTTATTAGAAATAAAGTACCAAAAAGGGATTCAAACCCGGTACATGTGAAAGGTTATCAGATATAACCGTGTCTAGATTCAGATAATCTAGTGGCGCCCTGCTAGACCATATTCACTTAGTATTTGTTTAAACATGCACTTAACATCAAACCAAGAAATGAAAGTGGATAAAACCTACTGCCTGTATACCTGAGTTATATTTTATTGAATTACTAGTGTACTCACTTCACGTGATTTCCATATACCTGAGTTATAATACATTGCTATAATAATTTGCTTATAATAATTCTTGATAGTGTTATATTTTGAACCTTTACTTAGTTATTTCTATTTGAACTCATTTTATTATGTTACAATGTGATCATTCTATGGACTACTCAGGTATGGTAATATCTTTTTTTTGATTCATTTATTAGGTTACAATATATATATATATATATATATATATATATATATATATACTTTATTAGTATTTTGTTCCTATATATATATATATATATATATATATATATAGGAACAAAATACTAATAAAGTATTGATTTTTTAAAAATATTATATGTTATTTATACAACTTTTTCTGTTTAAAGTACTTTTTTCCCCCTATTAAACTGTATTTTATAAAATCCAAAATGGAAGATGCAACTGTAATTATCTAAAAATAATTAAAGGGTTGGAAACACTATTGTTTTAATCTGGGGAAGGTATTTTTAATTAAAGTTTTTACTTAAAATGGGATTAAGATTAAAGATTTTCTTTTGTAATAAACATTTTTGTCAAATCTATTTCTAATCTGGAAATAGATTTGAATTTATTTTTGAAAATTATCTTACAGTTGCATCTTTCGAAAACAATGAACAAAGGAAACTTAAGATTTTACATCAGAGACTAGATTTTAAGCTAAAACTATGTAATTAAAAGCATTCCAGAAATACTTGAGCAGAGTATAAAATGGCTGTTATTTAAATCACCAACAGATAAGCTACATTTGAGAGAAATGTATTGATGACATGATACATGTTGCTATGCAACTTAAAATGATGTAGTAGTAAGTTCACCACCCTTTTCGGCCCTGTTGGGTCATCATCTTCCATGGCCATACCATTCTTCTTCCTAAGAGTAAAGTAAAAGCCTGACCTAAGAACTTTAATATGCTAATAGAAGCTTGCTGCCACTGAAGAACTTGCATTTCAATTGCCGTGCATGTGCCATACTAAATTGGACTCTTAAAATTGCAAGGTAACTTTTCAAGCCATCACCTCAAACTAAATCTAGCCTAACTCATCTATCAAGATTTCTCCTAATGTATTATTTAACTTTATTTCTAATATAATATGTAAATTGCTCGTAAATGATTTTTATAAATTTAATTCTCTCTCATATGCTCTAACTTTCTTTAACTCTGGTGCAGTCATTTATTTATATGTATGTTTTTACTATTAATATGCCAGTCTCAAGCAATCTGATGGGTTGAATTTCTAAAATCTTCTCTTTTTTTATGTAAACCTTCATGAATTGAGATTATTAACATTCCCTTAAAACATAAAACATTATTAATTAATACAGGCACTAGATTGTTTTACGAGCCAACATTTTATTTATGTTTTAATATAAAAAAATATATTTGTTTAACTCTGGATTTTCTACCTGGTGTGAATCCAGAACTCAAGCTAATTAATGCTTTGAAACCTTATTTATTTTATAAATGTTATTCAATTCTGCTAGTCTTTTTTTTTATTCACTCTTAAAATATCAAATACAGTACTTGTATATTCCAGTTATTGTAAAATCAACAAAGGTGGGATTGATTTATTTTAAATAGCAGAAAAGGGAAGGAGGTAAATCTTAATGTTTCTTTTACTAGGTAAAATCTTAACATATATTTTATTTAGGGAAATCTCTTTCTATATATATAACTGCATAGCATATTATCTGTATAAATGATGGCATTCAAACCAGGGTCATTTATTTTTAAAGCAGTAAACTTACTCAATGTCATTACTGACATTCAGCCTTACCTTCGTGTTTATATATATTACATGTTTTTAGACTTCTAATCTGGGGATTGCAACAAGTTCAAATCCATAGATTTATTTCTCAAACCTTGTCCTGAGGATAGTTGATCTACCCAGGATCATTTATGTCATATAAAAAGACCTCTGACGGTAATTCCCAAAGTCTGGCACATACTATGCCTATCCACTTTCTTCGTATAAAAAGGCCTCTGGCAGTGAATACCTAAGTCTGGCACATGCTATGCCTATCCACTTTCTTCATTAAAAAAAGGCCTGCATGATGGTGATGTCCACAGCATGCCTATCCACTTCACTTCATCCATTTTTTGGCTATTATGTCAGTACTGCCCAAACTTCATATTATTATTATTTCTTTTGTTTATGACCTAATTTTACTGCTGTAATAATATTAAAATTGTGCTCTGCTCAAAATATATATAAATGCCAACTATTACTAGTTTATTAATTAAATTTATTTCAATCTTATATAATCTCACCGTCATGACTTATTTCTGTATTTAAGAGTATCTATATGCCTTGCAGAAAAATAAAGCATTCTTCTTACCAGCCCTAATTAACAGAATTTTCATTAAATATTTTTGTCATATAATCAAATATGTTTTCAAATGTATTTTATTTATTTTCACGACCGTAGTGGCATGAAAATGGTTTATATTGTATCTGTTATGAATCTTGGAACACTCCTTGAAATAATGTTAGTCACCATGTTTCAGAACCATAATCCAAAGCATTACTAGAAATTTTATGTGAATTCTTTCTAATAATCGATTGGCATCTTAATATTGGACCCACCAAAGATGTGTGTTTATTTATATTATTTAGCTAATAAAGAGCATATGAAAAATAATAGCATGAATGATACTATGTAATCCTTTACCACTTGCTCATTCACGCACACACTAATGTATATAATTAAGTCACAGTGTATAATAATTTGTCATTATATTAAACTATATTTTTATTGTCTAACTTATTTAAGTAGTTCGAATGCCTTTTTTCTCCACTTCCAAAAGTACAGCCATGCTTATATATTATTTTAATTTAGTCATAATTAATAGATGTCTCATTGTCTTCTCTAGTTTGCTAGTGGGCTGGATTAAAATTAATCCTCATGTGCCATCACTATTATGTTATTCATTAGTTGTTAGATCTGGGGCTGAGAGTGGGTTTGAATCCAGGCTGGTCCCTGACCTAAATCTTAGGCTGAACTGGATTTGAAGTATATTTTGCGAGTTCCAGATCATGTTAGATGGATGAACATGTTTTGACCAGTACATAGGATTTTTTTTTCTTGGGTTTGGCTTTCCAGTGCAAGGCTTCGATATAAACACCCACATACCCTGAGTACTGAATTCTATTTATATATATATTTTTAAAAAAGTTGTAAGATATATATAGTTTTTTTTTCACATTTGGTATGTTTAAAATAATGTGTTCAAAGTGTAAAATTTGCTGTTTAAAGTTAAAACCCATGTACTACAACCATAAATATAGTACATCTGTATTTATTTTCAATGTAATCACCTACATACCTGAGTCATATATAAAGTTTTTTTTTGTTATTGAGACATATATGAAAAATGTATAAATAATTCATAAATCATTGATCACTCTGTGTCGGCTGGTGCCCTTATAAAAAGAAATTTTGCCAACCAGTAATGAGTCAAATGCAAAAATGTTGGAAGTGGAGTGTTCAAACTCAGATAAAAAAATTATTGACAGCAATTTTTTTTTGGCTTAATGCTTAAATGTATAAAAGTTTAAATATATAATAACCAAACTATGAGTTTTCTTTTCAGATGTAGGGATGTGACCAAGAGAAACTAAAAGGTCAAATGACTAGATTAGTATAAAATGTTAAATAAACAATTTTTTTTTCCAGCAAAAAAAATTTTCAGCTAAGTTATAGTTGGGCAGATATATAGAAGGTGGGGGAGCAGTGTGTAGTTAGGTAGATGATTTTTTTTAAAGAAGGAGGAAATAACATAACACTTAACTCAGCAAAAAAAATGAAACGTACATATAGAAATTGATTTTTTTTCATTGTTCTTTTGGTCATCACTTGAAAACTCCTAGTCAAGGTTTTTTTTCAATGTTTTTGTTTTTTGTTTCATTGTATGTGAGGAAAATAAAGCAGTCAATCTTAGCTTAAGATTGAGTTTCATGTTTCCACCTACTAACCTGTATTAAAACCTTATATCCCATCCTGCTCCTTTTCTTGTGTATATATATTTATGTATATATTTGAGATGCACGCCTAAGTTATAAATTTTAACTTTCAATAACATTTTTATTATTAATAATTTTATGATTATTAATTCTTTTTTATTAAATTAAAGTACATAGGTGTGGCTCAGATATATATATTGTAACGGAATATAATATGCCATCACATTATTTTAAAATTAAAATAAAAAGGATCATAAATAAAAATTGATTTATTAAAAAGAAAAAAACTTAACTTAAAAACTGAAATTTAAAAACTGTTTAACGTATTTATAGTCGCACGATTGACAACTTTAAAAACTATTTTAAAAAATAAAAATATTTGAAAGTAATTTTTTTTGTAAAAAAAGTAAAGATATAAAGATTTGATATTTTTGGAAATACAAATAATGTTTATTTCTATAATCTTAGAAAATGGAAATTATTGTCTTATTAATTAAATGGTTGTTCAAAAGCAAACTGGCCCTTGAGGCATTTAAAATAAATTAAAGGGTCAGATAAGAGAGTACAAAAAAATTAAATGACCAATGCAAACACTAGAAATGTCAGCATGGACCATAATTGAAACACCAGAGGATCTTGCCGATTGAATCCAAAGATTGGATGATAAGAGACTAATAAAAATATAAAAGCCAAATTATTATTACAATTGTGATCTGAGAGCTGACTATAAATATGTTGTTATAACTAGCTATATTGCAGATTTTCACGATGTGAAAGTCTGCAATAAATTTAATTTTTGGACAACCAGCTGAGACCTCCCTATGACAGTTAGGGATCAAAAAGGAATGGCAAGTAGCGGCTTCATTTTTAAAAAGGAAGAACAAACAATCTACATAAGTGATCACAAAGATGGACCTCAAAATCTGAAGAGTCCATAAAGTATAAACTTTTACCAATTGAACTTTCTTTTAAATAATTACTGTATAACATCAATAAGTAATCAATCAAAAAAAAAGTAATATAAATGAATGTACTCTTATCTGACCAAGAATAGAACTCTAAATTAATTATAAATATTTGTTTTTATATACGTTTGCTATTTCAATCATTTCCATTTTTTAAATTTAATTATTTATGTTTGTATTTAACTAGGTTATTTATTTCTATCTGTTAAATAAAATGTATTAAATTAAAGTTGGGTGTAGATAGCTGCATGGATAAAGATTAATAACTGTTTAAATTTGTTTATGTTTAATTTAAGGGATTTTAATTTCAGGCTATTTGTTTTGTAGTTAAAGCAATGCTGGTGGAGGGATATATGGGTGTTTATATTAATGTAATGTGAAGCATGTTTAGCATACAGGGCAATGTGGCCAACTGAATGCATGACCCCAAAGAGGCAGTCATATCATTGAAATGGTTGCAGATGTATTTCCTGTGCCATTGACCCCTTCTAGCTCTATGGACAGGGATTTATAAGACAGCAGAAAGACAGCTCTCACCCATACATAGCACTCTTTAAAAATAATTATATACATGATTCCTTAGTCAGGCAGATGCACTTTCCTGTTCTGGACATGGATCATTTCCTTCAAATAATATCATGCTGTCAGATGCACATTCCTGTCAGCATGGTTTTATGCTAGCATCTTCATATTACATTAGTTGCAAATATATATCTGGAAGCTGACATTGGGTTGGCTACGAACTTTTAGTCTGAGAATGAATGAATGTTTTGATAAGTTTTAAGTGGAAAAAAAATCTATGTAGACTATCTATGCTCGACATGCTAAAGTAAATAAAATTTAAATATCCATCTGTGTGGTCTATTTAAATAGTAATGTGAATTTAAATTTAAAAAAATTATTAATGTTAAAATCTAAAAAATTAATTTATTCCTCAATTTTAAATGTGCGTCAATAAAATCTATTTGTGTGTTAATTACTGGCAGTGGCTTCTTTTATTTTATTGTTTTAAATATTAATATATTTTGAGAATCTAAATCTATTAAAACTTATAAAAATGTTTAAAATCTGCTACTCTATGAGCTAGTGACATTAGGCAAATGATCGGAATCCAAATATAAAAAATAAAATAAAATTTTTTTAAACTTAACATATCTGCCTACTATATAAATTTTCTAGGTTCAAATGCCTAGTGGCGCCCTGTAGTGCAGATTACATTAAGCCTCCTTCTCCCCCGATCGTTAAAATATATATAGGAGCAAAATACTACCAAAATATTGATTTTTTAAAAATATTTTATTATATGTTATTTATACAACTTTTTCTGTTTAAAGTATTTTTTCCCCCTATTATAAAATCCAAAATGGAAGATGCAACCATAATTGTCTAAAAATAATTAAAGGGTTGGAAACACTATTGTTTTAATCTGGGGAAGGTATTTTTAATTAAAGTTTTTACTTAAAATGGGATTAAGATTAAAGATTTTCTTTTGTTATAAACATTTTTGTCAAATCTATTTCTAATCTGGAAATAGATTTGAAATTATTTTTGAATATTATCCTACAGTTGCATCTTTCGAAAACAATGAACAAAGGAAACTTAAGATTTTAGATGAAAGATTAGATTTTAAGCTAAAACTATGTAATTAAAAGCATTCCAGAAATACTTGAGCAGAGTATAAAATGGCTGTTATTTAAATCACCAACAGATAAGCTACATTTGTGAGAACTGTATTGATGACATGATACACATTGCTATGCAACTTAAAATGATGTAGTAGTAACTCCAACACCCTTCTCAGCCCTGTTGGGTCATCATCATCTGCAGCCATACCATTCTGCTGCCCAAGAGTGAAGTAAAAGCCTGACTTAAGAACTTTAGTATGCTAATAGAAGCTTGCTGCCACCACCGAAGAACTTGCATTTCAATTGCCGTGCATGTGCCATACTAAATTGGACTCTTAAAATTGCAAGGTAACTTTTCAAGCCATCACCTCAAACTAAATCTAGCCTAATCATCTATCAAGATTTCTCCTAATGTATTATTTAACTTTATTTCTAATATAATATGTAAATTGCTCATAAATGATTTTTATAAATTTAATACTCTCTCATATGCTCTAACTTTCTTTAATTCTGGTGCAGTCATTTATTTATATGTATGTTTTTATTATTAATATGCCAGTCTCAAGCAATCTGATGGGTTGAATTTCTAAAATCTTCTCTTTTTTTATGTAAACCTTCATGAATTGAGATTATTAACATTCCCTTAAAACATAAAACATTATTAATTAATACAGGCACTAGATTGTTTTACGAGCCAACATTTTATTTATGTTTTAATATAAAAAAATATATTTGTTTAACTCTGGATTTTCTACCTGGGGTGAATCCAGAACTCAAGCTAATTAACGCTTTGAAACCTTATTTATTTTATAAATGTTATTCAATTCTGAAAAGGTGACCAATTATTTGTTTTCTATATAACTGCTAGTCTTTTTTTTTATTTACTCTTAAAATATCAAATACAGTACTTGTGTATTCCAGTTATTGTAAAATCAATGAAGGTGGGATTGATTTATTTTAAATAGCAGAAAAGGGAAGGGGGTAAATCTTAATGTTTATTTTACTAGGTAAAATCTTAACGTATATTTATTTAGGGAAATCTCTCTATATATAACTGCATAGCATAATATCTGTATAAATTATGGCATTCAAACTAGGGTCATTTATTTTTAAAACAGTAAACTTATTCAATGTCATTAGTGACATTTATCATTACTGTGTTACTGACATTTGACCTTACCTTCGTGTTTATATATATTACATGCTTCTAGCTTTTAATCTGGGGTTCGAACCTATAGATTTATTTCTCAAACCTTGTCCTGAAGATAGTTGATCTACCCAGGACTACTTATGTCATATAAAAAAACCTCTGGTGGTGATTCCATAAGTCTGGCACATGCTATGCCTATCCACTTTCTTCGTTTAAAAAAATGCCTGAATGTTGGCAATGTCCACGGCATGCCTATCCACTTTGTTCTCATCTAGAAACATAACCGTTTCCTCTTAGTTGTTTTTTGGCTATTATATCAGTACTGCTCAAACTTCATATTTCTTTTGCTTATGACCTAATTTTAGTGCTGTAATAATATTAAAATTGCACTCTGCTCAAAATATATATAAATGCCAACTATTACTAGTTTATTAATTAAATTTATTTCAATCTTATATAATCCCACCATTGTAATTTATTTCTGTATTTAAGAGTATCTATATGCCTTGGGGAAAAATAAAGTGTTCTTCTTACCAGTGCTAATTAACAGAATTTTCATTAAGTATTTTTGTCATATAATCAAATATGTCTTCAAATGTATTTTATTTATTTTCACAACTGTAATGGTGCGAAAATGGTTTATATTATATTTGTTATGAATCTCGAAATGCTCCCTAAAATAATGTTAGTCACCATGTTTCAGAACCATAATCCAAAGTGTTAATAGCAATTTTATGTGAATTCTTTCTAATAATCGATTGACATCTTAATATTGGACCCACCAAAGATGTGTGTTTATTTATATTATTTAGCTAATAAAGAGTATATGAGAAATAATAGCATGAATGACACTATGTAATCCTCTACCACTTGCTCATTCATGCACACCTTAATGTATATAATTAAGTCATAATGTATAATAATTTGTCGTTATATTAAACTATATTTTATTGTCTAACATATTTGAGTAGTTCAAATTCCTCTTTTCTCCACTTCCAAAAGTACAGTCATGCATATATATATATATATATTTGTTAATTCATAGTTAATAGATGTCTCATTGTTTTCTCTGCTTTTCTAGTGGGCTGGATTAAAATTAATTCTCATGTGCCATCACTATTATGTTATTCATTAGGTGTTAGATCTGGGGCTTAGAGAGTGTTTCGAATCCAGGCTGGTCCCTGACCTAAATCTCGGGCTGGACTGGGTTCGAAGTACATTTTGCAAGTTCCAGATCATGTTAGATGGATGAACATGTTTTTACTGGTACAATGTGTTAAAAGTAAAATAGAAATGTCATGTGAGATTTTGTTTATTATATAAAGTTTTTCCTGGAAACTTACCATCTGAATGATAAATTACAGAATAAAATTAAACAATTTTGTTTTGTGTTTGTTTTTATTTTCTCACTAAAAATAAACATTTTAATTCAATTTATACTGTAGTATTAAGTTAATTTGTTTCATTTTATTTTCAAGACTAAAGCCAAATAAGTAAACTTACAAAAAGTTGCATTACCTTACATTTTCTTATTCAACAATCTTGTTTTTCTAAGATCTTCTGATCTCACCTGGTTATTCTGATGAAGTTATAATTAAAACATTTCTTTTTCCCACAAATCTTCTAACACAATTTCCAAACTGTAATTATTTATTTTTAGTGATTTTTCAATTGTATTATTTGATATGTTAAATTTCTTCATTCAGCTTATCACATAAAAAGCATATTTTTGAGCAATGCTGTTTATCAAAAATTCTGAATTTATTTTAGAAAGTTTTTCACTTTCCAATTGTATTGCAGCTACAAAATATTACTTAGTCTCATGCTTTAAGTTTGAGTTTCATTTTATTTGGCAATTGCATGGTAAAGAAGACAGTATGATCTAAAAATCACTTTGTTTTGGTATTCTTCTTCCTTTACTTTCAAACCCAAAGCTCTGTTTATCCTAGAAATCTAACATTTTAATGTGAACTTGGAAAGCAATATAAACAGCTTATTTTGTACAACAATAAATATAAATCAGAAAATGAATATCAGTGCTGTTCATGTAAAAATAATTAAAGTAACTTCTTATGTCATATTAAAATGTACAAAAATTGTTATGGTTATCAGGTGAATGAATCAAAAAACCTACCTTTTCAAGACATCAGTTGATGCATCTTTGCTTATCAAATATTTTTCCAAGTAACTTTTTCTTGTTTAAGATGTTTTAGTCTTTTTTATAATATCTGTGAGAATAATCATTTTTCATTGTCTCTCATTATGTCCTGTACAATTTAATATAGTGATATAATAGAAAACATAAGAGTTTAGGGTTGCAGAATCAATTTTCAGTTTAGTAAAGCAGAAACAAATATCACTTTAGATTATTATATCACTTGAATATTCAAAACATTCCTGATATATATCACATGATTATCATTTTTCATGCTTGCTTATAAGTGTTATTAAAACAGGCAAAACTCTCCATATAGTAGTACCACTCAGTGCAAGCCAGAGTAATCAATGGATGCCAGAAGGCTTGTGCATAAAATCCCTATCTAGTGCTGACTCATGCAATATCCCCAGACTAGTTTCTGGCTTGTGGCCTTCTGGCATCCATTGATTAATCTGGCTTGCACTGAGTGGCAATATTGTATGGAGAGATTTGCCTGTTTTAATTCCTGTATATCAACAAATTAGACAGTTTTTAGTTATTTTTAATGCAAATTGCTCCAAAATATAATAACATTTTTTCCAATTGAGTTATTTTACTTCAAAATAAAATATTTTTTAACGATTTTGATTTTATTCTCTTAAATGCATTGAAGAATAGTTAATTTGTTATTAATAAGATATGGTTTACATTAAATAATTTGCTTTAATTATTATTTCCTATCACTCATATCACAAATAATTAGTAAAAGATGAAAATTAATTGATTTATGCTGTATTAGGAATAAATAGAAATTAACTCTGCATTCATTAATGTAATTGTAGAATGACAAACTTCAGAGATAAGAGATCTATGAATCATTAATTAATCTTTCACTTACAGTGCACAAACATCCTATGACCTCCTGAGTAAAAATAAAACAAGCCAACAAAACTTATTATTGTATACTCAAAGTTTGATATTTTTAATTTTAATAGAAATGAAATCAGTTGATAAAAGTGTTATCACATGGTTATGTAAATAACTCAATCTCCCTTTAAATAAAGAACGTAACATAAAAATAGTTGTTACCTTACTCTAAGATTGTCTATTGTAAGTTTGAATAATCATTGTGTATGAGGTGGATAATGCTAAAACTTCTCTATTCCTAAACTGGCTTCTGGTTATAGTTTCATTAGTCGGAAATTGGATTCAAAGCTGGAACTATTGAATTCATGCATCTTACACCTATCTTTTACTTTTCTGTACTATTCAATTTAATAGCTAAAGTCAAAAATACCAGCTCTTGAATCCAAACCAATTTCCTGCACAGTCATATAAATATAATACCAAGTCAGTTTCTTTTTAGCAATAGAAAGATTGACAAAATACATAATCTCTATTTATATAGCCAGATATTTTTTAAATGTTATAATTAAAAATTGATTCATATGTTTTCAGTTTGTTACTTTTGATTTAACGTTTCTACATACGAAACCACTAACATCATAAACACATACCTTATCATTTAAATACTCTAACTGAATTTGGGTTTGAGAAGAAAATTTAACATATAAACAAAAAATTAAATCTGAAAATAATCAGATATTATTTATTGGTTGAAAATAGTTTATTTCTATTTCAAATTGTCATTTACTTCAAAATCTATTCCCACCCCCTCAGGTAGTAAATCAGTTTCAATAATTATATGAATAATCTTCATTTCCAAATAATTTATTTTTAGTGCAATATTTTATTCAGAATTAAAACAATAATACAAATATAAGTATTTCTTACTCAGTTATAAAAGTTTTTTTTTTTTTTTTAATAAAAATCATTATCGCAGCTTACTTTCTGATATTTGATAGTTGAGGTTAAGCCTTCAGCAAATATTGTCTGAAAATAAATAAATATTTGTATCAAATAAGAATATTTTCATGGATAATATATCTATAAATACTAAAACTGTAACATAAATAAAAATTTACTTAAATAAACATCAGCCATCTGACAAATTGATATCATGCTGTTCAATAACTTACTTTAAGTTTAAAAAGTAAGTTAGATGATCTCAGTTTGCAAGTGACAATTTTAATTAGTTGTTTGCCTTATTTTATTGTAGGTGAAGTTTATTTAGATAAATAATGAAAATTTCTCATTATATTTTTAATATTTCCAATTTATAAGTGAATAATTAATTATTCAATGAATATGTCAATAATCTAAAATTATTATTTATTAAGTTAAAATTATTATATTTCTTTTAATTCCACTTTTAAAGTTATTTATAAATTAAATTAATCTATTAATTTGTACATTAATACACTGTGCAGGCTTACACCCACCTGCACACATATAATGTAATATATAAGGGATTCGAACTCAGACTTTCACACGACCCTCATCTAACCCAACTCACCTAGCTTTAAATTAGCACATCGATCCTGATTTAAATAAACAGTAAATAAAAGTTACAGGTCCGTGGTTAGTTATGAAAAGCAATAAAATAACCAATAATGAAATTACAAATTAATCTCAAAATTCCTCTATGATTCATGACAATTCAATAAAAAACGAATGAGTCCCAAAACAATTCGTTCTTTATTTGCAAAATATTCTGAGTCATATGTAAAAGTAATGATAACTTTATTTGATATCACACTATCAAGGACTAGATGAACAGTGAAAGTGTAGGTAATGTGCAACTAGTAATGAGCAACTATTGGTGATATTTATTAAATGACAAAGTATTCGATGGTCACAGAACTTTGCATGAAGAATTAACTATAGCTTTCACTTCAGACTTATCTAGAATTAAACAAACTTAAAAATGTTGTAAAGACTTATGTTATTATAAATATTATTGAATTAATAAATCATTTGTCTGTCTTTAATCTACAGAGTTGAGCTAGATAAATTCATTTAAGC
Organism: Epiperipatus broadwayi; assembly: GCA_028023455.1. Taxonomy (NCBI): domain Eukaryota; kingdom Metazoa; phylum Onychophora; class Udeonychophora; order Euonychophora; family Peripatidae; genus Epiperipatus; species Epiperipatus broadwayi. Next base: position 2,042,739 of record JAQFVV010000152.1, read on the forward strand.
TTAAGAATGTTTACTATAAGATTTTTTTTAAACCATAGTGGTTATTCTGCTTATATCAACAATTTATGCATCAAAAACTATTATTATCACTACTTTTATTCTACATAATGATGTGAATAGCTTGTATTAAATATTTTTATTAAAACAAACCTTTTCAATTAAACTAAAATGCACATCTTACCTAATATGTATTCTATATAAATTCTAAAAACATAAGTTAAGAACTATAATTTTTAATTAGTTTTTATTTCAAAAAATACCTATATATTAAGTTTATTCAATTTTTTTATAAATAAAAATATACCAATGCTACGTGATTATAAAGGAATATAGGTGGCTTGGTCCAACAAAAATACTCTGGTTTGATTAAACTGTATATTAAAATCTATTTCCATTATTTTTAGAATCTATAGTTATATATTTGAAGTATAGGTAGCAGTAATAATTAATTATATGATGTGTGAATAAAGTATATGCGTGTAAAAACATTTATAGCTTATTAGATTTGCTCATGCATATAAGTGAGTTAATATTAATGTTGTATAAGAATTTTCACAGGCTCACACCATGGTTCAAATAGAGAATATCATTTAAGCAATTGTTGGAGACAAAAAGGGAACTGTACAGAATAGTAGATGAATGGATGAAGAAAAGAGAGAGATAAGTAGATAGATAAATAAATATAGATAGACAAATGGATAGATGAATGTGGGATTAAATGGTTAGCAGGGAATGAATGAATAGTTGATTACATGCATGGATTGATAATTGATTGAACACATGAATGGAGTTGTTGGATAAACAAACAAACCAATAAATTAAGACATAATCAGAGATATTATTCTTTAAATATCTTATAATTTTCCAGGTGTTGACAGATTAAGCAGATTTTCATCTTTGCTTAACATTCTATTTTTTTAATACATAATAAATTATTATCAATATATTGTACTGCTATGGGAAAATACAGGGTCATACCTGGGGTGATGATCACTAGTACATGAACATCAACTGCCCTAAATTGGTTAGCCATTTGTAACTACAGAAAATTGGGGTTTAAACCATGAGGGATCTGATGAACTGTATTTTTATCGTCAAGTCAAAAAATAAAATAAAATTTAATCTCAAAAATGATGAGTATAATAGATCACTCTGAGAGACAGCACAGCTAATTATATGTTCACCCGCACTCCTCAAAAGTAATAATTATTCATCATCATGAGTGATCTATCAAAATAAATCAACAATTAATCTTGTGACTGGATTTTGAAATGGATCTCCTGTAGACCAGGCTAACTATTGAGCATTTGCTAGCTTGGACAATTATTTAAACCATAGTTTGAATGCACAAATGTAAGTTCTAATCCATAACAATACAACTAAGACAAATAATGCTGGGATATTAAAACATTCTGATCATCATCAATGCTCTGACCATTTAGCACCATTAATATACTATCCAACTATAAACTAATTTCTAATAAAAACCAAACTAAATAAAATGTAGTACATGGACTTTGAAAAATATCCACTTTGTACAAATCCAGGAATCATCATCATCATCATCATTTGGATGCCCATACACTAAATATAACCCCCCTTTTTCATATAGCTGTTATGCACAAATCTAGCCCAGGGTGCAAGAATTCTATAATTTATTACTGTGAGAAAGTGGAAAATAAATAAATAAATTAGCTAATTATAAATAAACTTAAATAATTCATGGGTTTCCCTTACTTATGAATAGCTAGTTTTATTGAGATCATCAAGGAAAAATAAACAAACTCAATCCTCGAATATAAACTGTCATGATATAAAGTAACACACATTGCAATTTGTGAAACAAGAATTGGATAGAATAAAGTAATTAAAAAGTAAAAAAAATATTTATATAACAATTATTTAATATCTGATTAACAAAAAAAATAACATGATAATAGATGATTTCAAACATCCATATCATAAAAAAATAAATAAATATACAGTTTGATAAAATTATATTAATCTATCAATTAATTTTTATTCATGGATTAACTTTCAATTCATTAAGGTATTTTTTTAAAAAATAACTAAGAGTTTGTTAAACACTTCATATAACAATCTTTGCTTTAATTTAAAAAATAGTCATAGTATTATGACTCCACTTCTTTTTTAAGCTTGCAGGATATAAACAAAGAGCTTTGCTAATTGCTCAACAAGCTTTGAGATAAATACTTAGCAATAGAAAGCACTTAAAATATTTCCATCTGAAAACTATGCCCCATCCCCTGACTAATGGTTTCATGCTTTTGGTACTCCTCAGAGAGGCATCTGAAGCTATCCTAACACCTCTCTGAGGAGTGCCAAAAACATGAAACGATTGGTCAGGGAATGGGGGGGGGAGTTCAAATGGAGATATTTTAAATGCTTGCTAAGCATTTATCTCAAAGCTTGTTGAGCAATTAGTAAAGCTCTTTGTTTGCTTTAATTTCTTTCAAACATTTAAGAATTAAACATGTTCAGAATCAGAGATAACAATCTTTGATTCAGTTTAGCACAACAAAATTATTTAAGCTTGCAACAGATCATCATCATCATTCATCATCATCATTATTATTATTATTACTGAAAGTTGTTTCACAATTTGTAAGAGAAAATTGACTGAGTTTTAGAAAAAAAAATTCCAATTTGGAAACATTAAATTAATAAAAGTTTTACTATTATCAATTCTTATAAAAAAATTATTATTACCTTTATGAAACAAAAAAAAATTTGTTTCTATTAACAAAAGAAAAAAATTAGAGCATGCATGCACAAACGAAAATAATATTTATAGGTATGGCTTTCTTGATATGGAGGTCTTTCCAGTTGCAATTTCAGTTTTCCTACTGGAGTTTTGTCTTGAAGGCTTCTAAACATGATCCTGGTAAATTTATCCTTTTCTGGGTCTGTAGCAATTCCAGGTAAATGTAAATAGTAATTTTTGTCCATTTGATTTTCCTCTTAAATTTCCAGATAAGACAGATGTAGGCAGAGACTTTTCATGCTCTTGGTTAAAGACTAGCTTGTAGACTGCTTAAAGAGGTTTTACCTTCCCTACATTTTCTTCCAGGGAACATTGTTTACATGGAAGAACATGATACCTAGCTTTTAGCTGAACTTAGCACATGGTTTTCATAGTACAAACCATTTTAGTGCTAAACTCATAGTATGCTAAAAGCTGGATTAAAAACTTTTGCCACTTTTTTCAATAGCTAAGTTAGGAAAACTTCTACTGTTTTTTCAGCAGCTGAATTAAGATTTGACTGCTCTCTGCAACAGTTAAGTTAGCAATACAAACTTCAGACCCTTGGGTATTATCATTTCTTCATACACCCATATATATTTTTTTCTAGAACAATCTTGCTCATCAGCCAATTACAATTTATCTCTTACATTGTAATTTTCATGACAACCAATTAAATAAAATTTCCTTCTTAATCATAGATGTTGAAAACAAGTATCTTCTTGCAAAAAACAACAAGAGGTGGGTAAGTGGGTAGGTATGTAGGTAGGTAGGTAGGGAGGGAGGAAAGTGGTAAGGAGGGAGGGAGGCAGGCAGGCTGGCCTGACTGACTGACAGACAGATAGATACAGGTAGATAGACAGGTAGATAGACAGGTAGACACATAGATAGATAGATAGATAGATAGATAGACAGATAGGCAGGTAGATAGGTAAGTAGATAGGTAGATAGACAGGCAGACAGGTAGACACATAGATAGATAGATAGACAGACAGATAGATAGGTAGTAATAAGTAGACAGATAGGTAAATAGACAGGCAGGTAGGTAGATAGATAGGTAGATAGACAGGAAGACAGGTAGACATGTAGATAGATAGACAGACAGATAAACAGATAGACAGGTAGGGAGGTAGATAGATAGACAGGCAGACAGACAGGTAGGTAAATAGATATGTAGATAGATAGGTAGATAGACATGCAGACACATAGATAGATAGATAGATAGATAGATAGATAGATAGATAGATAGATAGATAGATAGATAGATAGATAGATAGATATATAGATAGATAGATAGACAGATAGATAGATAGACAGACAAATAAGCAGGTGGATAGGTAGGTAGATAGATAGGTAGATAGACAGGCAGACAGGTAGACATGTAGATAGATAGATAGATAGATAGATAGATAGATAGATAGATAGATAGATAGATAGATAGATAGATAGATAGATAGATAGATAGATAGATAGATAGATAGATAGATAGATAGATAGATAGATAGATAGATAGATAGATAGATAGATAGATAGATCGACAGACAGATACAGATAGACAGGTAGGTAGGTAGGTAGGTAGATAGGTAGATAGACAGGCAGGTAGGTAGGTAGGTAGGTAGATAGATAGGTAGGTAGGTAGGCAGTCAGGTAGAAACACAGATAGATAGATAGATAGATAGATAGATAGATAGATAGATAGATAGATAGATAGATAGATAGATAGATAGATAGATAGATAGATAGATAGACAAGTAGGTAGGTAGGTAGATAGATAGGTAGGTAGACAGGCAGGTAGGTAGGTAGATAGATATGTAGATAGACAGGCAAACAGGTAGATAGATAGATAGATAGATAGATAGATAGATAGATAGATAGATAGATAGATAGATAGATAGATAGATAGATAGATAGATAGATAGATAGATAGATATATAGATAGATAGATAGATAGATAGATAGATAGATAGATAGATAGATAGATAGATAGATAGATAGATAGATAGATAGATAGATAGATAGATAGATAGATAGATAGATAGATAGATAGATAGATAGATAGATAGATATGACTCATAAAACTAATGATATGAATAAGTGTACTATATTTATGAGAGTTGGTCATAAATAAATTTATATCTAGAGTGTATTGAAAGCCAGGGATTTATATTACAAAATGTGTGCTCCATTGTAAAATCATGTTAGTATTATATGTATTTTACAGATTAATGTTTTAAAATTAATTAAAGTAAACACTGGACACTTTACAAATAAATACTATTGTTTTGTATTTATTTCCAGCATGTATGTGCAATCAAAGTTAAAAGATATGGAAAATGTATTATTAAAGCATTTTTGCAGTCTTGAAAATGAGATATTCATCAATGGGACAATTCTTTTCATTGCATATTCTACATCATCGTCAGATGATGATACCATGATCAACAAGGTCATTTATCCAGGATGTGGTTTGATCATTGCCCTTTACAACTAGACTAAACCCTTTGATTAACCTAAATACATATATCTCAGGTGAGTAAATTGTGTGATTGGAGACTCCTGTGGTTTTTTTTAGGTCTGTAGATTTATACTTAACAATGTTCCCATATAATGAAAGATGATTTTCATTGCTGTACACATTCAAAATATAAAAAGCTTTTGTTTGAGTGCCCAATATTTTCCATTGAACTTGAAGAATTATCTATACCTGATACAATCCAATGAGCAAAGCAACAATTAGAATGCACACCTATAGCAAGAACTAATTTTTTTTTGTTGGTGGCTTAGTATATATGGAAATTTAATTCCCATTGGCAAAGTATTAAGGCCAATCCATCATTCACTTTGTTAGATGACAGAAACACATTCTATATTACAAAGAAAATTGTCATAAATTGTTATGATAAATTGTGTAATGTAAATATGTTTATGGTTAAACACCATTATATCTTGTCTGACAATTATGATGCTCTCTAAATAAACGATTCTTTTTTGTATCATCTGGACTACTTTTCAATTCCATATTCAATTCATTGGGAGTAGTTCTTGTTCTATATGATTTGTCCAGAAATTACAAATAGTGGTTGTGTGGTGGTCATCATCATTATATTGTAAAGAAAATATTTTGAATTCTGTTAAAAATATTAATAATGAATATGTGTCGATGTATTTCCTGATAATTAATGCCAGATAGCATCCAAATCAATTAAAATATATTTAAACATATATAAGCTGACTATTACAATATTCAATTAATCCATTTGCTTACATGTTGACAAAAATAAACTTAAGTTTTTTATGTTCTTAAAAGTAGAATAGCTTCAGTTCCAGCTGAGATTATTGGAAAAATTCTAAAACATAGTGATGATATGTTAGCTACAAAACTATTAGAATTTTTAGATGTAATAGGTATGCACTTGTGAAGCTGTGTCATTTGATCATAAGGAAGCTTCTAAGTGTTTCAATTTTTAAAAAAATAAGACTATGGTAATTATTGTAGAATCAATAGTAGTGTTTTCAATAAATGTTTAACTATACTGCTTCCAGTAATAAATGACTTGTTATCAAAAGTCAGTCTGTTTTAAAACTAAAAAATCATTATAACATGGTTTTATTAAATGAAAGAAAAATATTAAGAATAAAGAACGGTCTTGTACATTTCTTCTAATTTCATCAAAAAAATTGTGCTATCTATCAATGTTTATTAATATAATTTGGCTTTTATATGATAGAATGAAAGGAGTATAATGGAAATAATTGTAGCATATGAAAGAGAAATTATTATTAGGCAAAAAAAGAGCTAGCTCCAACTCTATTTTCAATTTTTATGACAATCATTTATATCATCATCAACTATTATCAATCCACTGCAGGATGAAGGTCTCTCCAAGTTCAATCCATCTTTTCCTATCTTTAGCTTCTCTTCTCCACATCACCCCTGCACACTTTCTTATTTCATCCATCCATCTCACATGTGATCTCTTTCTGGGTCTTTTACAATCTCTTGGAATCCAGTTTAAAATTTAAATTGTCCCATATGTCCAGCCCAACTCCACTTCAGTCTTTTAATTTTTTAAATGAGGTCAGTAACACCTGTTTTTTCTCTTACCCATACATTGTGTTTTCAATCTCTTCTTGTTACTCCCAACATGCATCTCTCCATACTTCTTTGAGTGGTCTGAAGTCTCTGTATTGCTCTTCTATTAAGTATCCAAGTCTCAGATCCATAAGTAAGAACTGGCAAAACACATTTATTAAAAAACTTCCTTTTCAAACACATAGGCATATTTCCTTTTAGTATAAAGTTATTTCTACCAAAAGCACTCCAACCAAGTTTAATTCTATGATTAATTTCAGCCATTATATTTCCATCTGTATTAATAATCTGACCAAGGTATTTGTAATTGTTAACTTCTTAAGAACTCATCATAATCAATCTTTATTTTCATATTTTGAGAAAATCTATTAAACATTACTTTAGTCTTTTTAACATTTATCTTTAGTCCTACTTTCATCTGATAACTCCTGCAACATTTCCTGTAGCTCTAAAGCATTATTTGCAAAAACAACTACATCAACTGCAAAATCTAAATGACTTAAATAATTTCCATTCACTTTCACTTCTTTAGCTTCCCATTTTAATCCACAAAATATTTCTCGCAGCACTATTGTAAAAAGTTTTGGAGATATGGAGTCACCCTGTCTTACACTTTTTTCAATGTTGATTTTCCTACTATAATTATGTAATCTAATTGTTGCTGTTGCGTTTTTATAAATATTCTTTAAAATATGACAATATCCTGGATTGACACCTTGATGACCATTTATATATAGGAGTTTAAACTCAGACTTTCACACAACCCTCATATATCTATGCTATCTCATACTGCTTTGATTGTATATATATGTGGAGATGATAATCTGGACCAACTGACAAGTGCTGATTTAGCATAAAATATATATATATTGGTGATTATTTATTTTTCCGACCTGTGTGTAATCAAGTGTATCAGCAGTATGAGATAGCATGGATAGTTGAGGGTCATGTGAAAGTCTGAATTCAAACCCCGTATATATTACATATAGAAGTGTAGATATGAAAAAGCCTTTATTGTGGGGAAAAAATGCTGTATGAAAATCATTTATGAAACTGATTATAAGTGATTTTCATGAAGTAGTTATAAGATGTGGTACATTATTTAATAGTGGACTTTTTATTTTGAAATGATTAAAAGCAAAAATAAACACTTCATTATTTTTAATTCTGAATATAAACTATGTGCTGACTGTCAATTCAAACATCAGTCTACAGAATGCACTTAATGATTTAAATGCAGCATAAAATATAGTAACCCATATTCTTAAGCACTGCTGCTGCAGCTTTTTAATAAATTCAAAAGCAAGGTATTTCATTTCAGTGAAATGGCAGAACTAGTTATAGCTAAGAAATTAACTATGTGTTGTTAAAAAATAAATAAATTAACTTTTGCAGTTTAATTTACAAAGCTGTTATTTTATGAGATTTGATTATAACATGAAGATGTAAAAAAAAAATCCATTTAATGATACTATTTAATGTCTAAACCCATAATGGCAAAATTATTTAGACCAATTAGTATGTTTTTCAGCTTGTTGTATCGGGTATTATAGAATCTACTAAAATTTATCTTTATTGGATTCAACAAATGAAATAAACGAATAATAACTGATTCCTACAAAAAGTATTTTATGTCAATTGTTGGTGGCTAGCAGTTAGCATAGCTGCCTTCCAAGCAGCTGGCCCGGATTTGCTTCCCGGTCAATGCACTTGACATATGAAAAAAAAGTATTTTATGGTGAACTTGACTCTTTAACACTACAAATGTATTTAAGAGATTCTAATGAACGGCAATAATGATTGTATTCATTACAAGTAGAATACAATGAATATTTACAATTAGATAAGATGCTGAAATCTTTTAGAAATTAATGTTTTCTGCAAAAATTATGAGAGAGCATCACAAACAAACAAATAAACAGAATAAATCACAATTTCTATAAATGGATATATATGGTTAATAGATTGATTTATGTACTCATAACAACTCATCTCTAGTATGTGATTGTTTGTTTTTTTTTCTTTTTGGAGTTTAAAGCACTATTTAATTGCAAGTGGATGCTTCTGATGATTTTTATAGTTTCAAATTCTTAAGGTGAATAATTTTAAACCATGATTTACATTAACAAAAATGTTTAAAAATTATCAGATTAACAATTATCCATAAACCCGGTTTTTTTTTTTAACTTGAAAAAAACTTAGATAAAATCCAAAAATTTTGACTACTGAAGACAAAATTCATAATTGCTTTTTTAAATATTATACAAAATAGTTTAGCTAATTTAAAATGTAAGTGACTAGAAAATAAATACATAGACTACTATACATTAAAAATAATACTTGTTAAAAGTCCAGCGTTAATTGTTTTATTAACTTGCAACATCATACTTAATGAGTTTTTTTATATATAAAAATTTTTAAACTAATTTACTAAACTTACCATTAGCATATTATTTTCTGAAAACTCTCTAATAATTGTCACTTCATTTGTGTCTGTTTTTCTTCTTTGAACTAATTTATTTCCATCTCTTGTGATCACAGACTACCAAAATAAATGTTTAAAATTTATCATTTATTTAGCAATATTTTATACTAATGTATGTACAGTTTATTGTAATACATATATATATATTACAAAGAAATCAAGTCATATGTCACATGACCTAATTTAATTAATAATTATAATTGATATATATATCATTAAAACCAGTCATCACTTAGACAATCCCAACATCAATAACAATCAACAAATTTAAATTGTTGTCATGGCAACCTCCTTTTAACAATAAAGATATATATGCATATATATTGAAATGAAATAATGATGCAACAACTTTTTTAGGGTTATATATATATTCAATAGTACTGCAAAATAAGATCTAAAATTTTGATAAAAATAAATTAATTTCTTAGGATTATTCAATAGTATGTGTTTACATGAGTTATTATATTTCACGAAAATATTGCAAATATAATAGTTCTTATTATAAGAATTAATCAAGCATAATTAATCTTCATTTAATCTAAGATTAGCAATTTTTTAAATATTAAAATTGGCTAATAATTTATCTCAAGGTAACAAAATAATTGCCTGGATGTAAAGTGTGTTTATGCATCTTATCCAATATGTTTTGTATTTCAAGTAGTATCACTAATAAAAATAATGTATTTAATCCAAATACATTTATGTGTAATCTAATATCTCAAATATGACTTTCATCTCGTAAATATGCAGAACGATGCTCCTTTAATACTGACAAAGGAGAATTATTTTTTAAAAAATTAACACTTGCTATATTCCATGATATAAAATAAATGATAAAATAAATAATAACATAAATTTCTAATAAATATTAATATTTGTTTCCTAAATCTAATTTTAAGCTTGGAATATGAAAAGTGTGTTATTATACAATGTTCCAAAAACACTAACATGAAATAACATTTGTCTAAATTGCATTTTGTTATTAAATCAGTAATAATTGCTACAGTTGTTTCTCAGACAGCCAATCAGATTTTTAAACAGCTGTCTTTAAGAATGATCAGGCTTTTGACACATGACAGAGATTTTGATAAGAAAAGGATGATACCACCTTTTCTCAACTTAACTTTATATATATATATAACCCAGTCTTAAGCATCTTGGCCTGAAAGCTGTAATATCGTAAATTAAAAGCTCAGTGAGTAATAAATTAATATGTTTATATTTCAAGCTTTCAGGCCAAAATGCTTAAGACTGGCTTATATATATAAAAAGTTAAGTTGAGAAAAGATGGTATCATCCTTTTCTTATCAAAATCTCTGTCATATGTCAAAAGCCTGATCGTTCTTAAAGACAGCTATTTGAAAATCTGATTGGCTGTCTGAGAAACAACTGTAGTGCATGTGAAAGAATAGAAACCTTTCAATTATTACTAACATAAAATAGTAATATGTTGCTTGTTATTTCAAAATAATCCTCAGTTTGAATACTGGAGGATACAGGATAATACAAAATAAATGCTCCATGGAATCATTAATTTGTTCATCTCCACAACCAATCAATTATTTTCACTCTTTAGAAAGAAGCAAGTGCAATTATTGCTTACCTTACCTAAATAATATTTACAACATTGGGCTTATTTATTTCATCTCAAAATCCTTTTTCTGGATTCTTTTGTAGGCTTAAGCATTAAAGTCTAGTAATAAAATATGACTAAATCATTAGGATGTTTTATTGGATAATATATAATATGATATATGAGTGATGCATAAAATATTTCTTAGAGATTTACTCACCTCATTAACAATGATTAAATCCATTTAACTTTGAGATTAAAGCTTAAAATTCCATAAAACATTTAATAATTGCAATCTAGCAAAGTTTTATATAAGTTTTAAAAATTATTTGCATTTATACCATCAAAACCTAAGGTAAATCACACTCATTCTTATTCAATATCACCAATAATAACTTTAAATAAAAAATATTACCTGTACATTCATATGAAAATATCCGAAAAACTTTTATACTTTTTATTGCAATAACAATAAATATATTAACTAGGAAAAAGCAATTATAATAAAGTTCACTAAATAATCCATCAGTTTATATTCCAGCTGTTATAATGATTTAAACTTTATCCCAATGGGAATATTAATACGTGATAATATTCCAATGTTTATGGGAATTCACAAAGACATTTAAATGACAGCATTCTAGACAATGTAAAGTACAATTAATTTTCCTTTTTTAATGTAATCCTTTTGGGTGCAAAATATAAAGATTAATAAATTATATTTGACACACTTGTTAATACAAGATGTTATAATTAATATATTAATCAATTTTGAGGTTGGTTTTTAAATTCAACATTTATCATATTCAATATTTGTATTATGTGTGTGAGCACTTCTGTTTGCTTATACAATTTGCTAGCTTTGTTCTTTAATAAGAATAATGACAAAAATATAAGCATATGTATTTTATACAAGCATTGATTAGAAAAATGTGCTTGGAAAACCACTTTTAAATGCTTTATAAAATTAAATTTTTCTCTTAAGCATTAATGTGGTAGACTTTTGGACTTTATATTGATCATATTATATGGTATTCAACCAATGATAGTAATGAATATATTTGCTTAACTACAAAAAAAAATAAAGCCAATAAAATGTTTAGTTTTTTAATTATATTATACAATTGCAATGATGCTGTAAGGTTATAATTTATATATACTGTGATCATGCAATTTGCTGCAGTCCTTTTTAAAAGAGTTTAAAATAGCTGGTTTTGTAAAAAAAAAAATTATTAGTCAGTAGTATTTTGTATTAATTTTATGCATAAGAGAAACTTAAACCTGCTAGATAAAATTTTAATAGACCTGCCTAAAGTATTTAAAACTTATATTGGTATAATTTTAAAAATAGAAGTAGTATATAATGTATTATTTAAAGTATAGAATTAATTAATGTTTTTTATTAAAGAATATGTTAAAGCAATAGTTTAAATGTAAAATGTAATATTATACAATTTTTCTAATATGTTTTAAATAATTTTATTTATTCGGTTATTATTTAATTATTGTAAAATGTTCTAAAGATGATGTTATCATGTCTATAATGTATGTGTGTAGGTGTCTAGGAACACACATATTGTGGAATATTCAAAATTAATTTTAGTTCCTTGTTAATAAAATTAGATATAGGTAAATGCTGCAAAGTAATTTTTATAAATTCTATTTTAAAGTATAATGATTTTTATTATAGTGTTTAAATAATATTTATTTTCTAAAGTTATTACTAAAATTAGTTATATTTTTAGTGTTTAAATGAATATATTTTATATTGTAAAGTAGTAAATAAAGGTATTAAAATATAAAAAATTAATTAAGTTAAAATTATTTTAGAAAATAATTTGTAGATAACAATTTAATCTACATATTAATTAGTATCTGAAATAAATTTTATCAGCCAATTGGGTAACAAGAGAAAAATGTTATAAATACAGGTGTTTTAGCTAACTTTAGTTAGTCTAGTCTTAATTACTTTAATGTTTTTTATTTGCTTAATTAGTCTAAATTATTTAAGCAAAGTTATAATTTTTTTCAAATATTTTCTTTTCTTAGTAAAGTATATTTTAAATGATGAATAGCCTAAAATTTAGTGTAATGCATTCCATTATGGGGTAAACAAGTTAATTCCCTGTCAGTGCAATTTATATTGGAACTTAATAAAACCATGATAATTTATGGAGACCGATAATAGTTATCTAACCACTGCACAAATGCAAAGAAGAAATTTTAAATCCTGAAACCATACAACTAAGAAAAGCCTATATAGGAGTCATAAGAACTTTCTATTTAATTTTATCTGTATGAATGATATGAAAGGACATTTATATTGAGTTATTATGATAAATCCTCATAAATATAAACTTTTGTGGAAATTCTGTACCACTATTATTTTGAGGAAAGTCATTAAAAGCTATTTGAAAAGTTATTCATTAAAAAGGAAGAAAAGAAAAAATATATTTTGCAAGTAAAGTAATGTGAGATAATGAACTCGATAAATGGGCATATTTTTTTATATTATTTGCAAATGCCTCAATGATAATGTTTTGCTACTAATCTTTTTAAGAAGAAAGAAAAATAGCCTAAATGAATATTATATATTCTTTAAATTATGCATGGAAAATGAAAAGAAAATGTTTACCTGTTTAGAGAGAGAATGAATTTTAAATATTGTTTTAAAATTCTCTTTAAGTCTTTAATGAAATATTACCTGAATGGAGAAAACTATAAAAATCTTGTAAGAGGCTAATTAATAAATGTGTACATGTCTAAAAAAAATTTGAAATTTAAAAAGCTATCATATTATAAATTATTGTTATCCTAATGCATGAATATATGTGGAGAATAATTTGAATAGAAAATTGTTGGACAAAAATAAATAAAATAATTAGTGATATTATTCTTTAAAATCTTTGCAAGCACTTCTTGATGAAAATATTAGTTTTGTTACGATTTTAGAAAAAGTCTGGACCAGAAAGAAAAATGTTTGAATGTGACATTTTTTTTCCTGTTAAAAATAATTATTTATTATGGATGCTTCCCATAAGTTTGTGTTCAATTTGATATGCTAAGGAAATATATTCTTAGACAGACTTTTTATCAAGTACCGATGAACAAAATTTCGATGGGATTTTTAAAGATTAACTTTTGTGTTTTTGAGTTCATTGATTAGCATGGTGGGAAAAAAGTCTCTTTGCTGTAAGAACTTTTGGTTGTTAAGAGCAACAGCTCTCCCATTTTTAGGAGCAGTAAGCAAGAAAAAAAAGCAAGGATTCTATAGTGTACTTCTAAATTTTTATCATTTTCTATTTTAATATTAATATTTTTAGAAATAATATGTAAATTAATGTGTTTTTTTTTTAGTAATAAGTTATAATTTTAAGATTTGAGTAGTTTTATTTGAAATAAAGAAAAATAATGGATATTAAAAAATTTAACATTTTCTGAAAGGGAAAGAAGTCTATACTTTTTATATAGATGAACAACCATGAAGAGGAGTTCACTATATTGAATTTTAATAATTTTGGGATAAAGGTAAATTGTTATTCATTTTAATAATATTTTAATGTATGTTGATTTATCTATCATATTGCATAGTTATTGAAACCAGATGGTATCATATTTATATGATTAATATTATGTTAATTATTTTCAGAACATAATATGAGGGTATAAAATATACTGAGTGAGTTATCTAAAGTTATCTAGTTAATTTATGAATGCTTAAGTATGTGTAATTAAAATATTATATTAAATTGCAAAATATTATTCCATATAGCATCTGTTTAGATACAAAAGATAAACATGTTGATATCTGAATTATTTAATATCATAGAATAATTGAATGAAAGTGTGATATAAATGAATCTTATAAAATCATTTGTGTAATATTTTGAATCTTCCTGACTTTATTTTAGATATTTATTTTAAATTTTTATTAATTATTTTGTTTGAAGTGAATAGAATTTGTTTATGATGATGAAAGAAGTATTTGTTAGCACAAGATGGCACTACTATATGGAGAGTTTTGCTTTGTTTTGGATTGTTTAATAATAATTATTGTGCTAGTATGAGATAGTGATCATGTGATATTTGGAGTGTGGAAGATGAAATATAGTGATCCAGGAATCCTGGGTGATATATTGTTTATGAAGTATATTGTCATGAATTAATGAATAAAATTTAAGTAATAAAATTTATATTTTTCTTTCTATAGTTTAGTAAGTGCTCAGGTAGGAGCCTGACCAGAATTTAAGGTATATGAAAAATATGTGATTTTAAGCACTGCAACCATGATATTTCATATTAGTTTGAATTATTGTCTTATTCATACCCCTCACTGCAATCACTATTTATCATCACCAGATTTTATATCATGAACATTATAGTTTTAAATGTTGGTAGGTTGTTAATATTTGTCAAAAGCAAGAAGAAAAAAAATTATCATAAATGATTTTTTTAAGTCACACTTTTCTTTATTTTGCCATAATATCCTATAAATACAATTTATCCAAATAACTTTAAACACTGTTTAGCAAAACTCTTTATTTGTACATACACCTATGCTTTGACTGACCTGTAGTCTTCTTTAGAGCTATGATATAATGAACAAAATAAAATAAAATATATAATTATATAATAACTCTATAAAAAATGTAAATAATAAAAAACTAAAACAAACATAAAATATGTTAAAAAAAACTAATAAAATTGAAATAAATAATCAAACCCAAATATTAAAAAAATAGAGAATAAGATAAATAAAAATGAAAGGAGTGAAGAAAAAAGAAAGGTGAAAATAGATATATAGGAATAAAAACAAATAATAATATCATAGTGAATAAATTTAACAAAATTATAAAGAAGATTAATAAAAGATACAAAAGAATAATTACTACAAAAATAGTTAATAAAAAGGAGAAAACCTATTAAATTTGATAGATAACAAATACATGGGATATAATAAAGATAATAAAGAAATAATTAATGGAGTATTTGTGATAAAATGCAAACAATGACTAGATAGTAGGATTGATAACAAATATGTGGAAAAAACAAAAAAATCTATAAAAACAAGATTAAAAAAACATATAGCTGATAATAAATCACTGATATACATACAAAAGAAACAGGACACAAATTTACACAAAGTTCAATAAAATTGAGGTTACATACAGAAAGTATTAAAGAAAGAAAAATAAAAGGAGCTATATTAATAAGAAAGATAAAACCAAAATTTAATAGAGATTCTGGGATTAGGATGAGATTGGTATAGATATAGTTATTAAATAAAATATATAGAGGTAAATAAAAAATTTAAACAATAAATAATTTATACAATTAAAATAAATGGAAATGATTTTTTTATCAATAACAAACATATAAAATTAAACATCAATTGATTTTAAACTTAAAGGTCAAATAGAAACTCCATTTTAACATTTAAATTGCTTTCACGAAAGTTCTTAATTATTTAAAAAAAATTTTAAGTTCATTGTTAACAGCTTACGGAAGAAGAGTCCAGGTTCTTGTTTTTCCACGGAGTCCTTGTTTGAAACCCGGTCAGATGTTCCGGAGGTAGCATTAGCTGGTTCCTTTCGGTATCACAATCAGTTCATTTTTTAAAATAGAGAGAGAGTGTGTGATATTGCGTCTCTATCACCACTCTCAAAACAAACAGCTGGAACTGCCCAATACTCAATATTTCTCCTTTTTATATTATCCACACGGATTCAAACAACAAAACGTCACCAATCCATCACTTTCGTTAGGGTCCGAGCCAAGGCTTGGTGCTTCCATTGGTCCAGCTAATTTCTCTTATCTAATTTCCATCTGACCCTTTAATTACGTAAGAGCCTTGAGGGCTAGCTTGTTTTTCAAATAATAAACAATCATTTCCATTTATAGATTACAGGAATTAATTAATACCTGTTTTTATTTTAACTTATATTAAATATTTTAATATTTAACTCTTGTATTTTTTTATCAAAAAAAAAAAAAAACCTTCAAATACCCTTTTTTTATTTATATATTAAAAAAAATATTTTTAAAGTTTAGCATCTGTGCGAATATATATATTTAACAACATTTTAATTTTAGCGTCTAGTTTTTTTATAGATTTTTAATACATTTATTTTTATTTGCGAACTTTGTTTTTCTTTTAAATTAATGTAACGACATATCTATATATCGTTATATATCAGTAAACTTCCTCAAAAAACAAAAACATTAAAAAAAAAAAAAACTTTACTTAGTGTTAGTAATTAATTACGTTACACAAATTGATTACAGTATATATGAAAATTTTAAAAGGACAAAACTTTTTTTTAAAAGACAAAACAGTAATTACATACAAATATAATGATAAAAAAAATGTTGACTGTTGATTCCTTATTACCAGCTAAATTTCTGCCCCCTCCCTTCCAAGTTTCATTTCTCCTATCTTTTACCATTTCTTAGGCAAGTTGAACTATTAGATTTTAGTTTAACAAGACTTTTTAAAAAAAATCTATGATTTAGATTTATTATTACGTTTTATTTATTACTTTTTATTCCTCGTATTTCTCTTTACATATGCGCAATTTTTCTTACTGGCAGCACTTTTTACACAAAATTCATAACTTTATATAATATAAACAATATATTCTGATTTCAGAAAAAATATTACGGGCTTCATTTATTTTTAACATTCTCAGGGCACTCGTGTTTATTCAAGATAGGAAATTTCAGCATCAATTCCCCTTCTCAGGGTCAATCTCTGAGGTAAGGCCACACTTGGGACGCCAATTATAACGATCCAAACGAAGCCCCATGTTGGGCGCCAGTTGTAACGATCCGGAGAAAGGAGACTTACTTTATCTGCACTACGGGGCGCCATCTAGGCATTTGAACCTAGAAAAATTTATAAAGTAGGCAGATACGTAAGTCAAAAAAAAAAATTTTTTTTTTTTAAATTTTGATTCCGGTCGTTAGCCCATGTCACTAGCTCAGTGGAATAGCAGAGATTTAATAAGATAATCTAAGAGTATATATAAAAAAAGGAATAAAATAAGCCACTGCCAGTAATTAACATACAAACATTTATTTATGCACATATATATAAGATTTAAAATTATTTTAGTATTAGTTTTACATTTTAACATTATTTTTAACTTTGGTTTTTGACTTTAATTTACCTTTAATTACTATTACATTCTGATTTTTCATTTTAATTAAGTTCGCACAGATGGGATTATAAAAGCTTGTTATAATAAGTTGCTATAGATCGGTTACATAGATTACACGGTTAAAAACATTCCAAAGTAAGCATAAGCGATCAAAATATAAAATTATTGATTACTGACAATTGCGGAGGGAAATTTATATGTAACCCAATAGTATTCACCATAAGATACTTGCATTGTCACCAATAACTTAAAAGACATCCGAATAAATACATTTTAGATACTCACCGTGAGGTATCATTATTTATCGAATGTCTATATATTCCGATCAAATATGAAAACGCAAAACATAGTTAACCGATAAACAATCCATGCAAGCGTCTATAAACAACTTAAATTTAATGCATTTTTATTTAGAATCGAGTCTGAATACTACATAGATTTGCATTGAAATTAAAAATATTCTATCCCTATTTAACCTTAGGCTAAAATTTGCAGTCAAACTGGCATCAATCCATCTGATACATCGATGTATTCAATGTAATACGAAATACGGCAGCACCAAAAGAATTAAGAAAAGACATTGACTCTCAATCAGATAGGAATATTACATCTATCTAACGAGAAGAACAATAAAAAAAAACTCCATAGAAAGGAACTGCGTTCTCCGTCTTATAATTCCTTCCATAAGCAAACGGGTGAGTGCGGCGTATATATAAACGATTCTGCCCGTAGCGAATCTCCGATTACATCTACTAACTACATCAATATATCCAATCCATTGACCCAATCTAACAATGACATAAATAACCCAAGATTACCCTCCCCTAATATAACTTTACAAATCTATACAGCCATTCACGCCCGACTTAAGTTTATCATTTTTATAATTAATTTAACGGAAAACAAAAATCATAATAAAACTTAAAGAACAAAAAATAAATAAATGGAAATGATTTTACAAAATAAATACATTAAATAAAATTATAACTAATTAATAAATAATGTTGGTCAGATAGAATAATATTGCAATCATTTAAATCTGGAAAAGTTTTTAATTTACTGTTCATAAATTTTAAAGTTCTTACGGTTATTTAAATAGTTCATCTTCATATATTCCTTGCCGTTTGAACGTGAATTCCCACATCGTCCGAAGATTGGTATCCTGTTGGCCGATTTATTTATCCATCCGGAGATTTTTTAGTGTAGTTGGTCCTCAATGTAGAAACAATGGCTCATTTTTCTTCCTTTCTTAGCAGAACTGAAGGGATTGAAGCTGTGCGTCTTTTTCAATCCCCTCAGCACTAACACCTAGCTGTTACATTGTAATAATCATCAATAACTAGTCACTAATTAATAATTTCCAAATTTTCCTTTTATACGTATTCGAAGGATTGACTTAACATTACGTCATCGATGAGATGATCCTTTTCGTTGAGGTCCGATTCCATAGGGATTTCTTCTTATTTGCTAACAGTTTCTATTGTTTTCTTATCTGACCAGTATTTTTACATTTAACTGCCGAAGGCTGGTTTACATTTAACTAATTAACAATCATTTCCATTTCTGATTAATTAACCTGTTTTCCAAATCAAAAATATATTTAAAGATAAATTTAAAGATATAATTTCATCTCCAAATCTTTTTAAAATTTAGTTTTAAAATACTTTTTCTTTAATAAAGTTTTATTTTAATAATTTTTCATTATCTGTGCGATTTAATTAATATATAAGAGTTTAAAATGATATTTAATTTCAATTTTTAATTCTTAAAGAAAATTTTTAAATGCGAACTTTTTAATTTACTTTCATGTTTAATAAATTAAAAAAAAAAAAAAATGTAACGAACGTCTATGCTCGTTACATATCAGTAAAGTTACTTAAAAAAAATGATCAAAAAAAAAATATATTTTACTTAGGGTTAGTAATTACGGTACACGATTGACGAAGACATTTACAAAACATCCGGTTAATAATTTTACAAAAAGACTATATACAAAAAGAAAAAGAAAATGTTGACCATCGCTTTCTCCGGATCGTTACAACTGGCTTTCCCAATCTGGGGCCGATCTTTAATAAACCACAAATACCCTGAGCAAATTTTGTCAAAATGAAATATTTTTATTTGTTTACATAAAGTCGTATACTTTAAATCTGATAAAAGCACTGCCAGAAAGAAATAGCATATATTAAACACGAGAAAGTATAAATAATTCTAAACTGTATTTCGTTAAAAAGAAAGTCAAAAGGTTGCGATTGATATGTTTTTTTTGTTGTTGTAATATAAATTATACTTTAATGTGTATAGGTGCGCACAGCCACGTAAGTTTATGATCGAAATGTAGTGCCTTACGATGAGTACCTTTGGGAATTACTTCAGTGTAACCCTATGTATGCATTTCAATCAGTCATAAATAAGTTGGTGGTGTTTATAATTGTGCGGCAAATAGACACATTTAAACCCATTATTTCTTAAAACATATTTATCTCAATGCAACCTTATTTAAATAAATAATTTATAAAATTTGCTTGTCATGCCGTGTGTAAAAATAAAATGGATTAAAAAAAAAAAAAGTTAGAACTCTGGTCAGGAGGAGGTGAACGTAAATGGTCCTTGGAAAGCGATGGTCAACATTTTCTTATGTAACAGTCAAGTTTGTACATTCGCGTAACAGAATTCAGAATCCAAGCAAAAGAGACCGAAGCTGACCAGACTAGGACTGTAACATCCCGAATCCGACCGCACTTCAACTCGTAAACCAGGATTCCAAGACTCACGACCTTACGAATGACCACCTTGAAATTACACGTAGTATATCTCTTTCCACACGGCCGACATAGGTCACGGAGAAGCAATGAGACTCTGATAATTAAAAGAAAGGTTCTTAATTGACTAAAATATCACTAATTTAATTTAACTTAATGCATAGTTTTCACATATATAGACTATAAAGGATAATTAGAATTGGATTGAATTAAATCAATAACGAGACAGAGAACGAAATACATTAAATTAATTATATATTTATTTACAACTCATAGCTATATCACTTATTTACAATAGCATTCAGCGTAGAATGTACAAACATTTGGTAATTCAAAATCACTTTCCACAAGTAATCATTAAATTTCATAGATGAGTTTAACATGTGCCCATCTTAGGAATTGTTTACAATTGATACATAATTAATCACTACGTTATGTCTATAAATCTCGATAAGCCAAATCCTATTACATTTGTGGCTGGTATATAAATAATTATATTAAACTTTGATCATGGATTTATTTACTAAAATACCCAATATACTTTAATAACGAGCGCATAAACCAGCTCAAGTAATGATCGATCGAACATGGCTTTCGAGAGAAAATTTCAGAATGCTGAAAGCGTTATATAAAGGTGGGAGAGTTGGCTGAAATAAGATTTTACCAATGCGCTATGGCACAGGTAAACAATAATAGGAAAAGTCGCTCTGTGGATGGATGAAATAACTTCAGGGTTCTTGCGACAAATGCCGGTACCCTGTAACCGATCGCAATGCTGCGTGAAAAGGAACATTTGTGTTCAGGAATGGCGGGGGTCTTACGTGCTAACCTGGCCTTGGCTCAGGCTTCGCTACCGCTCTACCCTATAAGAGAAGATGTGCTGGCAACGCCGTGGCTCCATCTTAAGATACATATATTACGTATAGCAGCAAAACGAGAATAATTTTATAAAATAAGATCACATCCGCCAAGCAAAGAATAGTATATTTCATACTATGAAATACGAGTTAATAGCATATTAGCTCTATCAAATTGGGACCAACTCTTGCGTAGCCTGATAATAAATGTCTATGCTACTAAAGGGAATATTATTACATCTGTACTTTGACATGTTCGATCTATTAAGTTACTTATAGATAATAAATATTTAAGGAGGGAAAGTATATTTCTATGGACTTAAGAATTTAAATGTCAAATATACTTATAAATACGATCAATGTTAAATTTAATTCTAAATAAACTTATAAGGTTAAGTTTTTAACTGGTTGATTATAAAAGAGCCACATTTCACATATTAAATCATTTAAATAAAAAAATAGGATTTCGAAACAGCGCAGAAAGTTGATGCTATAAATAAATTACGCGAAGATTTTCAAATAATATCTTCTTAAAACACAAAAATAAGTGCCTACTGTTTTGAAATATTGGCATATAAAATATAATAAGCATTTAAAATAAACAAAGAAATATAGACACAACCGCAGTGATATAACTTTAAACCAAACACATAATGCACTTTAAATGAAAGGAAAATACAAATAAGTCAGACCATTTAAACCCCAACACATCAAATCCTGGACAGCAATTGACACACCAAACCACCAAATGGATCTCAAGCTTTGATTACACCCAGCTTTATCATTCTTTTAAAAGGAAAGCCAGCCAACCCAGACAGATACTACTACATTTAGAATTACACAGAATTACACAGAATTACACAGAACTACACAGAGCTCTGTGGCCCGAAAAACAAAACGGTACCGGCATGACCTATCCGCAAGCCCTCGGCTGCTGGTTTGGTTTAGTTTGACTGGGTGGCATCATCTTTCCCATTATGTTAGGCTCGTCTCTTCTATCGGCATGATGGTGGTTTAGGCATTTCGACGAGAGAAACCCCGTTCTCCCGCGGAGTCACAGCAACAAGATGCCCGCTTTTAGCCGGACATGTTCAAATTAATATAGTTTTATATTATTTAAGTTAAGAGTAAATTATTAATTTTGTTGTTTAATATTGTAATTTCGTATGTGGATATATAATCTGTGCTATATAGAAGAAAGACATGATTTAAAATATGTAAAAGCCGTTATCGAAAAATACTATTAAATGTTTCTTTAAAATTGTTAAAAGATTTCTTGTTTAAATATATTTCAGAGAAAAGTTTCTCGAAAATATATTTAAAATCTATATCAAAATATGTTTGCAAATTATTTTTAATAAATATGTTAAAAATGTTTTCGTTTTAAAAAAAAATGTTAAAAGGTTGTTTTTAAAGAGAAAGAGTTTCTATTATATGTAAGATTAAAAATAAAAGCTGGTCAAGTAATTAAAAGATTTTTGATTGTAAACAAGTGTCATTAACGACCACACCTGGAATTCGTAAAAAGTAAAACTAGTTCAAAATTTACTAATTAAAATCTCCTTAGATAAGATTTAAGTTATTTTAAAATCTAAATTGGACAATTGTTTGCAACGAAAAATCTTAATTATAATAATAACTTATGGAATGTTTCTAACATAAGTTATCGAAGATCTGAATTATAAATTGAAAAACACTTAATTAAATTCCTGAGTCTTGAGGTGGGAGATTCCGATAAGGAAAGCATATAAATACTCTGTATTTTTAACAAGAGAGGACAGCCATATTGTTAGTGAGAGTTGTAGCCAGTATTCACAATTGTTAATTTGAACATGTCCGGCTAAAAGCGGGCATCTTGTTGCTGTGACTCCGCGGGAGAACGGGGTTTCTCTCGTCGAAATGCCTAAACCACCATCATGCCGATAGAAGAGACGAGCCTAACATAATGGGAAAGATGATGCCGCCCAGTCAAACTAAACCAAACCAACAGCCAAGAACTTGCAGATAAATCATACCGGTACCGTTTTATTTTTCAAACCACAGAGCTCTGTGTAATTCTGTGTAAATGTAAATAATATCTATATAAGTTAGCTAACTTTCCTTTTAAAATAATGATAAAGCTAAATGTAATCAAAACTTAAAATCCATTTAATAGTTTAATATGTCAATTGCTATCCAAAATTTAATGTGTTACAGTTTAAATAATCTGACTTATTTATATTTTCCTTTCATTTAAAGTGCATTATGTGTTTAGTTTAAAGTTATATCACTGCGGTTGTGTCTATATTTCTTTGTTTATTTTAAATGCTTATTATATTTTATATGCCAATATTTCGAAACAGTAGGCACTTATTTTTATGTTTTAAGAAGATATTATTTGAAAATCTTCGCGTAATTTATTTATAGCGTCAACTTTCTGCGCTGTTTCGAAATCCTATTTTTTTATTTAAATGATTTAATATGTGAAATGTGGCTCTTTTATAATCAACCAGTTAAAAACTTAACCTTATAAGTTTATTTAGAATTAAATTTAACATTGATCGTATTTATAAGTATATTTGACATTTAAATTCTTAAGTCCATAGAAATATACTTTCCCTCCTTAAATATTTATTATCTATAAGTAACTTAATAGATCGAACATGTCAAAGTACAGATGTAATAATATTCCCTTTAGTAGCATAGACATTTATTATCAGGCTACGCAAGAGTTGGTCCCAATTTGATAGAGCTAATATGCTATTAACTCGTATTTCATAGTATGAAATATACTATTCTTTGCTTGGCGGATGTGATCTTATTTTATAAAATTATTCTCGTTTTGCTGCTATACGTAATATACGTATCTTAAGATGGAGCCACGGCGTTGCCAGCACATCTTTTCTCTTATAGGGTAGAGCAGTAGCGAAGCCTGAGCCAAGGCCAGGTTAGCACGTAAGACCCCCGCCATTCCTGAACACAATGTTCCTTTTCACGCAGCATTGCGATCGGTTACAGGGTACCGGCATTTGTCGCAAGAACCCTGAAGTTATTTCATCCATCCACAGAGCGACTTTTCCTATTATTGTTTACCTGTGCCATAGCACATTGGTAAAATCTTATTTCAGCCAACTCTCCCACCTTTATATAACGCTTTCAGCATTCTGAAATTTTCTCTCGAAAGCCATGTTCGATCGATCATTACTTGAGCTGGTTTATGCGCTCGTTATTAAAGTATATTGGGTATTTTAGTAAATCAATCCATGATCAAAGTTTAATATAATTATTTATATACCAGCCACAAATGTAATAGGATTTGGCTTATCGAGATTTATAGACATAACGTAGTGATTAATTATGTATCAATTGTAAACAATTCCTAAGATGGGCACATGTTAAACTCATCTATGAAATTAAATGATTACTATGTGAAGTGATTTTGAATTACCAAATGTTTGTACATTCTACGCTGAATGCTATTGTAAATAAGTGATATAGCTATGAGTCGTAAATAAATATATAATTAATTTAATGTAAAAAAAAAAAAAACAATTATAACGATCCAAACGAAGTGGGAGATCGCATCGCACCGCACCGCACTACCAAAGGGCGCCATCTAGGCATTTGAGCCTAGAAAAATTTATAAAGTAGGCAGATACGCGCTGTTAGGATTCCACTTTATTTAAATATTCCGATCGTTAGCCCAAGTCACTAGCTCAGCGGAGATGCAGAGATAATAAAATATAAATTGTATATCTTAAATATAAGAGAATAAAAGCCACTGCCAGAAATTAACACAGAAAAATATTTATTTACGCACATATAAAATCATTCTAAATTCAAGGAATAAGTTTAACATTTAGATTTTTATCTTAATTTTTAATTTTACATTTAAAATAGCTTGCTATAATGTTTAATATTTTATTTAGAGGGTCGAGTATGAATGGACTACATAGGTCTGCATTTGAAAGGAAAATATTCTTCCCTGATTTAACCTTAGGCAACAAATTTCGCAATCAACTGGCGCCAATCCATCTGATACATTCATGTATTCAATGTAGCATGATACGACAACACAAAATACTATATTGTCAGGAATGTACATCTGAACAATAAGTAGAAATAGAGAAGACATTGACTCTCCACCAACAGGAATGTGACATCTGTGGGCAAGTAGATCAATAAACTAAAAACTCCATAGGAATGGACTGCGGTCTTCTGCCGACTTACAAACCCATCCATAGGCAAACAGAGGGTGTGTGGCGTATATCTATAATCCTGCCCGTAGCGGATCTCATACTACATTCTACTAATTACACAAATATATCCAATCCATTGAACCAATTCAACTACGAAATGAATAACCTAAGATTACCCTCCCTTAATACAACTTTACAAAACTATATAGCCATTCGCGCCCGACTTAATTTTAACATTTGTATACGTTCGCACAGATTTGTTTAAAAATGTTGGGTATAGATCGATTACATAGATTCCACGGTCAAAAACATTTCAAAATAAACATAAACGATCAAAATACAAAATTATTGATACCGACAATCGCAGAGGGAAACTTATAAGTAACCCAATAGTATTCACCATAAGATACTTGCGTTGTCACCAATAACTTAAAAGACATCCGAATAAATACATTTTAGATACTCACCGTAAGGTATCATTATTTATCGAAGGTCTATATATTTTGATCAAATATGAAAACCAAAATATAATTAACCACAAACGAATCCATGCAAGCGTCTATAAACAACTTAAATTTCATACATTTAAAATTTAAACAATAAATAATTTATACAATTAAAATAAATGGAAATGATTTTTTTTATCAATAACAAACATATAAAATTAGACATCAATTGATTTTAAACTTAAAGGTCAAATAGAAACTCCATTTTAACATTTAAATTGCTTTCACGAAAGTTCTTAATTATTTAAAAAAATTTTTTAAGTTCATTGTTAACAGCTTACGGAAGAAGAGTCCAGGTTCTTGTTTTTCCACGGAGTCCTTGTTTGAAACCCGGTCAGATGTTCCGGAGGTAGCATTAGCTGGTTCCTTTCGGTATCACAATCAGTTCATTTTTTAAAATAGAGAGAGAGTGTGTGATATTGCGTCTCTATCACCACTCTCAAAACAAACAGCTGGAACTGCCCAATACTCAATATTTCTCCTTTTTATATTATCCACAAGGATTCACTGAACAAAACGTCACTAATCTGTTTTTTCGTTATGGTCCGGGCCAAGGCTTAGTGCTTCCATTTGTCAAGCTAAAATCTCTTTCTTCTCTTATCTAACTTTCCATCTGACTTTTTAATTAAACAGCTTTTAGATAATTAATAAACAATCATTTCCTTTTATAGATTACAGGAATTAATTAATACCTGTTTTTATTTTAACTTACGTTATTTTTTTATTAAAATATTTTTATATTTCAATCTTGTATTTTTTTATTTAAAAAAAAAAACATTCAAATACCTTTTTTTTTTGTTTATGAAAAAAAAAAATATTTTTAAAGTTTAACATCTGTGCGAATGTATACACGTTTAACAATGTTTTAATTTTAGCGTTTAGTTTTTTACTTTTATTTGCGAACTTTTAAGTTTTTATTTTAAATTAATGTAATGACATATTTATATATCGTTACAATATAAAGTGATAATTGTTTATAAATGAGTTGTGGATGATAAAAAATGGTTAAGTTAAATAGGAGTATAAATGTAGGTATATTTATAGATATTACATAAAAAATAATAATAAATAAATAAACTTAGCATAATATTTACATATAAAGCAGTATAATAAAAATTTATAAGAATTATATAATAATAAAAGTTAAAGTGTATAAAATAAAATATGTAAATAAAGTTATAGTGAATATATATAAAAACATATAAAGCAGTATAATATAAATTTATGAGAATTATATAATAATAATAATAAAAGTTAAAGTGTAAATATATATAAATAAAGAGTTGTAGAGGATATGTATATTTGGTTTAAATAATATGTAATAGAGGGAGCTAGGGTATAAGATAACTTTTTGAAAAAAAAATGTTTTTTTAAGAAAATAAATGATCTGGGGTAAGTTCAAAGATTATAATGTTTATAGGTTTTAGTTATTAAGAAATAATAATAAATATAAAATATTATTTTTAACAGAAGAATGAATAAGAAAATAATAGATATTATATGATTTAAAATTAAACGAATATTAGTTAATAACCATAAAGTTTAGGTTTCTGAAGAATAAAATAATTAATAGATTGTTAATAATAATAAAATAGATAAGATATATATTTAGATTAATAGTTGTCCTTGAATATAAATATGTATAAAGTTAGGAATACACATATATACTTTATATTTATTTTCTATTTATGTTGTACATTTTATTTTATATTAATTGTTTTATTTGGGTTTGGTTATTTATTTCAGTTTTATTAGTTGTTTTTTTTAAACATATTTTATATTGTTTTTAGTTTTTTATTGTTTACATTTTTATAGTGTTATTATATATCTATGTATTTTATTTTGTCCATTATATCATAGCTCTGAAGAAGATTGCAGGTCTGTCAAAACATAGGTGTATGTACAAATAAAGTTTTGCTAAAAAGTGTTTGAAGTGGTTTGGATAAATTGTATGGATAAAGATAGAGGAATGATTTGATATTTCTAGTTATACTGATAGCAGAGATCATTAAAAATGTTAAATGCATATTATTTGTAAAAGGATGATTAAATGCAATATCTAAATATTAGTATTATAATGGAAATTAAAATAGATAAATATAACACATACAGGTAATATAGAATTATTTGAGAAAATCTGATTATTTTAAATATAATGTAAATTTAATAAAAGTTAAAGGGTCATTTGAAATTGTATATTTCCAATGTCATATATGTTTCACCTATTTACCTCTACAGCCTCCATCTGTGCCAGGTTTAAACCCTTAAAGAGTACCTTCTTAAGACACCTACACAGTTGTATATGTATAGTCATGTATATAAGTGCAAACAACAATGTTTGTAATCTAATTGTTATAGATATAAGATATATTGTAGCAGTACATTTGTTTAAAAGTAAAATAGACTCTATATTATAGTTTAATTTGTTTTTATAAGTCAATTTGTATTTTAATACATTTACATTGCATATGTGTGTGTGTGTGTGAATTCCATATACCATCATACATATGCAGCGTATTGTTATTCGATCATTTAGTATATTTTCTAGATTTGTTTTAAAGTAATCTGTAAAATAAAATCACTCAATGCTCACCTGTTTTAGCATAACATGAAAATCAAAATCCAAAATGTGTTTAGACAATAAATGTCAAAAATATATTTCCTCTTGTAAACAAGATTTAGCCAACTGCGACTATTGCTAAAATGTTATGGGAAACATAAATGATCGAACCTTGTACAACATCCTGTTCAGAGGATAAAACTTATTTTGGTAATTTAAAATATAAAATTTTAAAGGTGTTAATTACTTGTTTCACTCTAGAATATTAAAATTATAACTTGATCACAGGTGAATATAAATAGGCTGGGTTTTTTTAATGTAAAGATATATTCTGTAAAATCTCAAAAGTGTCTGCTAAACATAATCCACGCCAGTTTGAATTTTAATATTGCTGAGTACGGTAGGCAGGAGTTACTGTTTTCCATCCCTAGGGAATGGTAATTTCCATCTTCATTTTCAATGCTGAAGAGCACATAGCCATTCTAGCATTGGAAGACATTTCTGATAACAACTTACCACCCTGATACTATAACTGAAGAAATGTCACCTAACCGAAGAACAAGAATTATTACCAAAACGATCTTTAACTTTTAACTTAAGAGCATAGATATCATAAATCTAAATGAACATTCAAAGTTAATTTCTAAATCATGTATCTAAAGTAAATGTAGAGTCTAAATAATACTTGCCTTAATCCTTTGCAATTTAAAGATGTAAACTTCCTAATATTTTGCATATTTAAAATAGAAAATTCATAATCACTTATCAATATAAATCTGTATTTTCCTTTCATGCTCACGGTGATGCCTATGTGTTTTATACATTGTAATTCTTAATATTTTATTCTTCTTATATCTGTGATAATATCCTAAATATATTTTGAAACACAAACATATTAATTTTAGTAATTTTTGTATTGGAGATATTATTATTCATATTTCCAACTTAATAAATATAGAATCATGCATATTTATCTTCATCACCCACTGTTTCAAAATTATATTGATTTAAAGATAATATCTGATCGCCTTGCGATCATTATAACAATATACACTGATTTAGATTTGTTTATTGATTAATCATTATGGCATGTGATAATATATCTGTAATTTTTAGTTTACCATAATTTTATCTGATAATGGAAACCTAGCTATAGAAATATAATGTTATAGTATATTTTGTAGTTAATTCTGATCCCTTCAAATGTACCTTTCCCTCTTCATAGAATCTAACTGAGGACGCAAATTAACTATTAAACAAGATTATTAATTTAGTAACCTAGCCCTTTTTATTATAACATTATGATTATATGCTTAATGCATAAACTGGTTTTTGTTGGCAGCACAGATAGTAGCTATCAGTTTAAGGCACAATTCATTAATTTTGACATACTTGTTATGTTGCCTTGTGTATTGCAGGTGTATATTATGAAGTATATATTCATACATAGTGTTTTGCTAATCTTCATGGGCTAATGCAAAGACCATCCCATTCTCTGGTTACCCTTATCCATGGTGGACATTAAGTTGCACACAGGAAGCATTTTGTTCACTAAAGCTATTGCATGTACAACTGGGGTACAAGGACTCAGAATCTTTAAGTAAGCCTATCCGAGTTCTGAACTCATCATGTTCACATTCTTATTAGTTTATTAGCAAACCATTTGGTCTCAAGGAACTGCACATCTTATATGCAAAATCCTGTGAATAGCACCACTGTCTTTAATAATATTTACTATGTGCCTATCGCAAATTATATCTAGTGCTAGTTTAGCCAGTTTTTCCTTTCTAAAATATATTCAGAATTTATCTGAAGCCATGAGAATCTTCAATTGATGGAGTCTGATTTGCATCTTTCTCAAGCTTCATATTATACTCAAATCTTATCGAATTCCACTTAAACAGTCACATTACTTATGCTGTACTTGTTATGTATGGCTCTGGCTAGCATTGTTACATTATCAGTTGCCAAACCATGGCAGAGAAATATTTGGCATATTAATTAATTTTCTGTATGCATAATTTATTCACTGTGCGCAAAAAAATATGCTAGGCTTAACTTCCCAGCCCATGGCATCATTCCCATAGCTAACTATTCTTCCTAAAATACAATTTATTTATATATATAATACATAATTAATTAATGGTAAAAACAAGATTATAGTTTATATTTTTTTTGAAGTACTTTCAATTGGACAAAAAAATATCACAACACTTTAATATTATTATGTTTTAATTCTCATTATTCTCTACCCCTTACACTTTTCACTGTTTGATGCTCCATATTGGGCTTCATTGTAAAAGATTGTGACCCCTCTCCACCTTTACTAAGTTGAATGTATGTTATTTCTTAAAATCTGCTTATATATCATATTATTAGTAAATGATATTCAATAATTGATACATAAATGAAACATTTGGTTTGCTGAGATAGACTTGTAGAAGCTATAGCCTGGAGACAAGTTATTTAAAACTTAATCTCCCAATAATAAAAAAGCCAAAATAACAGATACAATTATATAGGTATAGGAATACTCAACCTTAGTTTCTATTAATCACAAATATTTTGCCATGCAATATATTTATGGATGTTGGCATTTTCTGACTCCACATACCAATTCTATTCTTACATAAGAATTATATTGAAGGGATTTAATGTGAACAATAATAATATATTACTTCATGCTCAGCCACTAGCTAACTCAGTTAGGGTGGGTAGTCCTTAGACTGACAGAGATGTGTTATTTTGGGGCCACGTGCATTAACTTGTTTAATTAAAAAAACATATAAACATTTTCATTAAATAAATAACTAAGAAATAAGGAAAATAATAGCATTCAATTGTTTAATCAAAATATAAGCATAAATATATATTTTGACAGATTAATTCTTATTAACAGATTACACAGATTAAATATTTTATTTTTGCAATTATCTATTAGATTTAATAGAAATAGTTACAGGCTATACTATGAAATTAATAATATGCACATGCATACATTTGAAATAAAATATATTGCTACGTTTGGATCCTGGAGAAATTAGATTGTCCATATTTCTGAATAAAGTAAGCTTACTTAATAATGCAGTGGTTATAAAAATTGTCCATAAAGAAAATCCTTATTTTAACTCTTGACAAAGTGGTAGTAAATCCAAATACTTGATGTGGCAAATGTATATAGATGTGGATTCCTAAAGTTTGAACAATTATGGGAATATGGAGCAGCTTTCATTTTCTTTGTGGAGTGATGGGAATAAAAACCAAGCATGTTTATGGTTTTACCCCGACATACTCATATCAGCCGATATATATATATATATCTTACTTGCAGTATCATAGGTTAGTAAAATTGACAGCAATCACAATAACAGCATAAAATTCTAATCAATGTGAAAATAAGAATCAGAAGACCCCTCCTTTATTCTGATTTGGCTATATATATCTTTTTATTTTTCTAGACAGTTCTTTTTGTCCTCAAGCATTATTTCCCATCACTCTTCCATAAGTTCTACATTTTTAAACATTATCCTGCCAATCTCATTAATGCAGGACATTACTATTTTATATTCGTTTTCTTTTGTCTTCAGATTTTCTCTTGCAAAAGAAAAGCTTTTAACAAGTTTTTATTAGATTCAAAGTTTCATTAAAACATTTTTTAAAAAAACGTTCAACAGGATTTACATTAAAAGCATTCCATAGATAAAAACAAAAGCTGTTTTATTCTACACATTTTATCTTATTAAAACAAAATTAGGTATGATGAATAAACAAAATTAAGAGAACAAAATAAAGTGAATATTTATTGCAATAAAATCTTTCTTTTTTTTAACTTCTTATATAAGTGATATTTAAAGTCAATTTTAAAATCCATAAATTAAAAAAAATGAATATTTTAGAATATTAAAACAATAATTACTATGTTACAGGATATAAGTTTAAACTTAGGAAAATGTAACCCTCATATTTTATAATGTGAATAGATAACCATTTAACTTCATTTTATATATTATTTATCAATAAAGAATATACATTTAAATGTAGAGAGACAAACAAAAATATAGCAGCAGTAATGATGGTAAACATTAATAAATGATTTGAATGAAAAAAGTCTTTAAATACAATATTTCCAGAATGGCATCACAGTTCTGATGTCTTTCAAAGTACAATCACAGAAGATATAATATATTTGTGAAAATTTTTAAATCCAAAGTACATTTCATAGATTTGGTTGTTTTATAAATAAATCCTCAAATTATTTTTTCAAATAATAATTATTTTGTCTATATGTCATTATACACATAAGTACTAGTTTATATTTATGATGATAGGAAGGAATATCATTTCATTTTATGAACAAATGTTATTTCAAAATATTACAAATGATTAGATGCTAGCTTTAAATAGGATGATATGATGGAAAATTAAAGTGATTCATATCTTAGAAGAAACTGATCAATTGATCTAATAATATTACCCAGGCAGGTAGATATGACTCTTGTACACTTCCTGATGTTTGTATTCCATTTTTAAAATATAGGTAACATCCATTTTAAAGGATAAAAGTATTCTGATTGTTTATAATGTAATGAAACAAATCAATGATTTTTTTTATAATAAATTGTCATTTTACCATAAAATTTCTTGATATGATGCCCAGATTATGGTAGATAATATTACTCCTTACCTCTCCATTTTGTTCATCAACAATATACTTTAATGAAAATAAAAAGAAAATCATATAAAGAAATTTATGCATGCTTCTATTTAAAGCCAAAACAAAGGAGAGAATGAGTTTAAACTATTCAATTCTATTTATAAGATTTTTCCATTTATGTCAGTGTAATTATAGCAATCCTCTATATTCACTCACTACATGATTTTCAGCAGCATTTATCTAATAAAAATTATAATATACAACAAATAAAAAATAAAAATTTTAGAATTAT
Source organism: Epiperipatus broadwayi (assembly GCA_028023455.1). Lineage (NCBI taxonomy): Eukaryota > Metazoa > Onychophora > Udeonychophora > Euonychophora > Peripatidae > Epiperipatus > Epiperipatus broadwayi. The sequence continues at coordinate 2,076,623 of JAQFVV010000152.1, forward strand.
TATATACAACAAAAATTTATGTTTCACAATACCAATCTATTTTTCATTTTAACAAAAGTTAAACAGCCTACACCACATTTTCTATATATTACACTAGAAATATATTTTATATATATTTCCCAGTATAATATTACACAAATAAAAAAAAAACAAATGTATTTGAAATATTAAACACTTACTTGTATTATTTATAATTTACTATTGTAAATGCAGTATTGAAAAAGGAACATATAATAACAAAGAATAATAATTTTATCCAAACTATATGCTTCATTATTGACATATTCATTTTCCTTTTTTAAAGTGAATAAAATCAATTTGCAATCTTTCAATACAATTAATAATAAACAATTTTTTGTACTAATATTATTATCATCATAGCAACCCAGTTTAATGTTTCATAAGTTAACATATTCACCATCCTAAAATCAAACAAAAAAGAAAGAAAAAAATTATAACTGACATCTTACCATCTCAAATTTTACTAGTTACAATATATACATATAATGTAAGTAACCAGATTGGTGTATGTCACAATATTTAGAGAAAAAAATAAAGAAGTTTGTTGGACATGTTTAATTTTTATTTCACTTGATCTGTGGATAATGGAGGTGTTGAAGTATTAATATTAACTAGGTAACTATGGCAATTATATTCAAACAACATTCTTATTTATTATTAACATTTAGTATCAATTTATAAATCTTTTGTAATCAATCTCAGAAAAAAATATGAATATGTGAATAAATAAATAGATTTTGAAAATAGTTAAGTGAATCATAAAAGATCATTTGAATAAAATCAATATTATTATCCATTATTAAAAATTTCAATCTCTGTTATTACAATCACCATAGCAACATCTATTACAAAATTAAAGGTTTTATGTTTTATATATGTTTGTCCATAAATTAGCTATAAAAAATTGTTATTAAAAAAACATATGTGAAAATATTTATATTCATTAAAATACATTGGAATTATAATAGGAATTCTTTATTTTAGTTTAAAATGTAAAAATAATATTGAACTTATAAAACAGTATTTCATTTTCACTGTATCCAATTTTTTTAAAATTTCCATTTCACTTATTAATTGGAGGCAAAATTTTCTTGAACAAATTTTTTATCATCGAGTGAAATTGGAGCAATTTGCAACAGTTGTTATGACAACAGTAACATCAGCAAGAGATCTTATAAATAGAAGAGAGACACTGTAATTTGAGGTCTTGTAATTTTATTGTTTCCAGAACAGATGTGTTTAGATCTGTCTTTGAAAATGTATTAAATTTTATTATTTAGATGATTAATTTATAAAACTATGGAAGAATAAAAATTTTAACTATCTGCCCATTCAATTGAGGCAACTTGCTCATGAAATTGCAGGGGAAATGTCAAGAATGTGAAAGAAAGAAAACCCCACCAAAATGCATTATAAACATATTATATGATTAATAATCCAGAATTTCATTTATTTGTGATGGATATAAATTCCATTGTGTGCCCATGGATGTCATATTTCAGATCAAGGAATATTACAAGATTGATTAACTCAACTTATGTGTGATATTAAGCAATTTAAACATCACACATAATAATTCGAAAAAAAAAAAGGCTAGTATTTATTCTTCACTTGATTATAAATGGGTTGTGTCATTAAAGACATTTTCTTTGCACATTATTGTCAATGAAAAAAAAAAATTAAAGTCAGTGATATGTATTTTGTGTCAAATGAGTATCTATCATTTTAAATGCTTGGATACATTTATATGTTGAAAAGAAAATATTGGAATTTAAATGCTAAAATAATTGGATTCAAATCTGTGAAAATTATCCATACTTCTCTACTTAAAGAAAAATTACCTCTATGCCTTAGGATCAGAAATAAAAAACCAGAAGCTATGATGGATCAGTAGATAATGAGTGAAAATTGACAAGCTTTTATTTAGGTGATATGATTTCTATGCATATGTAATTTTTTTTAAAAGAAAAGGAGAGTTTATATTAGATAAATATAGGGGTATGATAGAATTCACACAATGAAAGGTTGGAGAGATTCATTTTTGTTCTTATTAATTAAACTCTTATCTGATGATATAAGTTAATATGATCTGATGTTTTCAAATATTTTTTTGTATGTTCAAGATTTAACTTGGAGATTTGGATAGAAAAGAGTTTAAATATACCAGATTTTTTTTATGTTGTTTAATTATTTAAAGCTTACATTAATGAATAAATAAATAGAGATCAATTTTTATTTGATCAGGTTTTTTTATCATGGTATATGATATCTAAAATCTCAGGAAGATATTTAAAACCTCTCTTTATATATATATATATATATAGTATTATTGTCAGGCAACACATTTTTTTGAGTTCCACGCACATAGATTTTATTATTATTTTTTTTCATTCTAGTCTATTGCAAACATCAATTGTTCTGTTATATTTTTATTATTACTATTATAAATTTTTATTATAAACCAACAAATTTAGAATTGATTTAAAATCCGCTGAATCTGTGTAATTATTTCTTTTGAAGGTGCAGGATAATTTCGATACTTGAAGTTTGTTCCAAGATCGAACCCATTTTGTAAGTGAAATAGAATTAAATATATGTATATTTGTTATACTTCATTATTAAATCTGATTAGGTATAAATTTTATTTGGTACGGCATTTAAATATTTGTCTACTTATCTAAGTCAATATTACTAATAAAATAATTTCATTAGCTCAGAGTTGATTATTTGCTAATCTTGTTCAGTTACAAAAATCTTAAGAGATTTTTATTTTATCATTAGTCAGAATAATCTGTCTTAATTATCTTCTTAAATTTCTTTGAAGTGGAGATCATAAATTTTATTAACTAATTTAATGCAATATTATCTTTGGCTTGGATAACTGTCAATTATCATCATATATAGTTTGATTGTTATAAAATTTATAATTGATTGATTTGAGATTTAGGCAGATGAATAACATCAGTGATTTTAAGTTAATAACCTATGGTATATTTTATATAATGTGATTGGATAGCTGTAAAATGTGAAATTATCTAATGGAATTTATTGATAATAAATTCTTGTGGAGTGTTTCATTTTAGAATATAACTGAAGCAATAATTGTAGGTCAATCTAATGTAGAGTATGAATGAAATGTTTATATTATATTTAACATTATCAAAATAGATATAAAACTGAGCAAAAGTTTATTTCATTTAAACATTATAAATATTGTGTAGTTTAGAAAATGTTGTCAAAAAGCAATTATAATTATTTAGAAACTAGTTGATTTAAGTAGAATGCCATTAAATATTAAAGTAAATTTGCATTACTATAAATAATATTAAATTAGTGGAGTATGTCAGAATTCAGTTATTTATTGATTCAAATTTAGTTTTATTCAATTATCAGTCAAATAGATGTTTTAATTATACATCATTGTTTAGGGTGAGGATGTATGTTTTCGCTGCTTATTGCAGTTTATTTTGGAATCATGAGTAGATTTGTTAATATCTGAGGTGATGATCTCGTTTGCTTTATTTCATTTTAAGTATAATCTGAATAAATTAGATTTTAATAGAGATTGTTAGTATTTTATGATAATGTAATGGACAATCTAAATAATTATGTATGGTAATATTGTTGATGCCTAGTGTGATCAATAACTGAGCTAGATAATTTTACACAGATTCTAACAGAGTTACTATTTGTTTATGCATGTTTTTGCTCTGTGATAAAGAATGTAACTGGTGACCAGTGATTCGATTCGAGCTATGTTTAATTCAGGTTAGGTTGACCATCTCCCTGGCATCATTTTTATCATATATATATATATGCACTTTGATTTTTTTTTGTTTTACAGATAGTACATTACCACTTGCATGATCAACCTAAATTAAACTTCAACTTTTATCGTCACAGAATAATGATTAGACATTCACTTTTCAAAACTGGATGGGTAGCTGAATTGACTATAAGCTGTCTATCTAAAAAAAAAAAAAGACTTTCTCATGACCTATAAATCATTTCCAAAGTTTTTGCATCTTTGATTTTATTACAGACTTGAATCTAGATAGTGGATTTTTTTCCAGATATATTTAAACTGTCACACGATCTTTTAATCATATTAGATATATATTTTACATAGTAATACCTTAGCAGTGATTCCACCATATGTTTGTTCGGTAAATTCTTCTCCCAATCTGAAAGTATTTTCTACTGTTCTGGTTTGTCCTGATTGTTTAAAATATATAAGATCTTTTTTTTGTTTTATTTCTAACAGAGGATTATCTTGATAAACTTTATCACGCACTTGAGAGGAAACTCCTAAAAATTAAAATTAAATTATTAATTAATATATACATATGTTTATATAAATATTTAAAACAATAAGTATATGCTCATAATATTGCAATTTGTCAATCTCTCTATATAAATATCATTTTGTTATGTTGCCATTAATTGAAAAGAGTCCCCTTGTTTGTTGTTCTCTTTGATTTGTAATTTATCATCTTTATAATTTTCTTTTTTCTGATTTTTTTTTCTTAGTTAATTAAATGTAATTTATGAAACACTTTAATATTAAGTGATGAAAATATCGACACCATATTAGAGCTGAAAAAATATGATGTTTACACATCATATTATCTTTACTGAATAAAAACATGTCATTTCTTTCTCATTAAATAAAAGTCAATTGAATTGTTTATTGCTTCGTATTTCATAAGGGGGTTGTAGACCAAAAGTAGTGCATCTGAAGCCATAATCCATGTATCTTGTTTCCGAAAATCATCACTTAACTATGGCTCTAGCTCACACAGATCCAAAAAATAATTAAATGGTTAACTATATAGAAATTGATCAAATATTTAAATACTGAAAGTAATGCAAGTAGAGCCACAATCCATGGATCTAAAACTTCAATATATGCTTTTCTATTACTGATTTAAATCATGTAGGACACAAAAAAACAAATAAATGTTTAGTAGAAGTTTATAAGAAAATTAAGCACTGAAAATGGACAAATTGGGGCCAAAATCCATGGACCTTGAGTTCCAGAATCCACTGCATCAATTCACTTGATTTCTTCATTTTGTTTTTTTTTTAATACTTCACTGATTATATTATATGTATATCTTAATGATATAAGGAACTTGATTATTTTGTGATGTACCTCAGAGTTAAAGTGCACAAATAAATTATGTTTAGAAAGTGGTAAACATTGGCGCATTATTTTCAATGATCATCAAGTATTATTGTTTGATGGTAGTATTCTATTGGTTCTCTGCTCTCAATCAGAGAATTTGACTTATCTGCATTAGATACCCTTTATGAAGTAAATTGTTCTCAAAATCATTTTTTTTTTTTTAAAAAATCCAATAGCTAGCAATATATTACACACACACACACACACACACATATATATATATATATTGATCTTTGACTTAGCCAAAGAGAGCTGGTGTTTGTTGTGGATGTACCCTTAACTAAAGCAAAAAAAACATTTTCTTAAAAATTTAGTAAATCAAACATATATGTGTAACTGACCTTAGTTAGATAACTCTAATTAACTAATGATCAAAATATTTATGTTAGGAATCTATAATATAGAATTTAATTCATAGTTTTGCTAGATTAAAGTCTGCACTAATTAGTAAATCTAAATGCAGCTGATTGCGCTGAGGTTGAAATTACTTATTTTAGTTAAAACATTAAATGCTAAAGTAAGTAGCTTACTTGCAAGAATGAATGTAAAATTTTATTTATTGGGGAAAGCAGTAATCTTAATACCATTTGATAACCAATTATTTGGTTAAATTTTTTTAATCAATGTGCTGTGAGCGCTCTTTGAGTGCTCATCTGATGACATGTTGTTTTCTTTATTTACTGACATAAAAAGTATAAGCATGACATCAAGCAAAATATAGGCATTTGATAGCTCAATGATGTAGCTTTCCAACGATCTCTACGTCAAAAAAATCGGTTGAAATTTTGGCAGTAGTTTTAATCGACCACAGTATTTAATTTTTTTTCTTTTTTGATAATTTTTGTAATAATCATGAAGCGATAAAAGACAAAAAATGATCTACGGCCTACAAGTGAAAATTTCTCAGGTGTTATTCACAAACAAGGCCTACATTAAAGCTTCAATGTCATGACTTGTAAGTATAAAATTTTAATTTTTTTATTTTTTAAATTTTTTTTTAATTTTTTGAAAAAATTATCTTTTTTATTAATTTTAGTTTGTAATTAGTGTGTGTTAGTTTGTAGTTATATATACTCATATAGAATTTATATCTACCATAATTTTCTAAAGTTCTAATCAACTTATTTTATAAAATAATGATTTTCAAAAAGTTTAATAATTTATTATTTATAATTATGATTATATAATATGTTTGTGTTTATAAGTAATGAGTTATAAAACTAATAATAAAATGTATAAAAAGATTGCATACACAGGCATATAATCAAATTCTGATTCTTGATTATATTTTTGTTTATTCTTGTTCATGCTTTGGAGTCACTCTGGTTTTGCTATATGTTTCATAACATTATTTTCAAGTCTATAGCTAACAAATGGACTATATGCAAATAAATTATATCTATGTGATACAATAAATATAACAAGATATCATCACTTCTGGACGTAAAAAATATAAACATCACTTGTGTGCATAAAGGATATAAACATCACTGGTGTCCATAAAGAATATAAACATCACTGATGTACACAAAAAAATATAAAATGAAGAGATGAAACTCATTTTATCAGGATATAGACAGTAGACTACAATTTCTAGTTTTATATAGACAAGAAGCCAATTGCTATGATGATTACTTTTGTATCTTTTATTAGGATGAATCTTTTTGTTTATAGATGCCTTTGACATTTGGAACTGTTGGGGTACAAGATAAAAATGAAGCATTCATAACCAACTTCTTTTGGACATTGTGAAGCTATGGATTATCTCAGGTAAGACATGTTATACATGTTTAGAAAGATAATTTTGTGAGAAATACATAGAAATTATCACTGAATATGTAATTTGAATTTTAGTTCATTTTAATTTCCAAATTATAAACAAACAATAAAATAATAATTATTTTGGATGTGAAAATTTCTTTTTTCCTTATTTTTTATATAGTTATCACTATTTATTTTATGCAATATTATTGTTTTCCTTAATTAAACTAGTTTCTAGCAATGTAATTGTTTTTGCTCTAACATAATTAAAACTAAAGTTATTGTGAGAATTATGTCTCAGGCCAGTATTTTAAAAAATTCAATATGGCAGCTTAGTCTCAACAAGTTAAAATTGTATCGGTCAAACCATGTTTACCCATCTAACATGAGCTGAAACTCACAAAATGTACTTCAAACCCAGTCAAGCCTGAGATTTAGATCAGGGACCAGCCTGGCTTCGAACCCACTCTCTAAGCCCTAGATCTAACACCTAATGAATAACATAATAGTGATGGCACGTGAGAATTAATTTTAATCTGACCCACTAGCAAAGCATGAGAAGACAATGAGACATCTATTACTTTGACTAAACTAAAATATATTAAGCATGGCTGTACTTTTGGAAGTGGAAAAAAAAAGAATTCAAACTACTCAAACAAGTTAGACAATAAAATATAGTTTATTATAATAACAAATTATTATACATTATGACTTATTTAATTGCATACATTAGTATGTGCGTGAATGAGCAAGCTGTCTACCAAATGATAGATAATTATATATTGTCATTCATGCTATTATTTCTCATACGCTCTTTATCTGCTAAATAATATATGATAAATAAGCACACATCTGTGGTGGGTCCAATATTAAGATGCCAATCAACTATTAGAAAGAATTACGTAATATACTATTAACGCTTTGATATGGTTCTGAAACATGGTGACTAACATTCTTTCAGGGAGCATTCTGAGATTCATTACAGATATAATACAAACTATTTTCATGCCATTACAGTCGTGAAAATAAATAAAATACATTTGAAAACATATTTGATTATATGATACAATATTTAATGAAAATTCTTTTAATTAGCACTGGTAAGAAGAACACTTTATTTTCCCAAAGGCAAATACTCTTAAATATAGTAATACATTATGACAGTGGGACTGTATAATAATATTGAAATAACATTATAAATTAATAAAGTTAATAATATTCGGCATTTATAGATATATATATTGAGTAGAGCACAATTTCAATATTATTACAGCATTAAAATTAGGTCATAAGCAAAAGAAATAATACTACGAAGAAGTTTGTGGTGCTGACATAATAGCCTAAAAATAACAGGAAAAGTCATGCTTCTGGATGAAAAACGAAGTGGATAGGCATGCCGTGGTCATTGCCGATGTGCAGGCCTTTGATACGAAGTGAATATGCATAGCATGTGCCAAACTTACGGGATCACCGCCAGAGGCATTTTATATGAAATAAATGTTCCAGATAGCTCAACTATCTATGGAATGAGATATGAGAAGAAATCTATGGGTTCAAACTTGTCACAACCACCAGATTAGAAGACTAGAAGCATGTAATATATATACACGAAGATAGGCCAAATGTCGGTAATGCAGTATGGATGAATGTCACTAACAACATGAAATATAATTTACTGCTTTAATATAAATGACCCTTGTTTGAGTACTATAATTTAGACAAATAATACACTATGCAGTTATAATATATAGATATTTAGATTTCATTTATGAAAATATACTTGAAGATTTTATTTAGTACAAGAAATATTAAGATTTACCCCTTCCCTTTTCAGTTATTTAAAATAAATCAATCCCACCTTCATGGATTTTATAACAACTGAGAATATTTAAGCACTGTATTTGATATTTCAAGAGTATGGAACAATAAAATAAAAACTAGCAGTTATATATATATATAAAACAATTAAGTCACCCTTTCAGAATTGAATAATAATTTATAAAATAAATATGGTTTCAGAGTATTAATTAGCTTGAGTTCTGGATTCTCCCCAGGTAGAAAATCCAGAGTGAAACAAATATATTTTTATACTAAAACATATATCAAATGTTGACTCTTAAAAACAATCTGGCAAGTGTATTAATTAATAACACATTATATTTTAAGGGGACATTAATAACCTTAATTCATGAAGGTTTACTTAAAAGAAAAGAAAAGATTTTAGAAATTCAACTCGTCAAATTGTTTGAGATTGGCATTTTAATAATAAAAGTATACATATAAAGTCAAGTAATAAATAAATAGATATTATTATTAACCACACCAAAATTAAAGAAAGTAGAGCATATGAAAGAGATTAAATTTATAGAAATAATTTAAGAGCAATTTACACATTATATTAGAAATAAAGTTAAATAATACATTAGAAGAAGAAGTCTTGATAATAGAGATTGAGATTAGTTAGACTAGCTTGACTTGCAGCTTGAAAATTTACCTTGCAGCATTTTAAGAGTTCATATTTCAAAGTCTGCTCATGCATGGCAATTGATTCTTATGTGACATTAAGCTTCTATTTAGCATTACAAAGTTCTCCATCGGGCCTTTACTTCACTCTTGGGCAGCAGAATGGTACGGCCATGGAAGATGATGACCCAACAGGGCCGAGAAGGGTGGTGGATTTACACTATATCATTATTTTTTAACTTTCACACCAGCATAGGTTATGTTCACTGCTGTTCTTTCAATAGTAGCTAATCTAATCTGTCTCTGACTCAAAATACAGCCATTTTATACTTTTTCTTTATCGATTGTTTTTGAAGATGCAACAGTAAGATAATGTCCAAAAATAAATTCAAATCTATTTCCAGATTAGAAATAGATTTGACAAAATGTTTATAACAAAAGTATCTTTAATCTTAATCCCATTTTAAGTAAAAACTTTAATTAAAAATATCTTCCCCAGATTAAAACAATAGTTCTTCCAACCCTTTAATTATTTTTAGACAATTAACTGTAGAATATTCCATCTTGGTTTAAAACATACATTTTAATAAAAAAAAAAGTACTTTAAAAAGAAAAAGTTTAAAAATGACATATAATAAAATATTTACAAAAAATCAATATTTTGTTAGTATTTTGATCTTATATATATATATATATATTTGAGCCGCACCTATGTATATATATATATATATATTTGAGCCGCACCTATGTATTTTAATAAAAAGAATTAATAATCATAAAATTAATAATAATAAAAATGTTAATTTAAAAATTAACATCTCAAATGTATACATAAAATATACATACACGACAAAAGGAGCAGGATGGGATATAGGGTTTAAACACAGGTTAGTAGATGGAACTATGAAGCTCAATCTTAAGCTAAGATTGACTGCTTCAAAATAAACAAATCAAATTAATCAAAGTGATAAATGAAGTTATAATTTTTATTAAGCAAAATATATTTTTCATAAATGTTTTATTAATGCTTAAATAATTCAATAAAGTGACTCTCATTAGCTTCAATATTCATATAAATTTTAGCAAATACACTTTAAATAATTTATAATATTTTATAAGCATTTAAAATTTTATTCAGTATGGGGAATGATTTCTGGTTGAAATGTGAAAATAACAACAAGAAATATTTATTCTACAAGAAAACAAATAGTAATTACAAATAATCCATACTTGGTTCCACATATCCAAAGGCTTTCATAACTTTACTTCTTCAAAATTATAACAGAAGGATTTTAAAATTTACATGTTTTATAAAATTAAATTAAATTGAATTAAACAAAAGTAATCCAGCAGATTAAAAAAAACTTTATATTGTTTAATAATCAAAAAGTTCTCATTTATCAACATATTCATACAATGATAATAGTTTACATATAAATAGTGTCACTTTTATGAATATTTAACATATTCAATAATAATAGCTTACTAATCCAGTGATGAAGGAGTGATAAGACAGATATATTATCTATTTATGCCTAAATACACTTTTTAAAAAAAAATTAAATTAATTATTTGTTGTATTTTGTTTTCATTATTAGCAAAGCTGAAATACAGGATTTACACATGAATTAATCACATTTACACCAACCAAGTATATTATAAAGGGTTAGGTAAGATTTCTTAATACCATGATCAAAACAATTAAAATGCCAGATAAAATCATGGTAAAATATTACACATTTTACTAAAAATACTACAAACAAAATGCATCTTCAAATAATTAAATAAGGCAAAGTGAGAATATGATGGCATAGCTCACAAAAATTCACCTACTTTTGAGAGCTAATAAAGATTCTAGGACTTTGTCACTAGTCATAAAAAATAATGAACATGTACATCAGAAACAAAAATATTAAATAGGAATTGCCTTAAACTAGAGAGAATTTAAATCTCAATCTTCAAAATATATCTATATGAGCATATAAACACTAGCAAGACAATAAATAGCAGTAGAGAGATAAATGCAACAATCTCTTTTGAAAACTAAGCTAGCAAAATAATGCTAGAGACTATCACTAACATCTTTAAATACAATAAAGGGAATAAATCTACTATTCTAACAAAACTACTACAGCTAACAAATGAGAAATATAATAAATAATTATTATTAAATATGACTATTAACGTTATAATTATAAAATAAACAATAGGAACATATATCTATTTACTTAGCTTACAGCATAGCAATATACCTTCATAAATAAATAATTTCTATATAAAATGGGGAAAGCATACTATTTAAAATATGAAATACTATTCTGAAAAGTTTAAACTATAATATTTCAAAATATAGCATGTACAATATGAAAATAATATGAACATGAAAAAACATGGTATGCAAAATTATAATATAAATAAATTCAATCCCTTTTACTATCCATAAATAAATTAAAAAACAGTCCTACTTTCTTCTTGAATCATTCTTCATTAATGTTGGTGACAACATCTTGTGGACAGCAAACACATTCATCATATAATATAACTATGATATTAAAATCTATAATATAATTATGAAATATAGAACACGTTTCTTTTGAATATCCTTAGTAAAATTTCATATAAACTCATGCTGGCAAGTATAGGATAAATTTATGGTGATTCAAACAAGTATCCATAAATATAAATTATCATATATGTTTATTAAGTTGAAATAAATAGTTCACAAGTATTTGTATTCAGGTTTCCAATTTAATTTAATATACAAATTATTCTGAATTTGTAATAAGAATGTAAATATTTTATAATAAAGTATTTATAATAAATAATATGTATCCAACATTATCAAATATTTGCAGGAGAAAAATATTTAATTCATAGCAATGCTCAGACAGAAGAAATAATTTACAGATTTTAAAAACATTTTGTAGTCAAAATAATTAAATGCAGATAAGTTATTTAAGTTCATTTAAATATAATACCCTTTTTGGTATATTTAATTTTTAATAAAGTAAAACACTTTCAAATTTGGCATACTATTTATTAACAGTTTGTTGCAAGTTGTTTTTGTTTTCTTATCCCACCTGGAGAAAAATAATTTATTTCTTCCAAAGAAGGAGCAAACAGAAACAGTCATAATAAGTGAATTCTTTTATTTGTGCTTTAACAAGTTAACAGTATAATGTTCTTTATTTAAATGAGCACAAATACAGTTTTATTGAAGTATAAATTATTAATATAAATCTTTCTTTTGTAAAGTTAATAAATTTATAAACATCTGAAGTATACATTCATTATATCAAAATCGAGTTCTTATCCACTGAATTTAAAGTCTTTTACCCAAAGTAAATAAATTAATAGATACTATTTAATAAACAAAATGTCAAAAAATTCTCAACACTTTCTGTGACATTTTTGCCAAAAAGAAATTTAAATATTGTGCGAAAACTTTAATTATTGCACAGATGGACTTTAAAATTGATAAGATTTTGAGTCAATATAATAGCAATAATTGTTGAAGTTATCCAATACAGAAAATTAAAATGACAATATTGTAAACATTGTATTAATGAAATAATATTACCATTAAAGTGGGAAGGTATAAGAATTTCAATTCATTTGATGTTTCAGTTCAGGTGAGTGAACATCAATAATTTTAATTCAGCCTGACATACTGAATTTAAAAAATAATAAATTTTAAAAAAAATTACACTTTTAAAATTTAACTGGAGTTTTTTAAAATTCAAATACTGCAAACAAAAATAAAATGTTTTAAAACTGTTTGAGGACCTTGAACAGTGACAATCTCACTTACTTATACTACTAGTCATGTGACCACTTTATAAAACTTCATTAACCTTTTAACCTACAACCTCTTCCCTGATTAGTTTGAATCCTGATCTATTGTAACCAGGAATGGTTGTTAGATCAAAATTTACCTCATTAATATTCAAATTTTAAATAAATCATTTTTTTAAATTTTGTCTAGACAACTAAATTAATTAAAACACTTCCTGGTTGCAAATAAAAATGATTAAAATTTACACACCAGGATAAAATATTACATAATTAAAATTTACATTACATCTTTAATAAAACAAATATTACACATAATTTTTAATATACTTATTTATCATTGTTTAAATCTAGACAAGTCTTAGAATATAAATTTTAAAACTATTTTTTAAAATATTTTAAAATATATGATGTTAAATAAATACAATATTTATTCATTCATTCAATATTCATGTATTTATTGCTTTTAAAAATCCTATTTTTAATTACTAACTTTATTAAACTTTCTAATTAAATAAGACTACAATATTTAATTAGAATATTATATGTTAAAATTAAAATGAATTAAAATAATATAGCTATAATTTAAATACCAGCAAACCAAAAGATAAGGTTTGCACTTGGTTTCTTAATCTTAAAATTAATACAAACTTTCTAACCATTTAAATAGTTAAATTATGACTAAATTAGCATTATTAGCTCTAAAATGTATTATTTATCATATAAATTACCAGATATTTAAAAATGTAAAGACTTTAACATCTCAAACACTTATTTAAGCTTAGAACTATTACAATTTGTAAAATTATTTTGCAGCTGCATAATCTATAAAATACTGATATAGTAATTTTTCTAAGCAACAATTTATTTATGACAGAATTAAACTATATAATTTTTTAGGTGTCTTGGCACAAAATTTGACTTCATATTTAGGTCTTCCAAAATTTATAATATATATATAGCAATATATTTAATAATTGATAATATAGCAATTTATACATTTATGAAATATTGTGGAAGTCAGCTATTCATACATGCACTATAAAATAGACACACTCTCTTATCAGTAAATGTTTTAAAAGCCTAAGTTGTCCATCAATGCTCAGAGTTTATTCTTTAAGTAAACCATCTTTTATTGACTGTGTTTGAATTGAGAACTTGATCTTATTGCTAGCCTGATTTTTAAATCAGAATATTACTTGCATAAATTCGCATTCCATATCACAGGGAAGAGAAAGTTTCTCATTTTTATCTATTCAATATCCTATTTTGCAATCATATTTATTACTTATTCATGGGTATTTATATATTTATTGGAAACATAGGAGATTTGAACTCAGATTTTCAATCACCTTTCATCTATCCACATTATCTCCTATCACGGATACACATGACCACACACATGTAGAAAAGATGAATAATCCCCAACATATGTATTTCATACTTAACCAGCACTCATCAGTTCGTCCAGATTATCATCTCCCACACATATATATAATCAGTGCTCAATTTATATTGAGATAGCAAGTCGTTATACTTTAATGGACAGGCGTCACTCTACTCCAGTCTCCAACTCTTCAGCCATCCATACCACTGAAAATAAATAAACTGAGCACTGATTATATATATGAGTGGGAGATAATAATCTGTACCAACTGATGAGTGCTGATTCAACACGAAATACGTATATTGGTGATTATTTATCTTTTCTACATGTGTGTGGTCACGTGAATCAGTGGTATGAGATAGTGTGGATAGTTGAAGGATGCTTGAAAGTCTGAGTTCAAATCCCATATGTTTACAATTAAGCTCCATGTATATGAAGAATATCTGTATTTCAAATATTTATATATTTATTATGTTTTGCAAATAAGTATCAATGTATAAGACATGTTTAATTGGTTAGACCAACTATGATTTTTTTAATGCTGATGCTAATTTTGAAAATATTTTCTTTAATTAATAGAAAATAGTGTCATGTTTATAACTAGAACGCTAAGTAAATTTTAAAAATAAATGCTGGTACTTGGGTATTTTTCCTGCAACCAAGGAAAGATAGGAGGACTTTTCACATTCGTATCAATACACTGTTAACTTTTTAATGTTGTTATTTTGGCAACATCAAATATTAGAAAAACATTAGAAAGTTAGCAATGCTTTGATACGAATGTGAAAAGTCATCCTATTTTTCCTTGGTTGCAGAAATAATACTCAATACAGTTTTACAAAGACAAAAAAAAAATAAAAAATATACAAGAGATAAACACGTATTTATGAATTCTACACGGACGCAAGTTAACTTTTGACACTTACTTATTTTGATTAATTTCAAAAAAAAAAAAATGTGGTCCGTGTTGCAGGAGAAAAAAAAAGCTAACACAAATATATATTTTTATAAAAGTAAATATATTCTATGAAATATATACTTACGCAGACGATTCTTGCATACAAAATGGTGATAGTCAGTAGCACCTGCCCCCCAACGTACTTCCTCCTTCTCCAAAAAAGTTGTCGAACAAGTAATTGACCAGTACATGCTCTAAATGGAATACTGCCAGGCAATCTAATTTTTCGAATAGACGTGTTTTTGAACGGGCATAAAATGTGCTTTGAAACGTGTCAACCGAAACTATTATATAGGTGCTTTTTTGGACATTTTGGTATTTTTTTCTGATTCAAAATTTTGTTGTTTGTACATTTTAAACTTGCCATTTGTTATTATTGTGAATTTGGTTTAACATTTCTAATTTCAAATGCATTATTTACTTCTGTGTTTTTTTTCCCAATTTCAACTTGGTTATTGACTGACTTCTGCGTTTTTGAATTAAAAGTTTAATATTTAATTGTAATTGAATGAAGACGTAGACTTTGTTATTTGTTTATTCCAAAAATTAGATTGCCTGGCAGAATTCCATTTAGAGCATGTACTGGGCAATCACTTGTTCCACAAATCTTTCGGAGAAATAGGAAGGACGGTGGGAAAGCGGGGATACTACTAACAATCGCCATTTTGTATTAAAATCGTCTGCATAAGTGTATATTTCATAGAATATTTTTTCTTTTTTACTTTTATAAAAATATATTTATGTTGGCTTTTTTTTTTACAGACCATGTATTTTTTTTTTTTTAAATTGATCGAATTAAGTAAGCATCAAAAAGTTAGTTTGAGTCCGTGTACAATTTGTAAAAGTACGTGTATATCTCGGATAATATTTTTTTTGTTTTTGTAAAACTGTATTGAGTATTATTTCTGCAATCAGCCATATTTTCCCATTTACATGTATATTCTTTTGTAGCTAAAGATCCCGTTCGAGCCTTAAACAATAAACTACTTTCCTTACTATTATCATATATTAACTCACACCTAATATTCTGTTTATTTCTATATTTATTTAAACTCTTTTTACTCTCCATACTATTTCTCCATCTCTCTAGTCTTTATTAATAAATTTATTCTTTTATCCCATTCCTTACTACTATAACACTCAATAATCCTCTTAACACAATCATCCCATCTTTTGTACAAATATATTGATATAAATTCTTTATCCAAATCTTTTGCATATCGCATTACCTTTCTCACCCATTTTGTTACCTGCCCTTTACTCATAACCCAATTAAATACTATTTTAGCTATTCTTTTATTATCCATAAACTGCAATCTACCAAACATTTTCATTTTACTTTTTGCATCTCTCATATGAAAACTTGACCATCCCATTTCTCCTTGAATTGCCTCCCTTGCAGTCCATACTTCCGCATCCAATGCGTGTCTTCCTACTTCCCTTTGAGCTTTTTCTAAGTAATCTAATATCTTTTTACTAACATATAATGCATCATTACCATATGTTAACCCTGCTACTGCAACTCCTTTCCATATAATTCTAGCCACATCATATTTATTATATGAAAATACTGTTAATTTCTTTATCAATCCCTTTCTTTTCTTTGCTTCATTTATCAATTTTTTCTCCCATTCATCCAAATAATTTTTCTGACTACTTAAAATAATTCCCAAATAACTATATCTATTCACCACACTTAACTTAATATCTCCCAATAAAAATTCTACATCTTCTCTTTCCCCAGTATTAACCATCATTATATTTGCTTTTTCTTCACTAAATTTAATCCCCATCTCTTTACCCACCCTTGCACATGTCCTCAACATAACTTCCATATCTTCTCTTTTTTCTGCACACAAAAATATATCATCTGCAAAAAAAAGACCTGACAAAATATATACTCCCTTACTACCTATTAACGGTTTCTCTATCCCTCTTCCTAATCTTTCTATTGCTCTTTCCATTTCACTCAAATACAACACAAACAAAATAGGTGACATAGGGCATCATTGCCTTAGTCCCACACCATTTTTAACTTTAATTGATTCTATATTCTCTAATTGATATATATAATAATTATTTTCATATAATTTCTTAATAATACCCAAGTACCTAAGTGGGTATTAAATCAATACATCATTTTAACTTAATCGTGATTAAAAACAATGCATACAATTTTTGCTTTTATTTTGTTTTAATTATTTAATCAATCAAGCTTTGTACATTTTGCTAATCAAAACATGGTAATAATTACGAGTTCAATAAAAAATAATTAAAAGAAACGGAATATAAACAACACTAATGCACGCGCGTGCATATTTAAATGTTATCTTCTTGGATTCAAATATATATCGATACTGATTTCAAATTTATTTTTGATTTTGATTTTTAAAATAAAATTAATATCTAATCATGCATATTTAATAAATTATTGAATGTTAACTTACTTTACTGTTTACTCTAAAAGTTGTTCGTTAATGTTCTCTTAATTATGACATTAATGTGGCTTTGATTACTATTTTGCCTATATGTTTGTTAATCATCATTATAATGGTGTTGCATAAAATTCCTATCAATAACTGAGATTTCTATTTTTTTTATATAACTAAAGGTAAATATAGGTAATGATAAAGGCAATGTTTTAACCATTGGAAATACTTACTTTTTAGATCCATTTTGTCAAAGATATTGAAGACAATCCTAGTCAACGTTGGCATAAATGTGCTAAAGAAGAATTTAAACTTTCGCTTTATTTTTATTGATAACAGACAATAAATTGAATTTTCATCATTTTTTATTGTGATTATTGATCTTTTCAACATGGGTGTAATCAAATGTGTCAGCAGTATGAGATAGCATGGATAGTTGAGCTGTCACGTCAAAGTCGGAGCTCAAACTTCCTATATATTACATATTGGAATGTAGGTATGAAAAAGCCTATATTTTAGATATATATTGTAACGATATATAAATATGTCGTTACATTAATTTAAAATAAAAAACTTGTAAGTTCGCATATAAAAATAAGTGTATTAAAAATAGAAGTAAAAAAAAAACTAAACGCTAAAATTAAAAATGTTTGTTATACGTATATACATTCGCACAGATGTTAAACTTTAAAAGTAGTTTTTTGATAAATAAAAAAAAAAGGTATTTGAATGTGTTTTTATAAAAAAAAAGATTTATAAAAGTATTTTTAAAATAAAAAAACAGGTATTAATTAATTCCTGTAATCTATAAATGGAAATGATTGTTTGTTAATTGTTTAAAAACTGTTTAATTAAAAAGTCAGATGGAAAGGTAGATAAGAGAAGAAAGGAATTTAGCTTGACAAATGGAAGCACTGGGCCTTGGCTCGGACCAGAACGGAAAAACAGAGCAGTGACGTTTTGTTCAGTGAATCCTGGTGGATAAGATAAAAGAGAAAAAAATATTGGCAAAAGGAGCTTGCTTTTTTCCAACTTGATTTTGGTGGGTCTGGAGGCAAGACGCACTTGCCGTCCTCCCTCACTGATTTAAAAATGCAAAGACTGTGATACCAGGACAGGACCAGCAACTGCCACCTCCAAAACATCAGACCGGTCTTCCAGGAAAGTCTGCGTGGGAATTGCCAACGGGACATGGACTTCTTTACTGTAAGCAATAGAAATGAACAATTGTTGAAAAACTGAACATTAATTAAGAACTTTAAAGATTGATAAATTTAATTTTATAAAAAGGAACTGTTCTCTGACTTATGTGTCAACTAAATTTATAATGTGGAATTTTATATATATATATGCATGCGTTTGATAAAAAAAAATCATTTCCATTTGTTAGTTATTGTATTAATATTTATTGTTAAATTTTAAATGGTTAAATTTAAAGTTGGTTATAGACGCTTGCATGGATTTGTTTGCGGTTAATTATATTTTGGTTTTCATATTTGATCAAAATATATAGACATTCGATAAATAATGATACCTTACGGTGAGTATCGAAATGTATTTATTCGGATGTCTTTTAAGTTATTGGTGACAACGCAAGTATCTTACGGTTGAATACTATTGGGTTACTTATAAGTTTCCCTCTGCGATTGTCGGTATCAATAATTTTGTATTTTGATCGTTTATGTTTATTTGAAATGTTTTTGACCGTGGAATCTGTGTAATCGATCTATACCCAACATTGTGTTAAATAAATCTGTTGCGAACGTATATAAATGTTAAAATTAAGTCGGGCGTGAATGGCTATATGGATTTGTAAAGTTATATTAAGGGAGGGTTAAATAGGGATAGAATGTTTTCTTTTCAAATGCCGATCCACGTAGTCTATTCATACTTGACAATCTAAATAAAACAAAATTAAAATCATTAAAATTTATATAAATGTAAAATTAAAGCATAATAAGAATATAAAACCTAAATGTTAAACTTCTTCCTCGGGTTTAGTATTATTTTATATATGCGTAAATAAATATTTTTATGTGTTAATTTCTGGCAGTGGCTTTTATTATTTTTTTTATATGTATATCTAAATTTATAGATTTTTTTTTTTTCTCAGCGTCTCCACTGAGCTAGTGACAATGGGCTAACGATCTAAATATTTAAATAAAGTGGAATCCTAACAGCGCGTATCTGCCTACTTTATAAATTTTCTAGGCTCAAATGCCTAGATGGCGCCCTTTGGTAGTGCGGTGCGGTGCGATGCGATCTACCACTTCGTTTGGATCGTTAAAATATATTGTTAATATTATAAAGTAATAAAGTGGTTTTATATATTAATAACAAAAATGTTATTTTTTAAAAATAATAATTTCTTAAATCAACTCTTTGACAGTTTATTTTGCTTTAAAAAAGAGAAAAATGTTACCTTATCATTTTGTTTGAATATTTTAGAATACCTCTAAACGATATCATTTTGAGCTATTCTTTCATTATTATCATATATTCATTCAACCTCAAGGAATAACATATAAGGGTATTAAATTTATGTAATCATAATATGTAAATATATATATTTAAGATTATTTATAATTTAATTTTGCTATATTAAACATTAAATTGGAATATTTTATTTGTTAAGTATTTGTTGTGGGTTTGAATGAATGTATCCATTTATTTTTCTTATACATATTGCTTATGTATGCTTATACAACATGTATAACCATAAAAATAGTAATCATGTGATGTTTAGTGATTTAATACCATTCTTGGCCAAATGATAATGATGACTATTGTTATTAAAAAACTAAACATACCAAAATGTATAGATACTGATCTGGGTTCAGATCTACATGAATATACAAATTACTGAGTTTCAAATGAAAACATTATGTTTTCATTTTGGACTTGTAGTATAGTTAAATAAATAGGTAAATGGTGGCTGCTGGAGAGTTGCATTAAATGCAAGGATCTAGAGCCAACACTTTCATGTTTAAGATGCTTCACTGATGATTTCCACAAGCTAGAAACTAGTCTGAAGATATTGGATGAGTAGGCATTAGATAGGGATTTTGATTGACAAACCTTCTAACATCCATTGATTATTATGGATTGTACTGGGTTGCACTACTGTATGGAGAGAATTGCTACTGTTTTAAACTTTTTGTAACATATATACATAATACAATGAAATGATAACTTATTTAGTAAACCAAATTAAAAGATTAAAGATATTTATAATATAAGCATATGATGGACTAGAATTTGAGCTTTTCAAAAATATTTTTCAGTCAGTTGTTCATTTGATTAGTTGAGATGAGTTCATTAATAGACTCAATATGCCAGAAGTGATAGAAAAGTCTATAGTAAAAAATAACTTAAAGAGAGAAAGACCGTAAACTGACATTTATCATTAAATGATTTTAATATTGGATGTCAATCACAATTATGGGAATAAAGTAATCTAACGATGGTTAAAATACTATTTAGTATATTTCTTAAATGTGACTATGATATCCAATATTAATGTTATTTATAGTACCTAGAATGTCTGGCTAAAAGCAAACCATGTAATTCCTCAGAAATGACAGAATTTCAAATTATAAAAAGAGACTCTCATTTAGAGTGTAATCTCTTGACTATAATTTACAAGATAATCTATTGTTTATAATATTGCCTGAAATGATAAGAAGTAAAGTTTTATAACATATAATAACAAATTTTCACTCTTCTTACACTTTAAAGCAAAATATATTTATTTATTCTTTACAGTTTTGACTGTTCCTAGCAGTCTTCGTCAGATCTTATTCTCTACTTTTTCTCTCTTTCCTCCACCATTTTACTTGCTAAATTGCCTTTTTAAATGACTAGAAACTCTAGCATCATATTTGATTTATGAAACAAGCTATCTGTAATTCAAGATATAAATGGTATGAGGATTATAGATACTCTTGCCGATTAGAACAATGTTAGATCAATTTTGGGTATTTCAAGCCACAAAAAATGAAACCATTTCTTTAACAGTGTTGCAGAATAGTTTCAATGATATAGCAATATAAGATAACTATAACTTTGTATGTAAAACTCCAAATTAATTTACTAATATGTTATAATTTATTTTCAAATTCTAAGTTAATAAAAATTATCTATTCACATGTGTGCTTATCTGTGTCCCACATTCATTTTAATTTAGAGATTAATGTAGAAATTTTTTCCATTTGTAAAAATTTGAGGGGAAATTTAAATTTTTTTTTATGAAAAAAGATTGGAATTTGGCAAAACACAACTTTATTTTGTTTAACTCTTGTGTTTTCTCTCTCTCACAGCAAATTTATTTAATTTAGAATGTGGATTTTTTTAGTCAGCTTAACTATTTACAAAACATCATAAAGGAGCCTGTAATGATACCAACAAGAATTATATTCACTAATATGTTTAATAAGTAATTTACTTCTAACATTGTAGTCATAAATTTGGCAGTCATTAAATAATTTGTAATTTGTATTTGCCCAGATCTACATAGATCAGCAACTGATAAATTCCATTTATTGAAGTAGATTAGAATAATGACTATGGGTTGTTTTGAATCTGTTGATGAGACTCCAATAATGTCTAGGGACTATAAAATCCTACTGTTAAACCAATTTGATTTGATGCTTACTATTTCTTATATTGTATTACATACAGAACAGAATGCATTCAACACATTTCAATAATTCTCAATCAATGGAAAAATAATTCAATATAAATTAATAAATATTAATGATAAATATTTAAATAGTTTTGGTAATTAAAAAGAATAAATTTATACTTATCAAATATGTTTATTCAAATTTTGGTATGATTATGACTTGTAATTAGTATCCATGATGTGATATTATTTATATTCATGTTTTATCACTAATTGTCATTAATAAGCCTATTTTCAACTGATTGCTATTTATGCATCTTATTTGTATGGTATACATTTATTAAGTTAAAAATGGGTTATGATTATGCAGTTAGTATTCTAAATGTTCATACTTGATGCTCAGTTATAAACAAAAAATTTAAGCAGGAAGAGAGTTTAATATAGTGGTCTTCAACCTTTTCACACCTGCGGACCGGTAAAAATAAGGATAAGTTTCCGCGGACCAGCAAAAATAAGAATGAGATTTCGCAGACCGGCAGAAGTCTATAGATAAATTTTCTTAAAGATAAGCATAATTGTTATAACTGATCAAAACAACAATGTTAAATATATAAGATAAAGTTTTATATATATATGGAGTTTATATAATAAAAAAACTTTTTTTATAATTTTTTTAGAAAAGTAATAAAAAATTTAATTCTACCCCCCCCCCCCCATAAACATCTGTGATAACTAGAAAAACAAATTAATTTATAAATGATTGATTAGATTTAGTTTTCGTTCTGTTTTCTTTTTTTTTAATTGGGTAAAAATGAGATGAAAAAATAAATAAAAATTGGCTATATTAATTAAAAGTTTAAACTCTTATTATTTATTATTACAAACTTTTCACTGCCCGTCTAGCACGCGGACCTGCAGAAAAGTTCCGTGGCCCGGTGCTGGGCCGCGGACCAAGGGTTGAAGAACACTGATGTAGAAGGATAAAAATATGTCTAAAATTTTCTAATTTAATTGTGAAAATAATGCAATTTGAAATGAAGTCTGACTCTAAATATAAAAATTCTAAATATAAAACATTTTTTACTAGATGATTCTTTAATTAAATCAAGATAAATATTGTTATAGTGATAAAAGAAAAGTGGATTTATTTAATTGTTTTAGAATTTGATTGCAATGAATGACACTTTGGAAATATAACCATTATCATCAAAAGAATTAGTTGCAATTTATTTTGAAATGATGATATCTGAATTGATTATCATTTTTATTTTGTTGTTGGAATAATCCTATTATAGAAAACCAAATATCTATATATTAATGTTTCTATTAATTGTATTTGTCTTCTGTTACAGTATATTGTAAATGTAATATAGCTATCTGTATTTTATATAAACAAAAAGAATTGTTTAGCTTAAAACTAAGGATTATATATATAATTGCTTAACTTAAAATAGCATAGTTATAATACTTTATAAGAATTTTTCTACAGTACAGGCTTTTTCATACCTACACTTTTATATGTAATATATAGGGGATTTGAACTCAAGGTTTTCACATGACCCTCAACTATCCATGCTATCTCATACTGCTGATACACTTGATCACACACATGTCAAAAAGATAAATAATCATCAATATATGTATTTCATGATCAACTAGCACTCATCAGTTGGTCCAGATTATCATCTCCACACACACATACAATCAATGCTAGCTATATATGTGTGAAGATGATAATCTGGACCAACTGACGAGTACTGATTTAGCATGAAATACAAATATTGGTGATTATTTATCTTTTCGACATGTGTGTGATCAAGTGTATCAGCAGTATGAGATAGCATAGATAGTTGAGGGTCGTGTGAAAGTCTGAGTTCAAATACTTTATAAGCTATACTTTATTAACATTTGGAAAACTGATTGTTTTATCTTATTGATAATTTTAGTTAATTTTAATGATGTATCAATATTTTTGCAGCACTAAAAGAAAGTCTGTAATTGTTAATATTATATAAATTTTATTGACTTATTAAATATATGCATTTTTACTCAGCCACGTTTTACATATTTTCTTGTATAGATAAAAAAGATATGTGTATTCAACATTTAATTTACATTAAAAAATAATTAAAATATAACTTAGATTATATCAAATAATAGTAATAAGTGTGCAATGCCAGGCTTTTTTTTTTTAACTTTATTTTTAGTTAATTTTTTAAAAAAGAGAAAAGGGAAGAGATATTGCATGGTACTGAAAATATGTTATGTTAAATGTATTAAGGTTTATTTAGATCTAAGATAATGCAATCTAGCATTTAAAAAGTTTACACATTTTTAAAGGTTTAAATTATTAGAATATAAAATTTATTATTTATTCTAAATAAACAAAAGTTGAAAGTTTTCAAACACATTTTAGAAAGTTATTTTTAAAATTTTGTTCAAAGGTTATTATGGCATGTTTACTTTATAACTAGATATGCTTATGCAAGCAAAAGGATTTATTTTCTTGTGAATGATCTTTTTCTTTTTGTCATGTTATCTGCTAAAATAAAAATGATACTTTGCTATATAAAAGAATTTAGCTGGATCCTTCCAAAATCTAAAATCATGCTTACTTACCAGTAATATCTGATCAACCGTTACTTTTAAGAATTTTTTTTTCTCGTGTGTCATAGCATGATAACAATTTAATGTTAGGGCAGGTAAACGGTATCTTAATCAATTAACAAATATGTGAAATTAAACTAGAATGAAAATTTCTTTTAACATTCAGTTTTGTTTTTGAACTTTCGATTTTAAAATCTTAGTTTCTAAAGCTCTAAACAAATAATAATTCTAACTGTTGGCAATATTTAAGGAATTTTTCAGGTGTAAATTAACTGATTCTCTCAGTAATATTTTGTTAAACCAGAACTTTTCTAAAGAAACCTCCTGTTATGCCACATTATCTGCATATCAATGTACTTCACATATAAGAAATCACAAAAATAAAAAGATTCTTATTACTTTTCAAAGTGTTGAAATGAAGTCAATGACATCAGATCTAATCAAGGTACATATCACATAATCACCATTCTTTATGCTTTCATAGGTTGTTTACACAGAGGCTAAACTCTCCATACAGCCGTGTCACTCAGTGCAATCCAGAATAATCAATGGATGCAAGAAGTGGCGTTACTGTATTGAGAGTTTAGCCTCTGTGTAAACAGTTTGTGTAGACATAAAGAATGGTGATCATGTGAAATTTAGTGGTTAAATAGCAATCCTGTCAATGAGATTACGGTGACTCTGGTTATTAAAGAACCAAAGATACTGAAAAATATAGATGTTGAACTGAGTTCAGATTTATACAACTATACAAATTAATAAGCTTAAATTGAAAATATTATTGTGTTTTCATTTTGGACTCAAAGCTTTATAATTAGCTAATAAGATAAGAGGTGGATGCTGGAGAGTTGCATTGGATTTTAAGATCTAGATGCAGTGCTCTCAGATCCAAGGCTTCTCACTGATTAAAGTCGCAAGCTAGAAACTAGTCCAGGGATATTGGATGAGTAGATGCTAGATAGGGATTAACCTTCTTGCATTCATTGATTACTCTGGCTTGCATTGAGTGGCACTTTGTGAAGAGTTTAGTTTCTGTGTAAATTAATTATTCTTATATATTTTTTTGATTACAAAAGCGAACTTACTGCAAACAATATATTCTGGAATTAAAATTATTAATATCTTATGATAGTTAGTATATTCATTTAAATTGAAGTTAAAATGAGGGTGTTTATAATTGTTTACATGAAAATACTATTTGAAAAGCCTGATTCTCTTTTAATTTAAATATATTTAGTCCATCATTACTATTATTATTGTTTCTTACTAATTTTTAAAAACACTAGTAATATTTTATTCTAGTTAGCATGTTTCTTTAGTTATAGAACTTTTATCTTTTTGCTGTTGGAAGTAGAATGTCTAATAATGAATAATATTTCTGTAGTATAATTTTCACTACATGACTCTCACACAAAGTATGGACTGGTTTCTATCCACTTTTAATATCTTGTGGAGGGAGGTAATCATAAATATGACCAAAGACATGTGAAAAAGATCTATGATCACCAAGGTGGACATTTCATGCTGAACCAGTAC
Source organism: Epiperipatus broadwayi (assembly GCA_028023455.1). NCBI lineage: Eukaryota > Metazoa > Onychophora > Udeonychophora > Euonychophora > Peripatidae > Epiperipatus > Epiperipatus broadwayi. Next base: position 2,103,389 of record JAQFVV010000152.1, read on the forward strand.
TCATCAGTGTCTCAGACCACAATATCTTATGTATATCTTTATCATTGTTCAGTATTGTAATGGTATGGTCTGATATACCCGGATGTTCCTGCCTGCAAATACATTTGAACACACAAATGAACTTTAACAATCAGCTGGTTCGTCCATAACATATAACTAACTTACATCCTATCTAAAAGTGCTGGTGCACTTATCTGCCATATCCAAAGTTGATAGTGCCCAATGCAACAAACCGGTCCATCCATGTATATAAATGAAAGAGAGCAAGCTCGCATCTAACTACTGTCAGACCTAGGATCTTCATGTAGGATGCTAGAGATAAAACGATGAAATACCTGACCCATGATTACATCCATCTTCAATAGACTAGCCTAAGCATCATCCACTAAATCTACATGCAATCCAAATCAGTTCATCTCACATCTTACCACTCTTTTCCAAAACCATTGCCTCAGATATTCGAACTCAGGAAGAATTCGCATTCGACTCTCTTAACAGGTATGTATCTATGCATACTCTTAATCAGTAACTAAAATAATATATCCTATATATTAAACAAAACATAACCTGTATTTAATGTTCTCTCCCATGCTTATTAAACAATAATGTGGATGTGTGCATGTTTAAAACCTAGGCCATTAAATGCAATGTAAGTGCCTAATTGAATGTAAATGCCGGATCAACAAAACTACAGAGATCTTGTTAACTACATAATATTTATTTACAAACAAAAATAGAATATATTTAAACATAAATATAAATTCTTTAACAATTTAGAAAAGAAAAAAAAAATTATATAACGAAAAAGATTTAAAAATCTCAATAAAGAAAATATTGAAAAAAAAAAAAAAATGATGCCCATAAATTACTTGGATATCTCTATATATTTACAGTTTCTATTGTCTAGGCTCATCATAATAAAGCAAATGATTAATTCACAATGAGATTGCCGACTCTAAGTAAATTTAACTGCAACCTCATATATAATAATCATGAAAAAATATAATGATAACACAACACAGAATATGATAGAAGATAAGATAAAGAATATTATTTAAAAGAAAAATGTTAGTCATTTATTCAATTTATCTTAAGAAATATTAGTAACATATATATATATAATTAGTTGTGTCATGGGGTACATATTTTATATCAGTGGCTTTTAAAAAATTAATAATAAAAAAAAAATCTCTTACCGTAAAATAGCCCAGTGAAGCACTTAATTGTTTGTGCATATTTCTATCTCACATCTGTCAGTAGAAAGTAAATCATCTAAACTTTATTAAAAAAAAATAACTTTTCAACCTATCCCCCCTTACTCTCTTGATATGTTCCCATATTGGATTGTTCCCTCTATATATAAGCAACAGCTTTTTCTAAATACAAGATGAGAAATTAAAAACAAAAAGATACAAATTGATATAAAAAATAAAATAAAACATAATTTACAATTTTCCTTTATACAAAGTCCTTACATTTGATGTATTTTGTTAAATAGATGTTGGTAGAACTCCAGTTTGATTTACAGAGCATCCTGAAGTATTTCAGTGGGCAGTCTGTGTGTAGTTAAGTGTGTTATTCAGTGTTATTCATCCCATAGATTTTTATCCAATGTAAATGTCAACTCCTCAGGCAATCAGACTGTAGACAGTCACATGTTGATATTTTTATATGGTCATAGTCGATAGGAACAATGCTTCAACCCTGATACAATTATGCTCTTTAGCCAAAATATTTCATGCTTGAACTATATATATACAACATTACATAAATTTATAGTCTAATAAAATATTTCTGTAGACAGAATCAAACTTAACTGTTTGAATTTCTTTGTTTTTTTTCAGTTCCTTTTAAACAAACATCAGGTTACTTTTTTTAAAAAAATTTGAATTAATAATGATTTCCACTTCTCTATCGAATAAATCAGATTAATGTTCCATCCATTTATTTTATTTTATTTTTTTATTCGAATGTCGAATCAATTATGAAAAATTGTCTATTTTGTAGAACAATATAAAAATATAATCCTTCCGATCTAACTAGCTTGACCGATCTCTTTGCCAACCAGAGAAAAAAAATGCAGATGATTTCTTAATTGTTTCTTTTTTATCTTGGCACTATTTCTATTAGCTTTTAAATTATTTCTTTACATTGATTCATTAAAAAAATAATACATGTTCTAAAATAAATTTATAATATTTTTATCTCACTGTATATTTAAAATATTGATTCACTTTCTACTGTTATAATTATTGTTTTTTATTTAAGTCATTGTCAATTTAACTAACACAAAACAAACAATCAACATATATATAACTATGTACAACTTTTTATTTATTGACATTTTCTTAGTAATAAAATTGTATTACTAATATATATATATATATATGGGTATTTTTTTTTACGGTCAATTACCCATCATTAATAACTACTTAGTAAGTAGTGATTCCACTGTTTAGAAGAAAAAAATATAAAACCATCAAAAAGTGCTCTAGAAAACTCTTTTTATCTTTCTACCAGTCAATAAAAAAAATATTTCATTATTCCAGATTGCTTAGGTAGATTGTTGGATAGCGATTTTTAGCTACCTACACAATTCCCCTCCCCTACCCAAGATTAAAATTTTGCTTATAACTCAAAATTTTATCTTCTAATGATTGTAAAGCATGTACATTTTGGGCATATTAAACTCTCTTGTTATCTGTGAAAAATCACAACACTGACTTTCTTCCCTTTCTTTCAATCTTTCAATTTCAATACCTGTCCTGGCATTCCCTCTCTCAATAATTACATATTATTCCAAGTGAGAACTGATCTTAGGGCAATAGATATATATCTATATTTTGCTGTTTAATTTTATGGTATGAACCTGACCATTTATGTATCTCTATAATAGATGATACATATCCTTTTTCACTGATCTCTCTCCTGCTCTTCTTTAGAGACTTACTGGATTTTGAGGACTACATGAACTAGAGTATCCATTGCCATGTGTGGATTGACTCAAAAAAATGAGGTCAGTTCTAAGGTATACCAGTATGTCTACTGAAGCATGCCCTCATAAATACACCATGTTAATTATTACAACCCTAACAATTTTTTTTGCTGTTCTCTCACTTTTTCTTAACCTCATTATCATTTCTACTGCTAACTATTAGTTGATGATGAAATTATTTATTTCATACTATTCTATAGATTGACCAAAATATGGTTTCAATATTCTTGCATTGTATGTACCTCTCATTTCTCCCTTTACATCTACCCAAAAAGCATTATGACCTGCTTGCTTTATTATAGTATAAGGTCCTTCATATTGTAAGTAGAATTTTTGATACTTATTTTCACAAAGTTTACTTACATGAGGGGTCTTTATTAATACCTTATCACCTACTTTAAACATATACATATTTTTTTCATTCTTATTTCTTTGCTTTGCTCTGCTAGTCATTTGTTGGTGGGCTTTTTGCCTTACCACTTCTGGATCTGAATTTATATGTTGTGCAGTGGGTATATATTTTACAAATAGTATCGGTGTGGGTTTACCAAAATGTAATTCAATGGGTGCAAATCCAGTTGATTCATTCACACTCCAATTGATGAAATTCACCACACGCTCCGTCTGCTTTACCCACCCCTTATGCTCATCCTCTAGGTACAGCCTGAACAACCATCCTAGTTCCCGCATTATGCGTTCACAAGGGTTGGACTGTGGATTCCTAATGGATGTGAGCACATGTTGGATTTGTGATTTTCCCACCCCATTCTTTAGATAGGAAAGGAGTAACATGATCTGTCAATATGGTTCTTGGCCTCCCTATCCTAATGAATTGGAGGGTGTCTAATACCTTGATAGTGTTTCTGGTATTAGCCTGGGGTATTGGGTAAGCTGAGATGTATTTTGAGAATAGATCATAGGTTACCAATACATTTTTTTTATTGAATGATGGCAGGGGTCCATAATAATCTATTGCCAAGATCTCATTAGGTCTTTCTGGTATTATTGATTTAGTCAAATTAGAATAATTCTGGTTTACTGGCTTGGCACGTAGGCACACTAGACAATCTTGGAGTGATCTCAAAATGTCTCTATACATTGTGAGCCAGTAAAACCAGTTTTTAAAAGTATGTTCTGTCTTATGGGCACCATAGTGACCATATAAACCATGAACATACATTATAAGTGGGATTATTAGAGACTTAGGTATTACTACCCTCCACTCTTCAATGTTTGTCTGGTTTAAAAAGCAAGACCTCATTTTCTAGCTTATAATGTGTAAGATCTTTTGGCCCATGCAGAACTTTCTTTTCTTTTAATGCCTCCATGATTGGTTTTAAATTTGGATTGTGGAATTGAATATCAGGCAAAGCTTCTAAATTGTCCTCTACATTGTTATCAATCATTAGATTGACATTAGTAATATAGGCATTGTCTATTGAAAGGTGATTTTGTTCAGACCTGCATGGGTTTTGACTCAGCACATCTGCTACCACATTCTCGAATCCTTTAAAATACTGTACACTGTAGTTGAATTCCTGTAATAGTAAACTCCATCTGACTAGTCTACTGTTAGTCAGATAGCTGTGATTCAGGAATTCAAGGCTTTTATGGTCAGTGACTATGATTACCTCTGATCCAAGAAGCATCTGTCGAAACTATTGGAAGGCCCACACTATTGCTAGTGATTCCTTCTCTGTTACTGTATAATTGATTTTGGAACCTTTCAGGAGCCAGCTAATAAAATAGAGGACACCAGGTTGGCCATCCTCCTGGATTTGAGATAATGTTACCCCCAATCCGAAACCACTACTGTCTGTTTGGACAATGAACGGTTTGTTAAAATCAGGAAAAGCTGACACGGTTTGCTGTAAAAATCCTGTTTTAATCTCTTCAAAAGCCTTATCTTGCTCCTTAGTCCATTTCCATCTTTCATCTTTCCGAATTAATTTCAGCAACGGTTCCATGCAGTCTGAGAACTTCTGGTAGAAATGATTATAGAAGTTGCACACCCCTAAAAATGACCTGATTTCCTTTCTATTTGTGGGTTTTGGAAAGCTCTGTATGGTACTTATCTTGTCAGGATGAGGTCTCATCCCATTGCATCCAATAATATGACCAAGAAAGACAACTTTGCTACATGCTAATGTACTCTTTTTGAAGTTGATCTTAACCCCCTTGTTATAGCACTCTTTGAAAAACAAATATAGATGTTGAAAATGTTCTTCAATAGTGGCTGATGCTATGATAACATCATCCACATAAATGATTGCAATCTGTTTGAACTCTGGTGATAGGGTTCGATCCAAGCATTGTATTAAACCAGCCCCACTATTGATCAATCCAAATGGCATCCTATTAAAATAGTATCATGATATACAGAAATCTCTTGCTCATTATGTGGCTATTAAACGGTCTAAAATTTTTTTTTAAAATCTCTTGCTCATTATGTGGCTATTAAACGGTCTAAAATTTTTCTTTAAAATCAAAATAACTGGACATGAAGTTATATTAGATGGGCTTTAGGTGCTTATTCTAGACCTACTCCATTAATGATTGACACAGGAAATAAAGTATGTTCTGGCCCTATTATGTTGCTTGAACTATGTAATCATTTCAAAACTAAGCTTCAAATGTTGCCTTTTAGAATTGGCAACATCTGGAATGAATCTGAGCTTGATTCTTGTCATAATATAACTGAAACTATGATTATTCAAAAATTAAATTCGTTTCCAGACAATATACATCCTGGGATTCATGGTATTCCCAGGTTTGTCCTTCTTCATCTTTCATTTTTTACAGCTCCAATAGTTCGTAATATGGTTGATATTCTAGCTAATGATTTTGTAAATATTCCTGATCTCTATCCAGTGGCGATGGTTCCTTTTCTTAAGAAGAAATTAACTCCTTCTCCGTTATCTAATATTCGTCCTATTTCTATGAGACCTCTTTTGATAAAGACTATTGAATCTATTGTTAAAGATCATATACAAAATAATATTTATCTTCATTTATCAAAATTTCAATTTGCAAAGAAGGGTCATTCAACAACTGAAGCTGTTCAGCTTTTTCTTCTTCTTATTAAGTATATTAGGCATCATAATAAATCAAAACCTGTGGTCGTTCAATTGGACTTCACATCAGCCTTTGATTGTGTTCTGCCTTCTGTTTTGTTTCAGACTCTTCAGGATTATCAGGTTCCTACTCCATATGTCTGTATTATAGCCAATCTTCTACTTAACAGGTCCATCTTTACTTCATTGGATGGTAAACTTGCAGATGGTTTTCGTCCGCATCTCTCAGTGCCACAGGGATCTCCTCTTGCCACATTATGTTTTATTACATATTTAAATCCGTTACTTTTACAAATAGAATCTAAACTGCCTGGTATCTATGTTCCTGCTCTTAAACAGACTATTCATCATATTTCTTATGCTGATGATGTCTCTGTCTTTCTTCCTGATAAATCTTTTCTTCCAGCTTCGTTGCAAATATTGGACTCTTTTTCTAATACTTTTAATCTTCATATTAATGTTACAAAATCCGCAATGTGGAAAATTAAATCTGGTTTATCAATTATTTCCACTTTCACAGCCAAGCCTCAGTCTTTCCTTGGTTTTCCAATAGTTTTATCTCGTTCAGTAATTACAAGGCAGATTCAAAATATTATTCTTGATAAAACAAAAAGGATAGTTGCATCGCTTGTTAATATAAATATTTCACTTATGGGTAAGATTACACTCTTGAACTCTTTGGTTTATTCAAGGCTTAGTTATTATTTACCAATTATTAGGCCAACAAAGCGTTTTGAGAGGGCTATAAATTCACTTTGTTCAAAATTATTTTGGAAAAACAAGGTCGTAGCCATCAGTATTGCTAAAATTCAAATGCCAAAGCTTTTAAATGGTCTAGGTTTGCACTTGGTCTCAACTCTATATCTTCAGAGATCTATATCTTTTCTTCATGTAATTTGTCTAAAGCTTGCTCAGTTATCCCTTCCTTTGGTTATTGATCCTACAGATACACCACCTCCATTTTCAAGTTATTGGATTGCTGATTTATGGAAGTCAGTTATTAAGTCGATACCCTCGGTTCAAGTTGCACTTGATGGGAAATTGTCATTCTGGGATGTTTATAAATTAAAATTTCCACATTATACTCCTCTTTTGACTTCATTAGGTGTTTCAAATAAAGTTCTCTTGCGTAAAATGAAACTTCTTTTCATTGAAGGCAAGACATGTTGATTTTGTACTTAAACTAAATTTAAATGCACTCCTAACAAGTTATTTTTTAGTGACCAGCAGAGGCTTCATTAGGATTTCGTCTCAGTGTCAGTTGTGTAGATTATATGATGAGACAATTCTCCATATTTTCTATATCTGTCCTGCTCTTAAGTCAATTAGGGACTTTATTGTTGCGAATGTCTCTCTGGATCTTGGGGATGCTCTTTCTGTTTCTAACACTCTTAAGAAGGGATCGTTTGCAGCAATAAGATTATCTATCTTTATAACATTTTCTTTATGGTTGACACATTGCAGGCTCATCTTTGGTCATTCTCAGGACTCAGCTCTAAGTGTCTCTATTAAGCTTTTTGATCAAGTCAAGCAACGAGACTCTCTGCTTTCAACTGTGAGTCTACATGATGATACTTGGGTGAAAGTTTTATTTTCCTCTTAATCTTATTAATATACCCCTTCCTCTACATTGACTTTTTCAAGTTTCATTTTGAATACTATGTAAATTTTTATAACGTTTAACTGTATATTACTATGTTACTATGTTTAATAAATATATTTTAAAACCAAAATCCTCGTATCGGAAGGCAGTATATTGGCGATCATCTGGATGGAGCTCGATCTGCCAATAACTGGAGGTTAGATCGAAAGTAGAAAATATTTTCTTATTTCCAAACCTTACGAATAAATTGTGGATGGTGATGGAATATTCCGGTCAGGAACCATAATTTTGTTTAGTTGACGAGCGTCCAAACAAAATCTCATCGACCCGTCTTTCTTCTTCACCGTTACTACTGGATTACAATATGGTGAAGAACATTTGGAAATAATTCCCCAATCTAGCATTTTATTAAGCTGCCTAGATATCTCTTCATGATACTGGTATGGATTAGGGTATGACCTGGATTGAAAGGGTTGGTCATGGATTAGTTTTATTCTCTGCTGGAAACCCTCTATTATCCCAGGTATTTCGGAGAAAATAGGGCCAAATTCAATAATGACAGATTGTAATTTTTCTTTCACCTCACTTCCAAGTAAATTGGAGTCTTGAGTTTACTCTCAATCAATGCATCTGAGATAATAGATATCATACAATTAACTTCAGGTAGGTCATATCTTGGGTACGTCATTTCCAAAATCTCATCACTTACCCTAACTATGTTATCAGAGAAATCAATGACACAATGGTTCATGTGGAGAAAGTCTGTTCCTAGAATGACCTCATGTATCAAGCCATTCAGGATAAGGAAAACATGATAGAATCTGTTTGGCCGATCTTGATTTGGACCCAGATTTGTTTCTGCATCAGTTTGGCTTTTCTATTATTAGCCATGGTAACTTGTATCGACTTCAGTGGCAGGGTCTTGATGTTGGGATTACTGGTCAGAACTTTATTGTAAAATGCATCTGATACCACTGAGATCTGGCTACCAGAGTCTAATAATGCCTTAACTGGCAAATCCTCAAACAGCATCTCTATCATGGGACAGCATTGCACCGCATAATTGGATGTTCTATCCTCCCATGAACACATTAGATTAGTGATTCCCCAATCTATTTCTGGCCTTGTGTTCCCCAGTGATTTCCGGTTTCTTGAGGTGAGGAACATAACCTCAAGTCCCCCTTTAGTTTGGTTTATTTTGAATTTTGAGGGAGTAATTACTACACCCCAGTTTATTATATTCTTCTGGGATGTCACTATGGTTTATTTTAGCTCTATCATCCCTTTTCTGATTTTGGTTAGGTAATTGAGGGTGAGAAGGAATTTGTTGTGGTGATTTATCCTTCCAGTGGTTGGGGTTATTATTATTTTTCCCCCTTTTATAATACATAGCATTTATTGTAGGGTCATCTTTTCTCTTTTCAGGAATCTGATTAGGTATGCCGCTCTTCACATCAATATTATTCAACAATTCACCTATCTGCTCGATGCTTTTAGCATTCATGCAAAGAAGAGACTGTTCTATCTTTAAGTGTAAATTCCTCCTAATGATTCGGATAATCTCTCCCTCAGTCAAATGATATGTGTTTAGGGTCTGCAGTTTAGATACTTGACATTGGAAGAATTTTGTTAATGCTTTCCCTGGTGTCGGTTTATACTTTTCCTGGAACAGCTGATATGGCAATGCTTCTTGTTTGTCCCTGTTCCAGAAGCTTTTCACTATTAAGGTTTGGTATTCATCAAAGGTAGATGGGGTTTGGAACAAAGACTCCCACCACATTAGGGCATCTCCTTGTAGATGGCTATATGCAATAATGATTTTATCTCCCTCTGTCAGATTCGGATTAACTGTAAAGTATAATTTTAAGCTCCTCAAGTGTTCTATGGGGGCTTCAGTGGCCAATTCCTTGAAAATCTTAAGTTTCACTGATTAATCACACTAACTTGCATCAAGTGGCCATGTGATTTATTTGGTTCAGAAAGCTTCATATGAGGTGTTAACTGTTGCACATCCAAGTTGCCTCAAGACATGTTCGGATTAATCTCATCACAGTCACTGTTGAAAAGATAATCTTCTATCCCTTGTGTCATTTGGCATGGTGCATTAGGTTCCAAACATGGTACATGTGTATGACTGAGATCCTTGCTATAAGTTTCACTGTGAACCTCTGCTTCATCCCTTTCTCCTTGTCTGTCTTGTGTCCTCAGTTCTACATGTGTCCTTATCATCTGGGTATTTTGTGACACTCGTAATTCAATTCCTTCCAGTCTTCGGTTAAGAACTTCATCTAAATGTTTTAGATCACAACTTAAACTTTCTGCAGTTTTCCTATGCATCTCTATAGTTTTACAGCATCCTTCTATCTCCATGTTTTGCTTAGTGGTGAACTGGTCTAAAATAGCATGGGTAGCCTTCATTTCTCTATGCTTTTCATATGCATGCTTCTTTTGACTCTCACAAATCTTCTTTTTAAAGGACTCTTGACTTTGACAGACTTCTTGGTATTTAATGGTTAGCTGACTGGTGACACAATGTTTAAATTCCTCCAAACATTGTCTACATTGTGTATCTTTCTCCTCAACTTCTTTTCTCATTTCCCCTATTTCTTGTTTCAACTCAACACTACTATTCTGAACACTTGTTAAACTTAGTCAGTTGTTTCATTTCTTTTGACTATTTTGTTTCTATATCTTTAATTTCTTCTCTTAAAACTGTTTGCATAATATTCATGCTTTCCTTCATCCCTATAGCCATCTCTAATTCCATATTAACAACATCAGTCTTGGTTGCCATATCTCCCATCCTAACTTCTATGCCATCTATATTAGCTTTTAATTTTTCTACGTCATCTTTAGTAACCATATTAGCCTTCGATTGGTTCACACTTTCATTCATACCCTTTATATCAAGTTTCATATTTTCCATTTTAGCCTTCATATCATCACTGTCAGCCTTCATATCAAACTTCATATTCTCCATTTTAGATTCTATATTCTTCATATCACCCTTCATATCTTTCATATTAGTGTCCATATTCTTCATTGTAATGTCCAAACTTGTGATCATCTGAGCCAATTGTGCCATTGTGATGGTGGTATCTTTCATAGCTTAAACAACTTCAATTTGAGGTGACTGAACTATTTCAATAATAGTTTCTTGGGTCTCAATGGTCATTTCGTCATCTTGACATGTCTGTGGAAAGCAGTCACCTTCAACTACAGACCCCCCCAGATGTTTGACTAGGCAAAGACCCTCCCTCATGGCTAATCTCATCTTCATCTATCACAACCTCACTAACTTCACTCTTCTCTACTTCAATATCACTTATTTCTCCTTGGAAAGCTTCTGTAACCATACTCAATAATTTTTTCTATTTCTCAATAGCATTAATTATTTTAAACAACTTTTACTTATAAAAATATTATAATAGTTAATTGTCTCAGGGTTTTATATTTTCCCCCAACTATATCATATGTAACTTTAACTTCTATATCAAATTTTTATTTGATTTTGACTGTCCACATCTAGATTAGTTTTTACATTGCCTGACTTTTTTACTTTAGTATCAATTTACTCTGGATTTAATTGTTTTACAAGCCTCTGTTTATTGATCCCGCATTCATTCTTTATATGCACTTATTTATTTATTTTTACTAATTTTTTGATTTTAGATGTTTTATGTTTTTATTTAATATTTAAGCATCTTATTTATTTGTTGTAGGCATATATACAATAGTGGTTTGGTATTAATTGAACTTGTTATACAAGTGGAAAGTTTAAAAATATTCAACAAAAAAAATTTTTTTTTTTTTTTTTGAAAATTTCTGTTAAATGGCTAAACCTCTCTTACAACTATAATATTTTCATGCCTAACACATTGGGCGCCAGATGTAACGGTATGGTCCGATATACCCAGATGTTCCTGCCTGCAAATACATTTGAACACACAAATCAACTTTAACAATCAGCTGGTTCGTCCATAACATATAACCAACTTACGTCCTATCTATCTGCCATATCCCAAAGTTGATAGTACCCAATGCAACAAAATGGTCCATCCATGTATATAAGTGAAAGAGAGCAAGCTCGCATCTAACTACTGTCAGACCTAGGGTCTTCATGTAGGATGCTAGAGATAAAATGATGAAATACCTGACCCATGATTACATCCATCTTCAATAGACTAGCCTAAGCATCATCCACTAAATCTACATGCAATCCAAATCAGTTCATCTCATATCTTACCACTCTTTTCCAAAACCGTTGCCTCAGATATTCGAACTGAGGAAGAATTCACATTCGACTCTCTTAACAGGTATGTATCTATGCATACTCTTAATCAATAACTAAAATAATATATCCTATCTATTAAACAAAACATAACCTGTATTTAATGTTCTCTCCCATGCTTATTAAACAATAATGTGGATGTGTGCATGTTTAAAACCTAGGCCATTAAATGCAATGTAAGTCCCTAATTGAATGTAAATGCTGGATCAACAAAACTACAGAGATCTTGTTAACTACATAATATTTATTTACAAACAAAAATAGAATATATTTAAACATAAATATAAATTCTTTAACAATTTAGAAAAGAAAAAAAAATTTATATAATGAAAAAGATTTAAAAATCTCAATAAAGAAAATATTGAGAAAAAAAAATGATGCCCATAAATTACTTGGATATCTCTATATATTTACAGTTTCTATTGTCTAGGCTCATCATAATAAAGCAAATGATTAATTCACAATGAGATTGCTGACTCTAAGTAAATTTAACTGCAACCTCATATATAATAATCGTGAAAAAATATAATGATAACACAACACAGAATATGATAGAACATAAGATAAAGAATATTATTTAAAAGAAAAATGTTAGTCATTTATTCAATTTATCTTAAGAAATATTAGTAACATATATATATATAATTAGTTGTGTCATGGGGTACATATTTTATATCAGTGGCTTTTAAAAAATTAATAATAATAAAAAAATCTCTTACCGTAAAATAGCCTAGTGAAGCACTTAATTGTTTGTGCATATTTCTATCTCACATCTGTCAGTAGAAAGTAAATCATCTAAACTTTACTTTAAAAAAATAACTTTTCAACCTATCCCCCCTTACTCTCTTGATATGTTCCCATATTGGATTGTTCCCTCTATATATAAGCAACAGCTTTTTCTAAATACAAGATGAGAAATTAAAAACAAAAAGATACAAATTGATAAAAAAATAAAATAAAACATAATTTACAATTTTCCTTTATACAAAGTCCTTACGGTTGATGTATTTTGTTAAATAGATGTTGGTAGAATTCCAGTTTGATTTACAGAGCATCCTGAAGTATTTCAGTGGGCAGTCTGTGTGTAGTTAGGTGTGTTATTCATCCCATAGATTTTTATCCGATGTAAATGTCAACTCTTCAGGCAATCAGACTGTAGACAGTCACATCTTGATATTTTATATGGTCATAGTCGATAGGAACAATGCTTCAACCCCGATACAATTATGCTCTTTAGCCAAAATATTTCATGCTTGAACTATATATATACAACTTTACATAAATTTATAGTCTAATAAAATATTTCTGTAGACAGAATAAAACTTAACTGTTTGAATTTCTTTGTTTTTTTTCAGTTTCTTTTAAACAAACATCAGGTTACTTTTCTTCTTTTTTTAAAAAATTTGAATTAATAATGATTTCCACTTCTCTATCGAATAAATCAGATTAATATTCCATCCATTTTTTTTATTTATTTATTTTTTATTCGAATGTCGAATCAATTATGAAAAATTGTCTATTTTGTAGAACAATATAAAAATATAATCCTTCCGATCTAACTAGCTTGACCGATCTCTTTGCCAACCAGAGAAAAAAAACGCAGACGATTTCTTAATTGTTTCCTTTTTATCTTGGCGCTATTTCTATTATCTGAAAACAAGTGTTTCAGCTTTTAAATTATTTCTTTACATTGATTCATTAAAAAAATAATACATGTTCTAAAATAAATTTATAATATTTTTATCTCACTGTATATTTAAAATATTGATTCACTTTCTACTGTTATAATTATTGTTTTTTATTTAAGTCATTGTCAATTTAACTAACACAAAACAATCAACATATATATATATAACTATGTACAACTTTTTTTATATTAAGATTGACGTTTTCTTAGTAATAAAATTGTATTACTAATATATATGGGTATTTATTTTTTTTTACGGTCAATTACCCATCATTAATAACTACTTAGTAAGTAGTGATTCCACTGTTTAGAAGAAAAAAATATAAAACCATCAAAAAGTGCTCTAGCAAACTCTTTTTATCTTTCTACCAGCCAATAAAAAAAATATTTCATTATTCCAGATTGCTTAGGTAGGTTGTTGGATAGCGATTGTTAGCTACCTACACAGTATATATATATATGGCAAATTACTATAGTTTAATTGATGAGTGTGAAATGTGCTGCCCTCACAACTTTTATACAAATCAATAGAAGTACCTCAATAATTTTATTAGCTATTCATTAGACTAGAGATTGTCTAATAATGAATAATATTTCTATAGTATAATTTTCACTACACTTCTCTCGTGCAAGGCCGACTAAATACTTATTCAGTATGAAATGTCCATTTTGGGAATTATAGATCTTTTTCATGTCTTTGGTTATATATTTATGATTACATCTCTCTACAAGATGTTAAAAGTGGATAAAAGCCAGATTTTACTTTGCATAAGAATGGTGTTGTGAAAATTACATTACAGAAATATTATTCATTATTGGATAATCTCTAGTCTAATGAATAACTAATAAAAAATATTAAGTAGAATATCTGTCTTGTGAATACATGGTTTTTCTTAAGCAGACCCTAACAAAGGGAAACCTCAGAGTAAATAGGGCAGAAGATCTCTCCACATATTTATTATTGAAGGTAGATAGTAGTTATTAAATATATTTAGAATTTTGGGCTACAAAAAGGAAATAGGTTTGAACCAAAGACTCTGCCATTATTCCCAAATGCCTTAAGGTTTGTTCTTTTATTTATTTGTACAATATTTATTTGCAGATATAGAAATGTTTGTAATATTTTAAAAAACTGATGATTAATTATCCCTATTAAAACTTCTTATATTAGTAGAAATAAAGATTTATACATTTGGCCAAACTTAAACAGTTGCAATGCTTATTCAGGACAATCTGATTTTACTCAATTTATTCATCACATATATGCTATTTTTTATACATTATAGTTCACTTCACACACATACATGCTTTTTTTTGTTTGTAATTCTTTTTTTTTTAGATTTTTCAAAAATGAAATATCAATTTAATATTAAACAAATTGTAACTAATCATATGCTAGGAAAAAAATCTAATTCGAATAACTTAATTAATTTAAAATAAAAATTAAGAAATCTAAATTGAATAACTTAATTAATTTAAAATAAAAATTAAGAAAGTTTAATTATATTTCAATTATTTATTAAACCTATTTTTTGTTCTGTTTTTGTAATATATGTGAGCTGGTTTCCCTTGAATCCAATTTTGAATTTACAAAACAAAACTATGTTATCATATAGCTATCATATATTATAACTATTCAACATTGATCTAACAATTGTACTTATGTTATAAGTTCTACATACTGTAATGGTTGAAAATGAATAGAGTTTTATCATGAGACTCCAAGAGTTTGATCAAATCAAAATCGATACCAATACCAACTAATGTATATTGTACTTAATTTATTTAATGGTCCATCATATCTGGAACCAAAATCCATAATGATATAAATGAATTTAAAATTATTATGCTCACATGAATTGAGTAAGTTGAAATATATAACTGTATAAATATGATTAATTTAATTAATAGGTCATTACTTTAGGACACCATATCTATATTGTTATATATATATAAACTTAATTACTATAAACTAAATAAATAATATATATATATATATATATATATATATATATATTGTAACCATATATTTTAGTAGAAAATATATTAATTGATGTAACTTATATAAAAATTTCTCTTTCTTCTCTTGGTGATTTGGTTGGCTTGATTCGCATTTGAACAGATTACTCTCTTATATTATTTTAATAAATTTAAATTTGCTTCTTTCCATATGCTAACTTATATCAAAATGTTTAACTTTTTAAAATTTTACAACATATTAAAATTTGGTAAAATATTATTAAAAATAATATTTTGTTTTTATTTATTTAAAGTAATCTTAAATTATTATTTCTATTGAATTAAAACATAACCATTTATTCAGTTAAAATAAATTATTAAATAAATACAGCAATTGCGTAGGCGTCTCAATGTAATAAAAGAAAAGAGTGCGAATTTCTAGGAGAATATCGTCTGTTAGTTTGTCTTTTGGTGGGAAGAAGAACAAAAACGGTAAAGGCAAATGGTGTAAATTTGCTGAGCTGATTTTAAAACCGTTAATAAGTAAATAGATTACCACAAAATTTGCTATAAACATAAAATAACTTAGTGGTATCTAATTAAGATGGATCACTAAATTTAAAGATCTTTTCAAGTCGGTCGGCCAACTGAACCAAATCACCGGTAGCGTTTTCCATATTACATTTTTGAAATGTCGAAACTTCCCAGTTTGAAAGAATTAAATACAAGAATTTGGTATGTTTTGAAATATTTATTATTCTACAATTTGGAAAATTTGAATCAGTGTTTTAATTACAGAAGTTTTATTAAAATGAAAATTTGTTTTTTAAAAAGAAAAAAGTTTAAGTTAAAATAAAGTAAAGCGTTAAATTTGTCAAAATCTTTTAATATTTCCATTCTTTAATTCTAATAAAATATATTATTGATTGATAATTAATTTTATAATGCCAGTAATAATTGCTAGTTAATTTGTTTAACATTTGGATCATAAACATTCTTTAAATAATTAAACAAAGCTATTTTATAATTGTATCGTCAGTTTAAAATGAATAAAGTAATTGCTGTAATTGGTTATTCCTGGATTAACGCAATGGATAAATAAATACTTGCATGGATAGGATAAACTTGGAACACTTTTGATAGAGAGATGTAGGGATTAATAACTTTATGAAAAACATTTTCATTTAAATTCTGTGTATCCTGTTTTAAAATTGTTTCATGTTTGGAGAGCCACGCAAATCGTTAATCTAATATTGCTTTAATAACTAATCAAATGAATATAATTACATGTATGGAATTTAACTACAGTTATAGCTATTACCTCATATACTTATTATTCTACACATTGTACATGGATTCCACGGATCACATTAGGAGTTACAAAATGCTATACAATCCAATTTGTGATACACATCTGCTAAAATTCATGTATTTGAACTATAAAATGCTTTACATTTAGTTTTATCACACACACACACGTTAAATGTTATATGTTAATGAATAATACATTTATTTAATTTTATCGTTATATGAACTCACATATGAAGTTCATAAGTTATATTTGTTAGATTTAAATTAATAAAGGTTGAATAAAATATTTATTCAAAAGAATAGCGCTTGCGGAGAAAGCTTAAACAGTACTTAATGAATTCATGAGATATACCAATCTTTATGAGATATTTTGTGAGTCTTTCCAGATTTATATTCCCATGCCAATATTATTTACATTATATTATACATGTTTATTTTAAGCAAGATAAGTAGTACATTAGTTGTCCTGATTATTGTAATATTTTACTAAGCAAGAACCCACATTTGCTAAAGTGTCAGCGTATTCTGAATAATCAGAAGAATTGAGGGGGATGATTTGCACTTTAATGTGAAGTAAATTATAATGTTGTTTTAGTATGTTAAAGGCTTTAATCTGTGCTGGTGGTTAATCCGCAGATTATTTTAATTGCCATTTTGTATTTTACACACATTCCTGCGCTGGTGGTTAATCCGCGGAATTGTGTGATTATACGTATGACTTTATGATAGTGTTTAAATACGCAAACGTTAGTATTATTTAATTCCTACGTGTAGATGAATACATCCACAGGAATATGTTTGCTTCACAGATATAAGTTGGGCAAAGTATTTTAGTTAATCTGCCAAATCATCTTCTTCATTTGTAAGCATAATTTATCGGTTAGATTGATAAATGGCAACAGGACATTCTATTCAAGTACTTCATGATAATTAACTGTTGGTTAATTATTATCTACCGGAGTGTAAGTTTACATTTTCATTTTAATTAATGATTACGTTATAGCTAAAACATACAAACGTCATATTATTTATTATATTATTATAGGTATACAGTAGGGATTTATTGAATCTGGAAATGACGTTCAATATTTCATAAGTTAATGCTGAATTTAATAATTGTCTCAATGTTCATTACATTAGATTGAATAAGGTATGATTAGGTTTTTTAAAACTATACCTATAAATGTATTGAAGAAAGTTAATGGAACTATCATTTATTTATTTATTTGTTTATTTATGTTTTATTTAAAATATTGAAATTAACTATTTATTGTTCATAAAGTTTGTAAATAAAAGTTGATTTATAATTAAACTTACTGTGCCGTTGCTATGTGTCATTCATAACATCAGAAATCATAAACTTTGGATAGAGCATACATTATAGAGCATACATTGAATTACATATTATTGTCTACATGATATAAGAATTTATTAATATTTTGAGAAAACATTAAGATGCTTTTCGTCTTTGGTAGTATATGATTGGTAAGGTACAATAAAATCCCATTTACCTTTTCCATCATTGTGGCTTTGCGTAGTTGATTCTAGTATAAAATACAAATTAATTATTAAACTTGTGAACAGATTTATTCAATAATGATATGATTAAATATATTTACCTAACATTTTTAAATTTTCATTCGTCAATACAATAAGAGTCTCAATGATATATTAAATTATAAAAGAACCCAATTATTCATGTTTATTAATTGCAAAGCTTTACCTGGACTAGCATCTGTCTTAGAAATCATATAGATGATTTAAAATTTCATAATTTTATGTGGTTCCACAAATTACGCTATCTTGTACATGGTCGGCCATAGGGTCGCATACCATAAAAATCGCAAATTGAGGTTTAAGGGTGATAAAATTGCACTTATAATTTGTTTAATATGTTTTATAATAATACTATGATAGGTCTTCACGGTATACCCTGGCTGCGATCAAATAAATTATAAAAAGTTAGGTTAATTCATTAATTTTGTCTGTAGTAAATCGCCCCAGATGTTGATTGTGGTCTTTTGTGCATAAAATAAATAGTATGATATGCTTTTTGGATACAGCTCTTAATAGCTGATAATGTGCAATGAGAGTTGATCAGTGACCAAGGTTGTAATTCCTAGTGCACTTACGTTACGTAGTTGAGATTACACAATTTACGGTTACAATTTATAGTGCCGCAACAAGTACGGCATGATGATGGGTAGTTGGAGGGGTGATGGAAGGTTGGTTACCACCTTTGTGAGCCATCAGCGTGGACGGCTCCGGGGATTTTTGGTTACAGCTTTTGGCGCGCAACGTGGCTGGCTCGAGATATTTTGGTTACAGCTTTTGGCGTGCAACGTGGCCGGCTCGAGAAGATGTTTTGGTTACAGCTTTTGGCGCGCAATGTGGCCGGCTCGAGAAGATATTTTGGTTACAATATATATATATATAAACTTAATTACTATAAACTAAATAAATAATTTATCCTGTTTCAACATTAAGGGCAATTTATTTTTAAATATATAACAGCATGAAACATATAAAATAATAGTCAAAAAATACAAATTATAAAACACAAAATAAGTTGTGTGCCGGTTTATTTAATTTTAAGTAACGAATTAATATTTATTGAGAAATTAGATTAACTTATATAACTGATGAAATGTTTGTTTACCCTTAGCTAACTGAATATTAATGTAATTCTTATAAAATGTAATTATGCAGAAATTCTTTAAAATAATAGTACAATATAATATACCCCATGAATTAAAATAATCACAAGATTCAAATTTCAATCAATAAAATAATTTATTTATAAAATACATATAATAACTGAAACACACAGGCTTATTATATACCTCTGTCTATATATGTAATATATATGGTATATGAGCACAAACTTTTACATGACCCATCACTCTCCACACTATCTCATAACACTGATACACTTGAACACATATGTTGAAAAGATAAATAATCACCAATATATGTATTTCATGCTAAACCAGCAATCATCAGTTGGTCCAGTTTACCATCTCTACACATATGTGCTATAAGTGCTCAGATATATATTAAAATAGCCAATCCTCATACTTTAATGGACAGGCTTCAATCTACTCCACACTCCAACTCTTCAACCGTCCATCCAATTGAAAATCTGATGATGGAATGCTCAAAAGCCACCCTGAGGCCAAGATTATAAAAATAATAAAATAATATTTCAATTAATGAATATATAAAATAAATAATGTAATATTAACGGTATTGTTAAATTTCCTAACTTGTATAACTAAATGATGCAAAGGATGATATAATACTAATCAAAAAGAAAACATTTATCGATATCATTACTAATAAATAAATTTAAAAAAAAAATTAAACAACCAAGTATGTTTCAGTTGTTTCCCAGCTTTTTTACCACCATAAATGAAGAATAATCTACTTAAATACAACTGATAGTTTACAAATATATATATTTATTTATATTAAATATGAATTATATTTCATCTTTACCACTCTCCAAACAGTGATTAAATAATGAAACAAACAAAACATATTTTCAGAATGTTATATAAAATTAACGTTAAATTTTGATAAAACTGAAATTTTAAATTTATCTAAATTTTCTCCTGGATTAATTTGATTTATGTTATATAGAGAGCTCGCAAATGAGCTTTTAACAAGCTTTGCAGAATATCCCCAGACCAGTTTCTGCTACTGGCTTCCTCAGTGAGGTGCTAGGATATTTGCTTGAATATCCTAGCACTTCACGGGGGATGCCAGTAGCAGAAACTGGTCTGGGGTTAGGGATATTTTGCAGTTTGTTAAGAGCTTATTTGTGAGCTCTATATATAACATTTGTAATACAAGCTTATTAAATTAGGTCATATGACATCTGACTTGATTTCTTTGTAATTTTATTTATGTTTTACACATAAGCAACATAATGTAAATGAAACAAATATCTAAATATATAGCTAGATATAATAAATAAAATGTAAAACCTCAATATTTCCAATGAGCATTGCATATTTCTTAAATGAATTATTTATATAAACACATTTTAGAATATACACAATAATAAAAAAATATTATGCAATATTTATAGTTCAACATTCTGAGTATTTTTATCCAGGTTGATGAAAAAAAATCCATGATGCAAAATATATTTAAAGTTTATATAAGTTCTGAAAATGTATTTCATAATTATAATCTCATAATCTTATTGAAGTAAGCATTCTTTAATAGGATATCCATAGTAAATCTTAGCGATATTAACATTTTCATTGTTGTATAAAATGAGCATTACTTATTTTAAATATTAGAGGATGAAGATTGGCTAAAGCTGAGCACTGATTTTATATATGAGTGTATATGGTAATATGGACCAACTGATAAGTGTTGGTTTAGCATGAAATATGTATATTGGTGATTATTTATCTTTTCAACATGTGTGTGATCAGGTGGGTCAGCAATATGAGATGGCATGGAGAGTTGAGGGTCATGTAAAAGTTTAAGTTTGAATCCATTATATATTAAATCTTTTTAATAATCCAAATTATTATCCACTCTGTTCAATATTTGTTTAGTTATTTACAACACACAACATATATATTTTAAAATTCCACCACATAGAGCATTGCATATTTTCCTCCACTTTTATTATATAATATACTTCAAGACAATTTTATTTCAAATTGTTATAGACCTCTCAAAACACCATTATCTTTCAAAGCCAATGTTTATATTTATCTAGCCTCCATTGCTAGACTTCAAATTTACTACCAAATTTTTCATATAATACTTTAACATTTGCTTACTAAAGACACAACATGAGAGCTCATTTTCAAACACAAGCATTTTATATGATTTTCCCCACGATAAAATATTGATATCATAACTTTAGATACTGTCTCTATAGACTCAATCAATTTCACTATTTTATTGTTATATAGAGTTAATTCTTAATAAAGAGTTCAAATCTGCTTTCCAGAATGAAAATGTCGTAAAGTTTTAAACAAATTTAAAAGTAAAGTAATAATAATAATATAATGAATGTATTATTTTAAAATCATAACTTAAATTAAAAAAAATAAATACTTTTGTATACTTATTTAATTAACATAAAATATTATATTTTTTAATTAACAAATGCAATAATTATATTATAATAATATCTTTACATATGTACGATCTGAAATTGTTCTAACAAGAATAAATATACAAGTGCCCACTCAAATGATGTAATAATTTACTATTTATTTATCTGTGTTTATGTGTTGATTACTGAATGCATATCCTGATATATAATATGAATAAATAAAATATTAATAAAATATATCTGTTATCATGTATTTTAATTAATAAAATTCTTCTATCACAATGTATTAACTTAATTGCAACAGATGATTTATTTTACTGCTTATAAAAAAGATTTACATTAAAATTAAAAACAAAATCATGAAACTTATTATTTTATACCATGACGTATTCTCAATAACCCCATATTAACAATATACATTACTTGATCATTTTAACTATGCTATGGTTTTTGGCGCATTTTGAATTTTTTAAAAACTGACTTGAGACATAATTTTTACAATAACTTCAGGTTTAATACGGTTAGAGATAAAAGCTTTGCATTAATAGAAACTAGAAAAACGATGGGAAACACTAAAGCTAAAACAAATAGTGATTATTATTAAAAAAGTAAGGGAAAAAAAGAAATTTCAACATCCAAAATAATTATTACTTTATTGTTTGTTCATAATTTCTAATTTATCATTAATTAAGTTTAAATTACATCTTGATTGATAATTTCTTTGTATTCCTCACAAAATTCTTATTCAAACCATATATAATACTTCTTACCTGAGATAATCCATACCTTAAGAATCTACAAAAATAGTCACATAAGAATTCTTTATTTTTATCTTGTAGCCCAAAAGTTAACAAATCTCAAGACGACTATAAGAAAAATATTCATTCTAATAAAAGATACAAAATAAATCATTTCCAGAAGGTGGATATGCATTTGTCATCATAGAAATTGGCTTCTTGTCTATCCAAAACTAGAAATTAAAGGCTGCTGTCTGTATTCAATGATAAAATGAGTTTCATTTCTTCATTTTATATTTTTTATGTGCACCAGTGATGTTTATATTCTTTGTGCACCCTAGTGAGGTTCTCTTGTTATATTTATTGTCTCATAGAGATATAATTTATTTGCATATAACTGATTTTCTGGCTATAGACTTGAAAATAATGTGAGGCAAGATATGGCAAAACTATTGACTCCACTGCAAGAGTATCAAAGCATAGGCAAGAATCAGGATTTGATTCTTTACCTGCAAACATATCCATGTGGTATACATAAACATTGTAGCTATCACCACACACACCATTTGAAACCTCTCTTTATTGGTTTTAAGAGCTTATATTTTCACATGATACTATGCCCAGTAAATTGTGTAATTGCTTTATCAACTGCAACATTTCTGTACATCTGATAATCAGTCTAAAAATTTACATGCCACTGCTCTATAACCTTAATTATATATATATAATATTATTTAATCTTACCTTTCCCTTTTTTGCATTGCCTTAATTAATTAAAAAATAAAAAATAATAATTAAAAAATAAATATATATATATAAAATATATAGGAAAATTTTAAGGAATTTTAATAAAAGAAAAGGGAAAAGATTAAAGATTAAAATTAAAATGTTTGAGGGATTTATTTTACTTGTATTCATGGATTTAAAAAGATATATAAGTATATGTTTGTGTATTTTTATGAATATATATATATATATGTGTGTGTGTGTGTTTTTATATAATTTGTATATTTTATATAATTTGTATATTTATGTATATGTGTATATATATTTTATAGTTCTGAAGAAGATTGCAGAGGCAACTGAAACTGTTGATGTTGATATGTAAACATTGTATAAAAAATATTTTTTTATATAAAAAATGGATTAATTAATATATAAAATATTATTTGTTATAAAAACACAGATATGCAAGTGCAAACACAAACACACTAATACTTATACAAACATACAAGTAAATTATTAAACCTTTTGAATATCATTATATCTATAAAATAAGGTTGATTCAAACTTGGGTTAGAGCTGCAAAATTACATTATACATACACCTCTATGTGATATTGGAATGCAAGTATAATTTATATACTACACACACTAATACAAATACAAACTTATTAATAAATTATAATTTATAACGATAATAAAACTATGCAAATAATAAAAAAAATTAATAAAAAAAAATTAATTGAATACTTACAAGCCCAAAAATTACATTATACATAAACCACTATGTTGTATTCGAATACAAGTATAATTTATATACTACACACACTAATACAAATGCAAACATATTAATAAACACATTAATAAATTATAATTTATCAAATAAAAAAATTAAAATAATACTATGCAAATAATAATTAAAAATTAAAATATATAAAAAAAATTAAAATTGAATATTTACGATATGTTTTTATCAGGATAAAATCCTTGAATCATCGAGACATTATTAATCCATTTTACTTCAGAGTCTTGCTGAAACAAAAATTGTGCCTTTGTCTTCTTCATGCAATCTAGTAAACTGAGCAGAAAAGAATAAAATTAAATGAATCTGCTAAAAAAATGTTAATAAAAAAATCTAAATTTTATCTAATTTTAACATACAGTATGCCATTTTAAAAAGGATTCAAACAGAAATGACTGACAGGATTTTTGTATACATTATGTTTATAGTTTTCATGCAATTTTAAAAAGAAAACAAAATTTCAATGAATCAGTTGCCAGTAGCAGCTATCCAACTACAACCACTCAATTTATTAAATCAGTTGACAATAGATAATCCAATGGGAAAAACATTTTTTAGGAATCCAATAATTTCAATTTTGAACCTAATTCAAGATGCTACATATAAAATATAATTCACAGAAATCAAAATGAGTGCTAATGTACATACAAATGAACCCAATCAAATTTCAAAATAAATTTTTAACTTAAAATTTAATAATTATGCTACCACATTATTTTAACACTTGGGCATTTCATATTAAATTTTTGAAATGCATGCATCTTTCATGTGTTTAAAATGAATATTGTATCATTGATTATTTTAACTAACTTTACATATCTTCTGGAAATTTTTACATGAACAGAAAACTTTTTTGCAAAGAAGATAAATTTTTTAAATAATCATGTCATATATATAATAAAAAAGGTGAAGAAAATTTCCTATTTTAGCTGCTTTAAAATGCAGTTTGATTATTTACAAATGCCTAACAACTGCTGAATTTTTTAATAAAACATTTACTTCTCCCTTTATTTAATCATTTAAAGAATATATCACATAAACATTTTATATATAATAAAATTTAGTTTGTCAGAATTAAATATATGCTAAGAGATTATAAAATAAAAATAAAGTGATTAATACAATAGGATAACAGTCTAATTGAGAATTTTTTAAACTTATGCAGCAAAAGTTTTGTAGCCAAATTCTCTATAGTTTATTGTGAATGAAAATTATTGTTGTTGTTTTCATAATCATGTTTTTTACAAGATGATATAATGTTGTTTATCAATCTCCTATGTTTAAAATTTGAGATTTAGGCATTTTTTCTTCATGTTGAGTAGAGATTTTTTCCAGGGGACTTTTATTTTTCTAATCAGTCATCCTAAAGATGATTCAATGCAGTATTAATAAAGCAAGAATCTAGACTGATTTCAAGAAAATTATATTGAAGCTATATATATGTATGTCTATATATTGTGCTTTTTTCTATAGGTCAGAATTAGCTCATCACAGCAAATTACTAAAAAAATTTAAATTTAGGATATGTTCTCTTTGTGTAATAATTATATTGTGTTGATAATATCTTAAAAGTACAATTTAAAGCTAAATTAAAATATGTAATGCCTAAAATTATAATGAATAACCTTAAAACAGTTAAACAAAGCTAAAAATACTAATTACATATAGTTGGGAAAGCTGACCATAATAAATAAGTTAGTAATAAATGTTTAAAATATGTTTTAAAAGTTAAATTTTAATAGTTAAAGCTTGTAATTAAATAAATGCTATATTTTAAAGTATAAATTATATTTAATAATTATATTTAAAATTATATGCTTTAAAAGTAAGCTTTATGGTAGGAAAAGTTATATTTAATTTTATATTTTCCAAATTATTATTCCAAATTTTATATTATTGTATTATTTATTTAATATAATAATTGTTGCAATTAACATTTAATATTTTCAGAGAGAATTTTGATACAATCTGTCTTAGTTGTCAGTCATGTGACCTGTATAATACGGTGATGCACACATGCTTGCTAGTATTTGTGTTAATGAAGTTCAAAATATTTTTTAAAATTGCATTATAGAATTGGATATATTTGTTTACCTATCACAAAATCAAATATTAAATCAGTCATTGTAACATGTTTTAAATAGTATTATAAAAAGAATACAGCTAATAAAAATTAAATTTTTTGTTTTAAAATAAAATAGATAAATTAAGTATAAAAGGTAGGATAAATTTATTAAATATTGTTTTTAAAAGTCATTTTAAAATTTTTAATTAATTTTAGTAAAGTATAATAATTGATTTAAGATTAATATTTAGTAATATTTGTAAATAATAGTGAATCATTTTATTTTGTAAATTTAATTGTATGATACTGTAGTAATATGCAAATTCAGTATTAGATGAAAAGCAAAAATCCACCAATAGAATGAGGTATTTTGTAGAATATAAATACTGTTGTACAGTTGATTGTAGTGTGTGTGATAGTAATTTTCTAAAGTTATACTGCTTTTAACATTTTTATTTTAGTCAATTTTAGTGGTCTCGTATAATATATTTTGCAAACTGATAGGATATTAATTTTTAAGTATTTGCAAAGAGAGTGTAGTATAAATAAATTTTAATGTTTTATTAAAAGGATGCAGTGCTAATTTAAAGTTCCCTTTACCAGGATTTTTCCATCAAAGCTTAATAAGACTTCGCAGTAAAAGTATGGAGATGCCAACCAATTATACGTGCTTAATTAAGAAAATTTTTAAAATAAGAATGATAATTGTTAATGTAATATTAATGGTATTAACCAAGAGAACTATTTTAATAAGCAAGGAATTATTTTGGACATTATACAAAAAGCTTAATAGAAAAACTACTTGTAAATTAAAGTGAACAATGCATTTTTTTATAATAATGAGATAGTTGTATTTGAACACAAATAATACAACAAATTTATAATAATTTTTATGGAAAAATAATGCTATGGAGAGAAATGTTTTATCATTTTTGAAGGAAAACATTGTGAATATTTAAAGAAAAAAAACTATCATAAGAAAACTAAAGGAAAGTATTTTTTTAAAGCATATGTAATAAAACCTAAATTATATAAGGTTATATGCGTTCGTAAGGATTTATTTAAAAAAACTGATAATTTGAACAATAATGGAAACAGCTATAATTGGATAATAAATAATAAATTATTCTGAAGAATAACGAACCTATAAAGGAATGGATTATAAATAAGTAATTATTGAATTTATGGATATATTGTTTAAAATTGCGCAAAAGTTTTATCCGGATTTCCCATAGTCAAGTTACCGGGATAAGATGCATCATCAAGCTGATACAGGATCCTATGGAATAGAAGCTTCGAGTTATTATTTTTCAATATTATATTGTTATTATTTTAATAATCATTGTTCTGGACAATAGAAACTATAAACTATTATTCTATAAACTTTTGCAGAACAGATTGATGATTATTTTTATTAATTTTCCAAGATTTTAAATGTCATACTTTATTTTTCTTATTATTCATTTTTAAACTTCGTTCGTCACACAGGAAAGAGTTTATAGTGCATGTGCCAAGTTCAGGGAAGTTTCATCATCAAGCAAGAGGAACTTAGCAACGGTCGGGAGTTTTAAATGCTTTTTAAGAGAAAATTTAAAAAAAAACTGGAGGAAAATAAAAAAAAAACATTTGAACTTTATAAAGAACATTCATCAATTGAAGAAGATATACGTAATTATTGTCTTGATTTATTTTATTAACTTTCTTTTTTAAGTGTAATATTATTTTAATTAGAAGAGTAAGAACATTAATATTAATTTAGTACTAATGAAATTTTAATCTTATAGTAAATAGTTTGATAATTTAAATAAGTTAACATTTTTTAAGTGTGGAAGTAGGGATGTATATCATATATGCAATGTTTTATTTAATTGATGGACATGAAGACATCATAAGTGATTACAAGTTGATATCACTTAGGGAATATTGATATTTTTTATGATGTATTTTTTTTCTTTTGCAGATTGTCAATGAATTATATTATATTGAAGTATAAATGTTAAGTTGTATGTGAATGCACTGGTACAACACATATAAATTATAAGATTAGGATGTATTTATTCTGGGCATATGCATACTTGAATTTCATATTATTCATATAATGCAACATAATGATGAATAGTTATATGATTCTTTTACAAAGAACTTTAATATTATTAGATATTCAAAGTATAAATAATGATTATTTTGTATGTGTTTAAGAATATGGGATAGGAAAGTAAAGCAAAATTTTCTTGTAGATTAGTGAGATCATTCTAATTACAATTGAGTTTTATTTATTATTCTGAATATGTGAGTTAGTTTCATTTGTTGGTGTAAGATTTGATAAATCTATTAGGAAATATCGATAAGAAATGTTGATAAGATAGTGACTTGGGAGTAATCTGGAGAACATGAAACCAAAGAGATGATATTAATGTAAGATGTATTATGGAAATAGGAATAATATTTTTATAATCTTATTAAGTACACAGTAAAGTTAACAATGCCCTGTAGCTGGTATATTTATTTGTGGGCAGTGTCCATTTTATTTGAATACTGATGTTTTATAAAGCTGAAATAATAGCTTAACATCATTGTTGGTAGTGGAGGATATTAGACAAATGGGTCATGCCTCTATTTTTTATAGATACACTGTGCCATTGTGTTTTTATCTAATACGTACTATGAGTTAGACTCTAGTTTTCTTCTCTGTGCCTACACATCTATTCACTATCTCAATTTTTCCAAAGTAATTACATCGAACAGTATTGTATTTTTGAAAAAAGTAATAAATAATTTAGAATTTAAGAAATGTTATTGAATGAATAAGATAGGTTCATTTACTTATAAAGAGGAGTAGAGTTTATGCAAGTTGGAAGTGAAAATCCAACAGAACCAAATGATAAAGAATCATAGAGTATGTTCTATATATTTATTTTGGAAATAAAATAAATTTCAGGAATAAAATAAATAAAGTAAAGTTGCTCTGAAACGTTAAATAATTTCAAATATTTTATTTTATTTTATGAATATTGCATATTTTTAAGATATAATGTTATAAAGCAAAACAATATAAAATAAGCATAGGTACAATTTTGTATTTATTTAAATAATAAAGAATACATCAATAATTGCAGCTATTCTGTATTCAAGTAATATTAAGTAGAAGATATATCATGTTTAATAATCATAATATAGTTAACAATGATGTCCACATATTGTATTAATAAATTAACAGTAGATATTTTATGTATAATATTCATAACATTGAAAAATATGAAATTGTTCAGTAAAAACATTCATACTCAATATTGTTATTTTTTGTGTTTTCCATTCTATGCTTCAATGTATGTTTTAAGGAAGCATATTGTAATAATATTTAAAGATATAATATGTTAGAATAAATATAAAGAAATATAATTTCATCCTAAAATTTGATAACAGAGAGATAGTAAAAATTGTATTATTATTTTTTTTTAAGTCAGAGTGAAGACTTAAATAGATTCTCTATTGTTTTAGTAATTACAATTAATAAGAGATATATAATGGTGCAAGTTTAGTACACCAATTGTAAATAGTGTAAATATATTGTTGTTTTATTTTATTTGTTATAATAAAAACTTTGTTAAATTTGTTTTTCAAAACTTGTGTGTTTAGACTATTTTCTTTCCCATTACAATGTATTAAAAACACAGAAGATTTGAATTAAACATAACATTTTTGCACAGAAATAAATAAAGTATTATTTTAATTAGTTCTAATATTTTTTGGAAATTTATTTATTTAAGAAATTACATTTTACATTATCTTTATGGTCATAAATTGATTATTATAATAGTACATCGAATTATAAATGCTATTCATTGCCACACATATATTTTTCAGATTATATAATACTACCACATATTTATTACATTATTATATGAAAGATAAAAGATTATATTGTACTATTTCCTTATTATTATTATGGCAAAGAAAAATTATATTGGATGAAAAGATATACAAAATTAGATCATATAATGAAGAATCTTATTATTATTATTTATTATTATTAGTTAGGTGTGGTAAAGTATGACATTAAATCCCTTATCATGCTTTACTACAGTGATTTTAATTAACTTAAAGTAGTTTTATGAACCTGAGATTTTATTTAGCTAAATTATTATAGATAAAAAGATTAAGATTTAATTATTAGTTTAATCTTAATGATTAGTTATTATTAAAGTTGTAAGAATGATATAAGTTTATTTATTTGAGATAGTAATAGGGGGGATAGTGTTCTTATGCCATTAAGGTAGTAACCTGTGGGATATTGGCTCAATGTAATCTTTCTTGTCATCTGTATCTCACTTCCAATTCTCATGATTTAATAAATATTTATTTATTTATCTTATAAACTGAATCTTATTATTATTCTTATTAATTTGAACTAATAGAATATTTTAAAATTAATGCAGAATATTTTATTTGTCAATTATTTGCATTTAACTGAGTGTAATTGTTAACTGAGCTAAACCCATTTTACTTAATATTATATTGCTCAGAAGTGAGACTGCACGTGGATAAGGTTAGAATATATATATTTAAAAGATATATTTTGTGGGTTTATTCATGTTAAAAATTTAAATATTGATATACTGACATTTCGACTTGATCACACAAGTCATCCACTGGGTGATAAAAGGTAGAAAGATAGTTGTAGAAGCGCTACAAGCACTGATTTGAAAAAATGTTAAAGCTCCACCAATAGCAAAACTGTTAAACTAAGAATGTTTTTTAAACTAAGAATGTATTTTAAGCCCAAAATGGACAAAATAGAAAACAAAAAGATGATAAATCAGTTATTAGGATTTGTGTTCTATATGTAAAAGGAACTACAGACATTATTGGATGGATATTAAAATGCTATAATATAGATACAGCATTTTCTACGCATCAAAAGATCAGCATTATAGTAACCAAGCCTAAGGATTCAATCCCTGTTAAATCTCATGGTGTTTATCAAATCTCATGTAAAAATTGTAAAGCTTCTTACATAGGTATGAGTAATCGTCGCATCAGTGTTAGGAGAGATGAGCATGCAAATGCAGTTAAACAACACTCATCACCATCAGCACTCTCACTCCATACTATAGATTCAGGTCATAAATTGATTTTTCTAGTACCAGGATTATACCCATATGTGATAATCTCTACCAGAGCAAAATTAGAAAAGCCATTGAGATACTTAAAAGGCCAGATGATACATGCAAACTTTCTCCTATTTGGAAAGATTTTTTTAAAAAAAACATTCTTAATTTAACATTTTTGCTATTGGTGGAGCTTTAATGTTTTTTTCAAATCAATGATTGTAGCACCTCTACAACCATCTTTCTACCTTTTATCACCCAGTGGATGACTTGTGTGATCAAGTCGAAACATCGGTATATCAATATTTAAATTTTTAACATGAATGAACCCACAAAATATGTCTTTTATATATGCAATCCATGAAAATCTTTGTATCAACATATATATATGTTATACTTAATGTTTTCACGGTTATATGATGTAGATAAATTATAACTTTTTGGGCTATACCATGTATTGTTTTCCATTAAACACCGATATTTCGACGGAATAGCAACTGCCATTATCAAGGTTAACTTTTGAAAGAAAAACCGTTAGATCTTAACAAATAATATTATTTGTTAAAATCACGTTATTTGTTAAGATCTAACGGGTTTTTTTTTCAAAAGTTAACCTTGATAATGGCGGTTGCTATTCCGTCAAAATATCGGTGTTTAATGGTAAACAATACACGGTATAACCCAAAAAGTTATAATTTATCTCTATATATGTTTACATATATATATATATTAGTTTCATTGTTAAATAAATTTAACTAAAACTATTTGTTAAGTATATGTGAACATAAATGGAGTCATGTAAACTACATTTAGATATATAAATTCAGGTCACTTTACTTTTAGTTTAGTCATATTGTTTTAGTCTACATTGCTAAAATAATAGATGCTCAGAAAAATGAATACATTCATTAGTAAAAAATGAGAAACTTTAGTAAAAATGACAAATTTTAGTAAAGATTTAGATAATGGATTTAAATGTCATTATCAACAAAATTTTAATTAATTTCCAAAAAACTCAATATTTTATTTAAAAAAATATTCCTAAAAAATGTTAATTAAAGAATATCCTGGAAACCTTTTCTTTACAGGTGATATAAAACTTTAATAAAAAGTATTTAATTTTGTTAAGATCAGTTCTTTAAACAAGGTCTTTAATTCAGTCATCAGTGGAAGTTCTGCAGGAAAAAATGAAAGAAAAGAGGAGTAAACATGTTTTGCTCCAATCAGCTATGACTCTAGATGAAAGTAGGCAAGTGTTCCAGCATGAAGTACACCTATGACATTGTTACTACAAAACAAGTCATTCATTTTTCATTTAATAAATATCTGCCTTAGTGACGTAGAAAAAAAAGAAACATATCATCCACTACATAATTTTTACAAGAAGTCCAGAGAAAGTACAATGATAAATATTGTGTGATGAGTTTTCTTTTTCTTTTAGTTATTAGCCTAATTGAAATAGACATAAAATGCTCAAGAAATATTTATGGTATAACATATATGTTCCCGATGATGAACTGAATTAATAATTAAATATTCCCTAAACTAAGAAGCTCTTCTAGATGTCAATAATAAATGTTCTAATGATTGAAATAGAGGAACTCCACCATTAAGATGTTAAACCACTGTGTAAAAGTATATTAAAAAGAAATTTCTAAATCAAAAATATAATCTCTAAAGAAGCTATATGAATATAGCTATATTTGAACTCAGGACTTCTGCATATAAAAATTGAGCATTTTGGACTTTTCTATAAACTCTTGCCATGGGGAAAATGTTGATAACTTATTTATATATTTAGCTGCTATTAATTTTGGTATAACTTTTGTATAAGTATCCATAATTTTATGTGCTTGAAACTTTCTGTTTAGTATTAGAATGTCTTTATTTAGTCTCCGATATTTTATGAATATATATATATATATATGTTATGTGTGTATTTTTGAGCAGTAGGGCAATATTTGAGTGACTATATTTTTTTATAATAGTAAACTTTACTCATGTCAAATTATTGGAATTGCATTTAAAAATTTATAATGTTGCACTTCCCTCACCATACTACTTGTATTTTCTATTTGAGTGGTTTTATTTTCTTAGTATATTATTCATTTGTCAGGTAACATTTTAGATCAGCTAAGATATATATAAATAATATAAAAACTCTGTCAGGTAATGAAAATTATTCTTCACATATAAAATGTGATAAACATTCAAAAAACATTAATCACAAAAACTATTTGCCAATGCTTTTGGCACCATGTTCCAATATGTTGCCATGATTCTGGACATGGTACTTAAAGTGCTTGGCAACTTGTTTTTTGTGATTGTTTTTTGAATTTTAGCTACTCTGTTTATCACACTTTATATATATTGTAACCAAAATATCTCGAGCCAGCCACGTTGCGCGCCAAAAGCTGTAACCAAAATATCTCGAGCCAGCCACGTTGCGCGCCAAAAGCTGTAACCAAAATATCTCGAGCCGGCCACGTTGCGCGCCAAAAGCTGTAACCAAAACATCTTGAGCCAGCCGTCCACCTTGACGGCCCACAAAGGTGGTAACCAACCTTCCATCACCCCTCCAACTACCCATCATCATGCCGTACTTGTTGCGGCACTATAAATTGTAACCGTAAATTGTGTAATCTCAACTACGTAACGTAAGTGCACTAGGAATTACAACCTTGGTCACTGATCAACTCTCATTGCACATTATCAGCTATTAAGAGCTGTATCCAAAAGCATATCATACTATTTATTTTATGCACAAAAGACCACAATCAACATCTGGGGCAACTTACTACAGACAAAATTAATTAATTAACCTAACTTTTTATAATTTATTTGATCGCAGCCAGGGTATACCGCGAAGACCTATCATAGTATTATTATAAATCATATTAAACAAATTATAAGTGCAATTTTATCACCCTTAAACCTCAATTTGCGATTTTTATGGTATGCACCCTATGGCCGACCATGTACAAGATAGCGTAATTTGTGGAACTACATAAGATTATGAAATTTTAAATCATCTATATGATTTCTAAGACAGATGCTAGTCCAGGTAAAGCTTTGCAATTAATAAACATGAATAATGGGTTCTTTTATAATTTAATATATCATTGAGACTCTTATTGTATTGACGAATGAAAATTTAAAAATGTTAAGTAAATATATTTAATCATATCATTATTGAATAAATCTGTTCACAAGTTTAATAATTAATTTGTATTTTATACTAGAATCAACTACGCAAAGCCACAATGATGGAAAAGGTAAATGGGATTTTATTGTACCTTACCAATCCTATACTACCAAAGACGAAAAGCATCTTAATGTTTTCTCAAAATATTAATAAATTCTTATATCATGTAGACAATAATATGTAATTCAATGTATGCTCTATAATGTATGCTCTATCCAAAGTTTATGATTTCTGATGTTATGAATGACACATAGCACGCACAGTAAGTTTAATTATAAATCAACTTTTATTTACAAACTTTATGAACAATAAATAGTTAATTTCAATATTTAAATAAAAACATAAATAAACAAATAAAATAATTAAATGATGGTTCAATAGACTTTCTTCAATACATCTCACAGGTTCAGTATTTAAAAACCCAACATACCTTATTTCAATCTAATATAATGAATATTGAGACAATTATTAAATTCAGCATTAACTTATGAAATATTGAACGCATTTCCAGATTCAATAACTCCTACTGTAAACTTATAATCATATAATAAATAATAGATGTTTGTATGATTTAGCTATAATGTAATCATTAATTAAAATGAAAATGTAAACTTACCTCCGGTAGATAATAATAACCAACAGTTAATTATCATGAAGTACTTGAATAGAATGTCCTGTTGCCATTTATCAATCTAACCGATAAATTATGCTTACAAATGAAGAAGATGATAGGCAGATTAACTAAAAACTTTGCCCAACTTATATCTGTGAAGCAAACATATCCTGTGGATGTATTCACTACAGTAGGAATTAAATAATACTAACGTTTGCGTATTTAAACACTATCATAAAGTCATACGTATAATCACACAATCGCGGATTAACCACCAGCGCAGATGTAAAATACAAATGGCAATTAAAATAACTGGATTAACCACCAGCACGATTACAACCCTTTAACATTCTAAAACAACATTGTAATTTACTTCACATTAAAGTGCAAAATCACCTCCTCAATTCTTCGACTATTCAGAAACACTGACACTTTAGCACAGTGGGTTCTTGCTAACAATAGTCACATTAATCAGCACAACTAAGTACTACTACTTGCTTAAAATAAACATGTATAATATAATGTAAATAATATTGGCATGGGAAAAAACTGGAAAGACTCACAAAATACTCATAAAGATTGGTATACTCAGAATTCATTAAGTACTGTTTAGCTTCCCAGCTATTCTTTTGAATAAATATTTTATTCAACCTTTATTAATTAAACTAACAAATATAACTTATGAACTTCATAGCAAGTTCATATAACGATAAAATTAAATAAAGTATTAT
This sequence comes from Epiperipatus broadwayi, assembly GCA_028023455.1. Lineage (NCBI taxonomy): Eukaryota > Metazoa > Onychophora > Udeonychophora > Euonychophora > Peripatidae > Epiperipatus > Epiperipatus broadwayi. Next base: position 2,139,378 of record JAQFVV010000152.1, read on the forward strand.
TCATTAACATATAACATTTAACGGTGTGTGTGTGTGATAAAACTAAATGTAAAGCATTTTATAGTTCAAATACATGAATTTTAGCAGATGTGTATCACAAATTGGATTGTATAGCATTTTGTAACTCCTAATGTGATCCGTGGAATCCATGTACAATGTGTAGAATAATAAGTATATGAGGTAATAGCTATAACTGTAGTTAAATTCCAACATGCAATTATATCCATTTGATTAGTTATTAAAGCAATATTAGATTAACGATGGTGGCTTCCAAACATGAAACAATTTTAAAACAGGATACACAAAATTTAAATGAAAAGTTTTTCATAAAGTTATTAACCCTACACTCTCACAAAAGTGTTCCAAGTTATCCCATCCATGCAAGTATTTATTTATCCATTGCGTAATCCAGGAATAACCAATTACAGCAACTATTTATCATTTTAACTGACGATACAATTATAAAATAGCTTTGTTTAATTATTTAAAGAATGTTTATGATCCAAATGTTAAACAAATTAACTAGCAATTATTACTGGCATTATAAAATTAATTATCAATCAATAATATATTTTATTAGAATTAAAGAACGGAAATATTAAAAGATTTTGACAAATTTAACGCTTACTTATTTACTTAAACTTTTTCTTTTTAAAAAACAAATTTTCATTTTAATAAAACTTCTGTAATTAAAACACTGATTCAAATTTTCCAAATTGTAGAATAATAAAATTTCAAAACATACCAATTCTTGTATTTAATTCTTTCAAACTGGGAGCTCCACATTTCAAAAATGCGATATTGGAAAACGCTACGGTGATTTGATTCAGTTGGCGAACGACTTGAAAAGACTTTAAATTTAGTGATCCATCTTAATTAGATAACACTGTTATTTTATGTTTATAACAAATTTTGTGGTAATTTATTCACTTATTAATGGTTTCAAAATAAGCTCAGCAAATTTACACTATTTGCCTTTACCATTTCTGTTCTTCTTCCCACCAAAGACAAACTAACAGACGATATTCTCCTAGAATTCGCGCTCTTTTCTTTTATTACATTGAGACGCATACGTCATTAGTGTATTTATTTTTAATAATTAATTTTAACTGAATAAATGGTTCTGTAAATTTAATAGAAATAATAATTTAAGATCATTTTTAAACAAATAAAACAAAATATTATTTTTAATAATATTTTACCAAATTTTTATGTGTTGTCAAATTTTTTAAAAAGTTAAACGTTTTGATATGAGTTAGTATATGGGAAGAAGCAAATTTAAATTTATTAAAATAATATAGAAAGAACATTCAAATGCGAATCAAGCCAACCAAATCACCGTAGAGAAGAAAGAGAAATTTTTATATAAGTTACATCAATTAATATATTTTCTACTAAAATATATGGTTACAATATATATATATAAAGTGTATATATATATATATATATATATATATATATATAAAGTGTGATAAACAAAGTAGCTAAAATTCAAAAAACAATCACAAAAAACAAGTTGCCAAGCACTTTAAGTACCATGTCCAGAATCATGGCAACATGATTTGAATTGATACCGTTTGCTTCTGCTTTTGGTTTTTGAATTTAGTGGCAGTTGAGGCAGGTTAGAAAGTAACCGAAAGTACTTCTGTGGATTTTAAGATTGTTTGTTATTATTTATAAACCGTTAAAAATATTATTTCAATTATAATTATATATATATATTGTAACTGGACAGCCGAACAACCCCTTCTTTACCTCGGTTGTGACTATTTCCTGATGAGAAACAAAGATTGGAATTACCCAATGTTTATCTTACCACCCTACAACAATATTTCCTACTCATCAGAGGATGTAGCCTTCAAGAGACTGGAAACATCTAGAAAATTTGTTTGTTTGGCTTCCCAAATGATGCCACTAAAGTTCCAGCTTACTACAACTTTACTTACTTATTCAGATCTGGTTGTGCCAAACATAGCTCAGGAGGCATGAGATTCTTGTGAACGAATGCAATAAATGATGAGTGATGTGAAATGAGACTGACTAGATAGATTAGTTTTAGATAACAATGATTTGTTTATTTGACAACAAAAATTATTGACAGTTCATCTTTGGATTGTCAGTTCATATATGTGCATTTATTCCTAGGCCAGTTTGATTTACATTTGGTCATTCTTTTCATAATCATCTGTGATTGGTGCAATAAGTCCTTCAACTATAAGTTCTGTACAAAATATTCATCCTTGATTGTGACATGTGGATGTAAATTTTGGTCATTCATCTGTGATCCAGGTATGTTGATATAAATTCAAGTCATTCATTCTTGATCCAGGTATGTGGATATACATTCAAAACATTCATTTTTAATCCAGGTATGTGGATATAAATCAAGTCAATTTATCTTTAATCCAGGTATGTGGAATTAAATTCAAATCATTCATCTTTATCCAGGTATGTGGTTATAAATCCAAGTCATTCATCTTTGATCCAAGTGTCTGGTTTTAAATTCAAGTCATTCACTTATATTAAAATATTAATTTTCTAATTCAGATTTGTAGATTTAAATTATTTATTTACTTAAATCATCTTTAATCCAAGCGTATGGATGTAGGTTATTGACATTTATTTATATTAAAAGATTAATTCTGTAATTCATATTTGTAGATTTGACTTATTCATTTGTTTCTTTCATCTTTGATATAGGTGTCTGGGTTTAAATTCACATCATTCCTTATTTTAAAATATTAATTCTCTAATTCAGATTTGTAAATTTAAATTATTTATTTACTTAAATCATCTTTAATCCAAGCGTATGGATGTAGGTTCATGTCATTCATTTATGTTAAAAAATTAATTCTCTAATTCAGATTTGTAGATTTGAATTATTCATTTGTTTAATTCATCTTTGATACAGGTGTATATTTGAAGTAGAAACACATTCATTCAATTTAATTTTTACAGAGAAGCATTTTTAATCTGTGTATTGAAAAGGCATATCTAATTCCTGTTCATATTCGAAATAAAAACATATTCAATTTAACCTTTCTATAGAAACATTATAAATTCTGTATTCGCGTATATATAAATACATCTTTGATTTAACTCACATATTATTATACTTTTCACTTATTTCTAAATCAATATTCTTAAGTTTCTAAATTAGTATAATTATTATTCTTTAAAAACATTATTTTCTTAGGTTTCATTTGATAAATCAATCATTTGAATAATTGTGTTTTATTTTATACGTAAATTATTTCAACAAATACGTTTTCAAATATATTTAAATATTATAAAGGTATCTACATTTTTCTTACCTTGATATTTAAATCTTTACATTAAGAAGTAGTTGACTTGGGCGAATGCTGCTGTTAATTGGGCATGTTTTATGATTTTCCTAGGCTTTTCACATGTTTGGAGAGAGAAAGAAGAACTGATTTCTTTCACTCACTCATACTGGAGTTTCCCAAATTAATAATGCGCTTTTCCATTATTCAGTAACTAAAAGACTTTTCTTCTGATGATGATAACTGTGTTTCCAACTTGGTTATTTTAGAATTCCAAAAAGTAATAAATTGCGTAATAATGACTATAATTCCAACAGGTCTCCCTACTAATTTATTTACTGTAACTGCTACTATCTATAACTGTAACTCTAACTGGCTTATCTAATTAAGCTGCTCCTTTTATTTCTTCGGCTAACATGTTTTTAAAAAACAACTGATTAAAAGCCCCAGGCAAGATATCTTTAAGTGTTTTTACATTTAAATCTGAAAACATAGCTCTAAAATAAATCGTATCTGCTTTATTTTAAATTGAAGATTTATCAATTAATGATAGATTTATTAATATAAATGCTTCTTTTATATTTTACCTTTTTTTTCTATTATTTGTTTTTATAATGCAGTTGAGAAAAGTGACTTTAATTCACTGTCACTTGCTTCTTTTTTTTTTCATATGTCATAGCATCGGCCGGGACACGAAACCACAACCGTCTGCAACCAACTACTTGCTTGCAAGGCGGCTGCGATGACCTCTCGGCTAACAACGCTTGTTTCTTTACTTAAATTTTTATTTACTGAACCATGTCAGTTTTGTTTTTAAATTTAAACTGCTTTAGCTGGGGAGGGAAAGAAATCTTGAAAATATATATGAGAAACAATGTCTGTTTCAATATAAACAAAATGAATGAAAGATACATTTTAGAAAAGCCATCTGATCCCCAATTATCTAAATAAAAGTCTTGCAACATAATACATTAGCCATGATAGATTTAAGTTATTTTTTTTCTACAGTCCATTTAATCAACCACAATAAATGTTAAAAATTTTAAATTTTGTTAAATTATTTTCTGGTTACGCATATCAAATTACATATTTGTAATATTAGAAACCATCTATATATTTGTGCTGATATTCTTTAGGGGTACAAGAGGGACTATCTAGATGAGTTATTTATTTTAATTGTTGTAAATTTTATATTACAATCAGTGGATATATTCCTCAGGATGTGTGTTTGAGACATGCAAAATTTTAAATTCTAGGCAATTCATTTAATATTTAATAAGGAGTTTTTATTAATATTTTTTGCTAGGTTGTACTTATTTTCATGTATTAATCATTTAGACAGATGAGTATTTCCTGCTATATATTTTAGTTATACACGATGCATTTTTTTTCTTGTTGTATGTTCATGCAAAGGTTGGCATACCTTTTATCCTATGATATTTAGTATTTCTTTACTGGTTGCCCTTTATTACAGTCTACCACCTCAGTAAATTATTTTTATATTTTAGAAGTATAGTTGAAGATGTCTGATGATGAAGCATTTTAATTATGGAAATGCTGTAATCTCTACATCATTTCAGGATCATGTTCATGTGTGGATGTAGTTAAATTATATATATGTTAAATCCTGACTTCGCTGTACTGTGCTTCTAAATTATTTACATATCAAACTTTTCATAGGTAGAGCAATATTATTCATCCAGGGATCATTGGAATGTGTGATAATATAATTAATATCTATGTTTCACACATATAATGCACCACATAACGTTAAGCTAATGTTTTACGAGGCACATTGATAATTATGAAATAATAATGCTATGTAAACTGATTGTAGTGATAAATACTGTCTCCAGTCATGACCACTTTATTAAATGATTTAAATTTATATAAAACGGTCAGTAATAATTTATATTTAAACTTGAATTAATGTCAAAGTTTACCCTATACTTTAAAGTTCCAAATAAAATTGTGTTCATTTTATTAATCTGAAAGTATTTAAAGTTATTTTGAGTTCAAATCCTACACACAATACTATATATAAATAATTATCCAGAGTACAAGCCTCACACACTGTATCATAATTTTTTAGTACTTTTAGATAAAATGCGTTTTTAATTTTGTTGTTGTCATATTAACAAATTGGTAAATTAAAATCCTCATTAGCTCTGCATCTTGTATTATTTACTGTAATACAATGTATTTATAATTTTTTGTAATAAGAATTTATTAGAGTCTCTTGTATCTCCCTGACCTAGTGAGATATAAAAAAAATGGATGTTATCGTCAAGTATGGTATCCAGGTGAAGACTGTCCTGGAGTTATAGATAATGATATTTGTTTTTGTATTGTTTATGATTACATATATGATACACACACAATTTGGACAATGATTTTCTAGTTTTAGGATTGACTTTGCTGGGTTATATTTGCACATTTGTCTTTTACAATATATATTTTTAACTTCCTGCTTCTAACACTTTTGCTAATCATTTATTTTTCATATTTCTCATGTGTCATAGCATCAGCCAGGAAGCGAACCCGCTAACCCGGGACAATTGCTTGTAAAGCAATGGTCACTGACCTCTCGACCACCAATGCTTGTCAATTTTGTTTTTGCATATTTTTGGGACCTCATTTTATTTTAATTCATGAATTTTCAAAACATCATCATTACTTAACTGACTGAATTTTCAAAACACTATAAATTTTAAATTGCTTGAATTTTTCTCTTGTTTTTGAATCTCACATCTTAAACAAGCTTAATTTTTTTATTAACTTATTTTAAATCTATTTATTTTAACAGTAATATACTTAAATGAGACTTTTTGCAATGCATTCCATACATTCTTTTCATTTTTGATAAGATGAATGGTTTTAACATAGTTTATATAACTTATTAGTTTCTCTTACATTTAAACACTTTTCATAACAAACCTATTATATTATTTATTATTATTTTAAAATATAATATTTAATAATTTTATTATAACATTTGAATATTAACTTTCATTATTACATTTAAAGCTTTATTTTAAACTATTTGTTCTATTTTATGTATTTTTCTTTCCAAGTTTGATATTGCTATATTTATTAGATATCTTCATATCATTGAAAACTTGCTCACTGCTATGTGGAAAATCACATGGTTGACAATGAAATGAGTAAGACATTATTCATTTTAATATATATATATATTTCTCTGTATGTATATATATATTCTATTTTTCAGTACTTTGGTATTAATCTTGCTATGATATATTATTCTAGTGATGTATTATTTTAAGTTTGCACTATATTTAAAATAATGCCTCCATGTAATGTGTGGACAAAGTTACTCGATAAAATTTGTCTGCAGATCCCATGAAGACATTATTTTAAACATATTGCAAACTTAGAATAATATCTCACCATGAGATATTAGCAAGTGTAATATAAAAGTTAAAATCTAAAAAAAAATATGGAGACATGTATTCATCTTAGAAAAAGGAAAAAAGAAATTATGATCCTAAATAAAACAGATACTTGTGGGTTGTGCCATATTATTGTGATACTTCATGTCTTCAAAGACATCCCCCCCCTCCTGATATAGTATGGAGTTTTGCATCACTATACATCACATATAATATCAAATCCTAAATCTAAAAAAAATATGTAATTTCCAATGATGGACAGATTTATTTATTATGGAATAAGGGGAAATTATGAAAAAAAATGTGAAACATTTTTTACGTGGCAACTTGTAACAAAGTTTTAGATTTTTGTTATTTGTTTAACCTAAAATAAATGGTGCAGTGTAAGATAAAGTTGGACATTTATCTTAAAGTGGATATATTTTAAATATCTTAAAAAAACAACACAAATATAAAAAGATTAACTTGTAAATGTATATAAACATTTAGCAAAAAAAACATAAATATAACAAGTTTTATCAGTACTTTGGTATTAGAGCTGTGACACAGAGCATATATTATACCTACTGCACCTGTTCACTTTCATATCAATCCACTGATAAGTTTATAATCTTGGGATCTGACCAAAATAATGTGTACGCAGATCTTGTACATGCCTTTTTTAGCAAAAAAAAAAGAACATGACCATGGATGTTGCACATGGTATTTTGGCAAGATATACAAAGTTATCGGGAGGTTGATACAAATGTCAACAGGTGCAGTAGGTCTAATACATGCTCTGTGTATTTATTATTTTTAAAAAAACCATATTACTTACAAATAATGGAGTATTGTCATATTTATATAAACATTATGGATATTCATACAGAAAAAGTAGTCTTTAAAACTTATATATTATAAAGACTATCTTTTCTGTATGAATGTCCATAATATTTATTTAAATATTATATAATAATGTAAAAAAGTGATTAATCTAATGATGTCTTTATAAACAAAAAAAGATTAATAATAATAAATATCATAATTCTGATTAATTAAGTATTGTTATTTTAAAATTTAATCATATGTAAAAAAATTCATATGTTAAATAATATGTTATAGTGTTCCTAATAATCAATTTTAAAAAATCACAGCAACTTGCTGAAGTACAAGAAATATAAATTTGGATCCGTTTTATTCTCTTGTAAGAGATTTAACATATTTTGTTTATTTAATCATCATCAACCTTATGTCAGGTTAAAAAACAGCAACAATAAGTGAAGGGGAGGGGCTCCTTTTTACTTTCAATTGCATTCATGAGGAATTGGAGAATTAATAAATGTTTTCATGGATTGCTGTCTCATTTAACTAGAAAACAAATATTTGATCTTCAATATAAACAAGGAACAGTTGGAAATTTGGATATTGATTTAATTTTTTAATAAAATAAATCACTGGATAAAAACGTGTTATTAAACAGGCAAAGCTCTATACAGCAGTGCCACTCATGCAAGCCAGAGTAATCAATGGATTTAAGAAGGCTTGTGCACAAAATCCCTATCTAGTCCAATATCCCCAGATTAGTTTCTAGCTTGTGACTTTTTCATGGAGAAGCCTCAGATCTGAGAGCACTGGACCTAGATCTTAGAATCCAATGCAACACTCCAGCAGCCACCTTTATCTCTACTTAACTACAAAACTATGAAAATAAATATTTTCAATCCAAGCTCATTAGCTTATATAGTCATATAGGTCTGTTTTATAGTTAAGTAGAGATAAAATGTGGCTGCTGTAGTGCTGCATTGAAACCTAAGACCTAGATGTAATGCTCTCAGATCTGAGGCTCCTCACTGACAAAAGCCACAAACTAGAACCTAGTCTGGGGATATTGGATGAGTACACACTAGATAGGGATTTTGTGCACAAGCCTTTTAGCATCCATTGATTACTCTGGCTTGCACTGAGTGGCATTACTGTATGGAGAGTTTTGCCTGTTTTAATAACAGTTATGAGCAATCATAAGAAATGGTGATGATGTGGTGTTTAGTGCTTTAATACCAATTCTGCCTAATAGGATAGTGGTAGGTATGGTTATTAAAGAACCAAAGACACCAAAATGTATGGGTAGTGAACTGATTTCAGACCTATATGACTATATAATCTAATGAGCTTGCATTGAAAATATTATTGTTTTCAATTTTATTCTCATAGTTTTGTAGTTAAGTAGAGATAAAAGGTGGCTGCTGAAGGATTGCAGGTGCAGTGCTTTCAGATATGAGACTCCTCACTGATGAAAGCCACAAGATAGAAACTAGTCTGGGGATATTGGATGAGTAGGCAGTAGATAGAGATTTTGTGCACAAGCCTTCTGGCATAAATTGATTACTCTGGCTTCCACTGAGTGGCACTACTGTATGGAGAGTTTTGCCTGTTTTAATAACAAAAATATGAGCAATCATAAGAAATGGTGATCATGTAATATTTAATGGTTTAATAAAAAAGTGCATAACAGAGAGCTTAAAACTAAGAGTAAAAATGTTTTGACTATTTATTGTGAACACTAGTCTAAAAAATATTTGGTTTTTGATCATTTATAAGTTAATCAAACTGTATTTAAAAGTATTTTTAATAAGGTAAAACATATCCAAGTATTGAGAGAAGTTATAGAAAGGATCAATGAATATGAATTGTCATTATACTTTGGATTTGTAAATTATGAAAAGGCATTTGATTCTAAAAGCATTTTTTCAGTGATTGAAGCATTGGATCATCAAGTTATATATCCAGGATATCATTATATTCTGAAGAATATTTATAAAAATGCAATAACAACAATTAGATTACACAATGATACTAGAAATGTTAACATTGAAAAGGTATAAGACTCCATATCTCCAAAACATTTTATGGTAGTGATTTTGTGGATTAAATTGGAAAGTTAAAGTAGTAAAAGTAAGTGAATATTATTTAAATCCATTTAGATTTTGCAGATGTTGTAGTTGCTTTTGCAAATAATGTTTTAGAGCGTCAGGAAATGTTGTAGGAGTTATCAGATGAAAGTAAGAAAGTAGGACTAAAGTTAATATTAAAAAAACTAAAGTAGTGTTCAATGGATTTTTTCAAAAGATGAAAATAAACATTGACTATGATGAGTTAAAAGACATTAACAAATACAAATACCTTGGTCAGATTATTACTACAGATGGAAAAATAATGGATGAAATTAATCATAGAATTAAACTTGGTTGGAGTGCTTTTGATAGAAGTAACTTAATACTAAAAGAAATTTTGCCTATCTATTTGAAAAGGAAGAGTTTTAATAAATGTATTTTAACAAGTTCTTATTTATGGATCTGAACCTTCACACCACTCATAAAAGTATGGAGAGATGCATGTTAGGAATAACAAGAAGAGATCAAAAATGCAATATATGGGTAAGAGAACAAACAGGTGTTACTGACCTCATTGAAAAAATTAAAAGATTGAAGTGGAGTTGGGCTGGACATATTGCTAGAAAAGATGATATAATAGATGGACAATTGAAATCTTAAACTGGATTCCAAGAGATCGTAAAAGACCCAGAAAGAGTCAACATGTGAGATGGATGGATGAAATAAGAAAGGGTTCCAGGGTGATGTAGAGAAGAAAGGCTAGATATTGGAGAAGATGGACAGAACTTGGAGAGACCTTTAACCTGCAGTGGATTAATAGTGGTTGACAGTGATGAATAATAATAGAAAGAATAATATAAATATTAAGTTTCATTAAAGTATATTTTAATTATAATACTATATGATTTAAATATGTTGAATAGTTATTGAATATTAACTTTACTTTTAAATTAAATAAAATATATAAGATAGAACAAGTGGGGTAAACATTTTTATTATCAAGATTTTAACAAATTTAAAATTGAACTACACTTGAAATTATAATATAAAGATGAAATAACTTTCATGAAAATTTTTACACATCGAATAATCATTTTGCACATTTGATTTTATAATTTATTTGTATTTATTATGCAAGAGTACAGGTATCAAGGAGAATATTTTAATTTGAAAAAATATTTGAAACATGAATATTTTAAAACATAAAAATATTTCTGCCCAACATTATAAATAAAATATCTATGAGTAATGCGTATAGGACACAAACTTCAGTGAGAATAATTGAAAAGTACATAGGAATAAGCATATTTTTGTTCTGATGTGAATCCAGATGTGCTAGTTTAGAGTTGTGCTAAATTATGTGTTATGTATATGCCAATTGTTGAGATATTTATCAATATATTTATTTATTGTTATTATTTAATATTTCTATATTATAATAATTATTTTTAGGTAATTTAATTTCTTATTTTTCTTATCGTTGGTTCTCATTTCAATTCATTTATTCATCTAATTATATATCTTAATTTACAGTTTATAAGACATAAGTAATAATTATTAAGATCAAGTATTTTTTAGTATATTATGAATATTACTTTCTTTAAAGTATAATTAAGATCCCATCTTAGAATTTATATTTTCAATGCATTGGCCATCATGGATATATCTGTGGCAGAAATAAGACATAGTTGCTTATTAGTTAGATAATGGCACTTAAAAGTTAAAAATATTTATAAGTCTGGATTAAAAAAAAAGATTTTTAAAATTCTCTTTTTCATGCTCCACACTTTTTAAGTCTTATTTTATAAATTTATGATTCACCATTTTCTATAAAATATATTTGTTTTCAAGTGATAAGTTAGATACATAAAATTAACTTGTCCAACATATGGCATATATTAGTTTATGTTTGATTTACTCTGTTACAATATATATATATGTTGATACGGATATTTTCATGGGTTGCATATATGTAAAACATATTGTGCGGGTTCATCCGTGTTAAAATATTTTAAATATAGATATATTGACGTTTTGACTTGGTAACACAAGTCATCCACAGAGTAATAAAAAAAAAGTCTAGTTTACTTTTACTAATTAAAATAATCATTTCCATTTTATATAATAGAATTAATTAAATTATTGTACATTGTTTTTTATCTTTAAATCTTTCAAGTCTTTCTCGTAATATTTAGTTTTAAAACTTTTTTTTATTAAAGTTTTTTTTTAATAATTTTTCATCTGTGTGATTTTATATATTAGAGTTTAGATGATTTTTAATTTTCAATTTTTAATTATTAAAAAAGAAGTTTTTATTTGCGAACTTTTATTTTTCATGTCTAATTTTTTAAAAAAAATAATGCAATGGCATATGTGCCCGTTACATATCAGTAATCTTGCTTAAAAAATATAAACAAAAAAAAATATTTTACTTAGGGTTAGTAATTACGGTACACAATTAATGAAGACATTTGATTAGTAATTCTACAAAGGTACTATATACAAAAAAGAAAAATGTTGACTATCATTTTCCTATGAACAATCTACGTTCACGCCTCCTCCCCCCAAGAATTTTATTTTCTCTATATTTCATTTTTAGACACACAGCATGACAAGCAAATTATTTATTTAGGAAAGTTGCATTGAAGTGAATACATTTTAAAAGATAATGGGTTTATACGTGTATATTTGCAGCACAATTATATATACCACCAACTTATTTATGACTGATTGAAGTGCTTAAATAGGGTTACACTGAAGTAAAATCCCAAAGGCACTCATTGTAAGGTACTATGTTTACAATCATAAACTTATGTGGCTGTGCATGCCTATACACATTTAAAAAAACATATTAATTGCAACCTTTTGACTTTTTTTTATAAAAATAAAATTACAGTTTTAAAATTATTAATATCTTTACTTTCTTGTTTTTAATATATGTGTTATTTCTTTTTGGCAGTGCTTTTATAAGATTTAAAGTATACGGTAGATAAAAATATTTCATTAAAAAAAATTTACTCAAAGTACTCGTGGTTTATTAAACATCGGCTCACGTTGGGTGGCCAATTATAATGGTCAGAATGAATAAGTGGAATTTGCAGTCTTACCGTATCTGCACTACAGAGTGCCACTAGGCTACTTGAACCTAGAAAATTTATAGAGTAGGCAGATATGCACTGTTAAGATTAACTTTACATATATATGGTTTTATTCTGACCATCAGCCCAATGCCACTAGCTCAGTGAGATGCAGATTTATAAAATAATTCTTATCTAAAAATATTTTCAATATTAAAAAAATAATAAAAACCACTGCCATAATAACACACACAAACATTTATTTAAACATATATAAGATTTAAAATTATTTTAGTATCACTTTTACTTTAAAATTTAACTTACATTTTAACTTGGATTTTAGAATTTAATTTATGTTTAACTTTTATAAGTTCACACAGATGAGTTTAATATTTTATTAGAGTGTTGAGTATGAATAGACTACATAGATTGCATTTGAAAAGAAAATATTTTATCCCTGATTTAACCTTAGGCCAAAAGTTCGCAGTCAAACCAACGCCAATCTATCTGATATATCGATGTATTCAATGCAGCATGAATACGACAGCACCAATACCATACTGTCAGGAATGTACATCTGAACAGCATGGTTATAGAAGACATTGACTCTCATCCAGACAGGAATACTACATCTGTCTGATGAGAAGAGCAATAAAAAAAACTCCATAGGAAGGGACTGCATTTTCCATCTTACTATCCCATTCCATAGGCAAAAAGGAGGTGTGCAGCATATAATGCGATCCTGCACATAGTGAACCTCATACTACATTTACTAATTACACCAATATATCCAATCCATTGACCCAATTTAACTATGAAACAAATAACCTAAGATTACCCTCCCTTAAACTAACATAACTTTACGAATCTATGCAGCCATTCATGCCCATCTTACATTTAACATTTATTAAAAGTTGTTTATACAAAAAAAAAAAAATCATAATAAAAATTTAAAAGAACAAAAAAATAAATTAATGGAAATGATTTTTTTTTTTTTTAAAAAAAAACATTCAATAAAATAATTAATAAATAATTTAGTCAGATAGGAAATTCTACTTCTATTTAAATATTGAGAAGTTTTTGAAATTAAAGTTCTTACTGTTTTGAAAATGTTCATTAACTATATAGTTCTTACTGTTTTTAAAAAAAGTCCATAGTTTCTAATTGCTTGTAATTTGGAAGGTGTTAATTCCCACAAAGTCATGAGGAGATCAGTGTGCAGTTAGCCATTGGTCCTTTATTGTAGCTGGTATTTAATTGCCGGGCCCAGATGTCCTATAGTCCACAATATGGGAAAACAATGTTTCATTTTTTTAGAACAACTGAAGGAATTGAAAGTGCATCTTTCAATCCCTTCTCCTCCAATTCTCTCTGACTTAACACATATCACCTCTCTCAATCACATCTCTTTCCTTTTATAATCAACTTTCGGATCGAGTGTGCATTACATCATGATGATGATGACCCTTTCATTGAGGTCCATTTCCTGAGGGATTTCTTTTATTGGCTATTAGTTTCTATTGTTTTTTCTCTCCTATCTGACCTTTACTTCTACATTTTGGAATGCCCAAGGGCTAGTTTACTTTTACTAATTAAAATAATCATTTCCATTTTATACAATAGAATTAATTAAATTATTGTACATTGTTTTTTATCTTTAAATCTTTCAAGTCTTTTTCTTAATATTTAGTTTTAAAACTTTTTCTTTTCTTTTTTTTTATTAGTTTTCTTTTAATAATTTTTCATCTGTGCAATTTTATATATTAGAGTTTAGATGATTTTTTAATTTTCAATTTTTAATTATTAAAAAAGAAGTTTTTATTTGCAAACTTTTATTTTTCATGTCTAATTTTTAAAAAAATGAATGTAACGGCGTATGTGCCCATTACAATATATTGAGACAGGAATACTGTCCCTCATATAAATATTTATAAGAACCCCACCCCATTCAATAACGTCTAGCGTGATTCAGTCTAATTGGAAACGCAATAAAGTTGTGATTCGTTAAAAATGAAAAATAAAATCATAATTTTGATTTTTAGTATTGATGGATTTAAATAGAATGTTATATCATCTTATTTTATTTTTTTTTTATCTGTCTCAATAAAAAAAAAAGAAAGAAATTAATTACCCAATCATTAAAAAGAAAGAAAAAGGATACTTGAGTTAAACTGAGGCAGTATTCAAATTAGACACGTCGTTGAAGAAAGAAGAAATTTTTTTTTCTCTCTATCGTCTTACACAGAGGGCTTTAACAAAACGTGAAAATAAAAATAAAAAGTTTTACTAGAGAAATTATAATGAAACTGGAATAAATTAAGAGCTTCACTCTCTCCACGCTGTGCCATGACTTTCCATCAATAAAATAACCCGCCTTCGTTTGAATAAAGTGGACCGTAAAACTGGAAGGTAATTTTTATAAAATACTAAAACATAATAATCAAATATTACAAAGTGAATTTTCGAACTAATTGCGTAGAATTTGTTCAATAAATATTAAGACATCTTTATTATATTTTTATGTTTGACCGAATTATAAATGCTTGACTGCTTATAAGGTTCTTACCTTGAATGAATTATTGTATAAACTATAAATGCCTCAATTATCAAATGATAAATACTCTATAAATCATAAGTATTTAACTGCTTTTAAACTCATTGTAATGTAATAAAGTTTATGTGTAAGAATATGCTTCTACATTTGGCTAAAATATAAATGCCTCAATTATCAAATGATAAATACTCTATAAATCATAAATATTTAACTGCTTTTAAACTCATTGTAATGTAATAAAGTTTATGTGTGAGGATATGCTTCTACATTTGGCTAAAATATAAATGCCTCAATTATCAAATGATAAATACTCTATAAATCATAAATATTTAACTGCTTTTAAACTCATTGTAATGTAATAAAGTTTATGTGTGAGGATATGCTTCTACATTTGGCTAAAATATAAATGCCTCAATTATCAAATGATAAATACTCTATAAATCATAAATATTTAACTGCTTTTAAACTCATTGTAATGTAATAAAGTTTATGTGTGAGGATATGCTTCTACATTTGGCGAAAATATAAATGCCTCAATTATCAAATGATAAGATACTCTATAAATCATAAATACTTATCTGCTTCTAAATTTACTATAATGTCACAAAGATTATGTGTAAAAATATACTTCCATACTTGGCTAGAGTATGAATGTTTTAATTATCAAATGATAAGATAACGAAATGTTATATAAATCATAAATGTTTAATTACTACCAAATTTCTTCTCACAAAGGAATTAATGAACTATCATTGAATTGGGATATTCATAATTTTCTTCTCTCAAGTGAATTCAAAATGAACTATCAAATGAATTCGGAATGAATTATCGTTAAATCAGAATAATCCCAAGCTTTTTCCCATAAAAGAATTAATGAACTATCATTGAATTAGGATATTCATAATTTTCTTCTCTCAAGTGAAGTCAAAATGAACTATCAAATGAATTCGGAATGAATTATCGTTAAATCAGAATAATCCCAAGCTTTTTCCCATAAAAGAATTAATGAACTATCATTGAATTAGGATATTCATAATTTTCTTCTCTCAAGTGAAGTCAAAATGAACTATTAAATGAATTCGGAATGAATTATTGTTAAATCAGAATAATCCCAAGCTTTTTCCCATAAAAGAATTAATGAAATATCATTGAATTAGGATATTCATAATTTTCTCCTCTCAAGTGAATTCAAAATGAACTATTAAATGAATTCAAAATGAATTATTACTAAACCAGAATGTTTACAAGTTTATTCTCATAGAGGAATTAATGAACTATTGTTGAAATTGCAAATTAATTGTTATCTAATAAATTTTTTTTGTTACTAAAAATTAAATTGGTTGTCCAGTTATCCAATTCTATTTTGTTTATCTATCACATCACCCACCAATTATGGCACTGGTTCATGAGAATCTCATGTTCTCTGAGCTACGTCTGACATAGCTAGACCAAGGCCAGTCAGGTTGTAGTAAGACAGAACTCTAATGGCGCTGTTTGGAAAACCAAACATATAAATGTTTAGATGTTCCCAGTCTCTATTATACTACATCCTCTGATGAGCAGGAAATATTGTTGTAGGTGCCATTAACATCTGCATTAGGAATGTCAATTGATAGTTCCTTCCTACAGCATGCTCATCAGAAAATTGTTACAACTGAGGTAATAAAACGGTTGTATGGCGGTCCGGTTACAATATATATATATATAGTGTTCACATATAAAGTTGAATAGAAAAGCAACGTAGAGTTTTTGGAGATTGGATTGAGCATTTGATTATTGAGTTTATTTATCTGGACTTTCAGTGCTGATGATGGATGGAGGATTTTGCCATTTGCTTGAGGATATAAAGTTTTCAGGTAACTCTATGGAGTATTTTATCTCATCAAACCAATCCACTTTTGGGTTTGTTATTTCCAGTTGTTTATTATGAACAGTTAATGTAGTCCTGCCACAAACCTTAGCCTCTAACACTCAAAGGAAATGGGTAAGAAATGTTATGAAGTTTTATATTTACTACCATCTAAGATTCAAAGGAGCAAAACTTTGCAAAGATGTTTGATTTTTATTTCTACTTTGGTTGTAGTTAGTTTATAGTGCCTAAATTGAAATAGTCTTCCTTGTTTTTATGTTGCATCATGTATTTGTAGTCCAGTGACTGGATTTTGTATCTATTCCAGAATTTCAGGTCAATATTCATTCTTTTGCTGTCAGAAGTTCCAAGATCTTTAGAAAAAAAAATTTTGAGCAAATGGATTATTATGTTAACTTCATTTTATTTTATGCACACATACATAAATAAAAATGGCCAATAAAAATAATCTCGATGAATAAGGAAACAGTCACATACACATGATTAGGATAGAAATGGAGAATAAAATAAGGGGAAATAAATTAGAAAGTAAAATCAAGTATTGAGACAGATTCAATAAAATAGATAATATTAGTAGTAGGATTAAGTAATAGTATAAGGTTACTTGGAAAGGAAGGTAATGAGAGCCTTAATTTTATGAGATAACATTCTAGCAAAAGATTTACATTTATTTGTTATAAAAGAATTCAAAACAGTTTTCTTTCACGTTAAACAAAATGCATAGGCTGATAAAAGCAAAATCAGAAAAAAAATATGGAGGAAAAATGTGATCATAAAAAAGATCAGGAATTACCAAAGAACTCCAGATAATAGAGAAAATGACTACATCAACTCAATTATTGCAAATATTTAAGGATAATCAAAATTGATCAGAAAAAATATTTAAGAGAATGAAAGAAAGTAATCAGCAAAGAGAAGAAATGATTCTAAAAAGAATGGAAGAAAAAATAAAGAAAAAGATGATAACAAAAAGAGAGCATAAGAAACAGAAGAGAGTAGAAAAAGAACAGAAAAAAAACATATTTTGGTTATAGAAATGAAGTAAAGCAATCAACAAAGAGAAGATAATGATAATGTCAGAGCAAAAGAAAAGGATAATACAAATAAAACAGAGAAAATTGAAAGACTTCTAAGAAAATAAATGAAATATATCACAGAGCAGAAGAATGATTGCAAAACAAAATAGAGAAAAATTATCAACAGAATGGAGACAGTAAAAGGAATGAGAGGATTCAGGCAGATAATCAGAATATAGCCCAAATAATTGTGGTAAAGAAGGAGCAGAGTACACAGAAATATTATATATTATTTTTAGGAGGTAATACAAGAAGAAACTAAAATAACACATAAGATTATAGTTAAACCAAAGGAATTAGATCAAAGAGATAAATGGATCAAAAATTGAATAATAAGATATAAAAATGAACAAAAGTATAGAATAATAATGAATCAAAAGAATGAATAATGATAAGAAGAAACTATACAGAATCAACTGATATACAAAGTAGATATCAGAGAGACCTGTACTTGGTTGTTTTAAGGCTATATACTTTACTTGTAATTTTTACTGTTGGTTTTTTGCTAAATGATCCAATAATAAAAATGATTAGGTATAACCTTTCACATAAATTAGACAAGATGATTATGTACATTGACAAAAGAAGTATAAAACAAGTAATAGAAATTTTGAGCCAATAAAAAAGAGTGGCTAGGAAGAAAATATTTTGGCCCTTACAATTTTCAAAGTAAAGGATTACAGAAGGTGAAAGATAAAACTAATATAATAGATAGAGCTGCTAAAAATAATAATAAATATAATTCATGAACAGAGACATAGATGTGAATAAAGATTAATAATAGTTCAGAGAATAGAGACATTCTGACCAAATCAATACCATCCTATCACCACCCAACTCAAGTGAATGAATTCTGCATGGATTAGAATAATTAAAATAATAACAAATGAAATGTTCATCTCCATTTCATTGTTTCATCATTTTAAAAAAAAGATATTGTGATATTATAGGCCACTTTTGGTCATATCAAATATTACAACCTTTTTTTAAAAAAATGTATTTAATTAATGGGGAAATATTAAATTTAATCTGGCATTGTTTTTTATAATCATAAAATTGAGTTACTTAGATGTTGTTTTTTTTACCAAATGATAATATGAAAGTACTAGACATTATTCTATTAAAAATGTTAATAAGATGGATATTATAATGTATTGTTAATAGTCATGAAAGAGAGAAAAGTGTAAAATAAAAAATTAATTTCATCCTCTTTATTCAGTAATTTTAATTATCTATCAGTTTCAGTGTTAAAAAAGTAATAGGATTAATAATTTTTTCCCTTCTTTAGTAAGTTATTAAAATTCTTAATTTTAACCTTCAAAAAAAATAAGGAAAGTATTTCTTAAAGAGAAAATAATAAGATTTTAACATTTTTGTTGAATTTTGTTTTTATTATTTGTTTCTTTTTTTTATTATCTCTCTCCAAAAGAAAAGACACTGTTTTTATGTCAATGTAATAAACTGATTATCTTATTTTTATTTTGGCATAAAATTCAGAACTACAAAGAACTTTTTTTTTCTATGAGTGGAAGTTTTTTTTTATCTTTAACATGCTTTGCAATTTTAATTTTGAAGGAAGCAAATAACTTTTTGTAAAAATAAACCCAATTGGTCAGGATTTAAATTTTTTCATGTGGAGATAAGTTTGTGATTGATCGAATGTTCCAAAAAATAATATTTGGAATATGGGTAAATCAGTAGATCTCAATGTCTAGGGAATAAGTAATTCTTGACTCAAATGTTGATAGAGACAGTAACAGTGGGTTTTTTGCTTAAACTGTTGAAGAAGCAGTAACAGTCTTTCTTGGTAAAGCTGTTAAAAGAAACAGTAGCAGTAGTCTTGCCTGATTCAGCTGTTAAAGCAGTAAAAATAGTTTTAATAAACTTAAATAAGATTAATCTCACTACTAGTTCAGAAAAATATTTCTAAAATGGATTTAGAGAACAACATGTGTTTTACCTTAGCATGAAAATAAGCATTATTTCAAACTCATCATGTATCTGCTCACTAGAAAAAATGTAATGGGGGAGAATACCTCTAGCTGCTGCAACAGGTATGTTTCCATCCAAGATCATGTTTCTCTCTTTCTATATGGTTTACCTGACCTGGAATTTACTTGATTTAAAAAAAAAGGATAAATTCCTTCTGTGAAGAAACCTGAAAATGTTCTATTGCAAAAATAAAGGAATTTGACTATGTTCATTATCCTGAAAATATGTGTTAGCAGAGAACATTACAATGAAAGCCACAAACAAAAGTGAAAAATTACAACTAGCAAAGAAAGATCAAAGACAAAATAAATCTATAGTAAAAATATATTTTAAGGTGCACATTATAATTATGTTATATTTACATTTATAGATGAGTTTTAAATTAAGTATTAATTGGTAATAATTAATAATTTTATTAAGTTGTGTTTTAAAACATGTCCCCCCCCCCTTTTATATATATATATTATTTTCCATACAAAATTTAAATTAGAACCTTTTAATTTTCATAAGAAAAGGGAAAAAGAGTTTAAATTAATTTAATTTTTTTATCTTTGAATTGTTGTTCTGCAATTTTAATTAATTAAGAAAACATCAATTCTGTTTAATGTTGATTAACTGAATTAGTAAGAGCCAACAACAAATTAATATTACTATAGGAAATTATATTTTTGTTGATAAAAATGTATTTAATTTGGAATTATCATATTATTATTTCCTTTTTAATTTTTTGTAATTATTAGTTAATTTATTAAATATTTGTTTTTAAAAAATAATATTGTCTTTATTTCTCTAGCTATCTGTTCTATAAATTGGCAATGTGTGTGACTGTATTTCATTACCAGTACTATATACATGAGAGGTCAGGATGACTTGAAGTCATCATGGGTATAACTATAATATTGGAATCAACAAAAGCTTTGAGCATTCCATCATCAGATTTTCAATGATATGGATGGCTGAAAAGTTGGACAGTAGAGAGGATTGAAGCCTGTCCATTAAAGTTGGAAGATTTGCTACCTTAATTTAATCTGAACACTGATTATCTATATACATGTGGAAGATGATGATTTAAACAAACTGATGAGTGCTTGTTCAGCATGAAATACATATATTAGATATCATTTATCTTTACCACATGCATGTTCATGTGTATCAATTGTATAAGATGGAGTGGATAGCTTTAGAGAGCTTGAGAGTCTGAGTTCAAATCCTTTTTAATTATAGTGAGTTCAATATATACTATATACTCATACTTAAACATTACATTTTCAACCTATATTCAGCTTGTATTTTGACCATTACTATTTTGTGTATTTAAAAGGACATAAATAAAGTCTGATGTGTGAGGGGTCAGAGTGACTTAAAGTTAACATAGGTGTGAGAATAATATTGGCATCAACAAGAGCTTTGAGAATTCCATGTTTAAATTTTGAATGATACAGATGGCTAAAGAATTGGAGGGTGGAAAGAATTGAAACCTGTTCATTTAAATTCTGAATATTTGCTATCTTAATATAAACTGAACACTGATTATATATGTGTGTGGGAAATGATGATCTGGACCAAATGATGAGTGCTGGTTCAGCATGAAATATGTATATTGGAGATCAATGATCTATTTCATATATATAGTCATGTGTACTAGTTGCATAAGATGGAGTGAATAGGGAGCTTGAAAGACTGAATTCAAATATCTTCTAATTATATAAATTAAAGTAGATTAAACATAGACATGTATCCTTGTTTTGATCACAGCCACAATCTCTTGAGTCTTTTGAACTTGGTTAGTTATATGGATGTGGGGTTTTGTGTTTTTGTTTGGACATTCATATAGTTCTCTGTTGTGGTGCAAAGTTGTTGTCTTTAAAGTCCATTCACAGCATTTTATTTTTTTGTTAGAGAAAATTTCATTTATAGTTCGACAGTACACTCATAGTATCCTATGGCTAGAATATTGATGATAATCAGCATGTATTGATATCCCAGAATTATTTTTTATTCTGTTAAATATTTTAATACTTAAATATATGCATCCAAATAATGAATATGATATTTGCCCTAAATTTTGCAGTGGCCAAGTAATTAGCATTCCTTTTGATAATGAATCACTCTTAAATCCAATTACAAGGCATGACTTGATTTTATTATTTTGTGTAATGTCGGTAATCCTCCTTAGATATTTATTCCTTATATAAATCGTATCTTTTTATATTTATTTCTTTTTATTTGATCATCATTGATTATTTATTTTATGGGTGTGATGACCCTTCCATTATCCAATTATTACATTATATATAATAAAACAGATGTGGAAAAGAACATATTCATCAGGCTTGCTAATTGTGAGATTGGTTTTCAGTAGTTTGTCATTCTCATTCATTCTCTAGCTAAATATTGTTAAATATCCAATGCTAGATGATTATCTGGATAGGCTATGGAATAGATTTTTTTTTTAAATCTAAAATTTATTGAAAAGTGTTTTGCACCCCATGGCATGCATGTAGTCTTGAAACAGCTACACATTTTTAAAGGTAATAAAAGTTTTTTTTCCTATGTCAAATGCATTGACTCGGAAGCGAACCTGGGCCAGCTGCTTGGAAGGCATCTATGCTAACCACTAGGCCACCAGTGCTTGACAAATGTAATAAAAGTTTTATTATTTCTTATTCTGCACCTTTCATAATTTAATAAATTGTATGTGTTTCCTTAATGAAAAGTCACATTAAAACTTACATTGCATTTTAAATAATGGGTTCCAAAATATGTGAAACAGAATGTCAAAAGGTTACCAAGTACCAGTAGTGATCATTACCATTATTGTCTTGATCGAAAAATCCATTTTTATGCAGAAAATTGTCATGCATAACAGTTTTTATAAGGCAAACATTTACATCATTTTTTTAATTCCTAAGATACAAACATTTCCATTCAAATATTTTAAGCATTGCAAATATTTTAGATCAAACCAAACAAAAGCAATTACCTACTCTATTACTGTATGTCTGTGGGTTAGAAAATTAGAAATATGTTGTAATTTCAGATTACATTGTATATTAAATTGATGTTTCTGAAGAAGTTAAATTTAGAAATGAACGCAATTGCAAAAGACTTAATATTTGACATCCATATTAAAAAATTCTTGAAATATGCAAATAAAAAACATAAATTTAACACATATTTCATTAAAAAATATTTTGCTTTAGTAAATTTTTAAATATCTCACTGGAGGACAAAAGTTTGTCACTTAAGGAGAAGATATTATTCAGTAGACTTTCCAATTGTAAATAGGTGAGAATTTGAGTGTTTTTCAATTCTTGTTTTATGCTTTCTTTAAGGATAGCATGAAACTCATTTACTAACCCATGACTAGCTAAGTAGTTTATGGATTATTAACCAAAAATAATCTATTATCTTGATTGGAACCTGAACATTTTGGGGCTTAATTTAGCCTAAATTTAATCCACATCATAAGAATGGCAAATGGATGCATTATTACACATAAGAATCTTCATATCATAAATAAAAATATATTTTTCAAATATATCATTTGCTTTATCTTAATATGTACAACAATCTTGCTGTGAATCAAAATATTTCATGAATGTTGATTTCTAAATGAGGTAGTGGACTTAATTAGTGAAGAACTTACTAAGTTCACACTCTCAAATCGTAATGCTTTAGATTTGTCTATATATTTAGAAAATAGGTTGAAGATAAGATGGCTGCTCTTATCTTTATAAAGTCATAATCTTGTGTTAAGATTTGTAGAGATCTCTTTCGTAGTGAAATTAAGCACTCAAGGTGCACAGTGTTAAGGTTAAAGCCTTATGTATATTTATGTGTTGATTTTGCACTTAATAAGAATTAATGTTTAGAACAATCATGTTAATAAATTATCCTGTAACAAACTGAACTTTTTTCTTAAGTTTTTAACATAAATTTTTATTTAAAAAAATGTTATTTATCAATAAATTACTTAAGTTTTCGGCTTATGTAATATAACAAAATAAGAACATTTCTTCTCTGTAAAGCATTTAAATCTCCATCCCCAGACTGCTTTATGAATTTTTCTTATCAATGATACTTGATATCATAGCTAAAGTAATGCAGAACTATCATGTGGCAACCAACCAATTAATGAAAAATTGAAGTTACTGACAATGAATCAAATCTATGTAACTGTTCATCCTGGATGACTATGGTTCAAACATCTAAAGTTAATTTGAATTTAAAATTTTAGCTTTTCATATAAAATGCAAGTAATGTAATTTCTAAATATATAACTATGTTACTTCTAGCTTTGGATCGAAAGCCACATTGATAAGGGCAAAAGCCAAAAACCATTCTGAAAATAGAAATTTGAATATATCTATTAATCATTGCTTATTCAAACTTATGGTACTTTATTGGAAAGCTACTTTTGCTTGTAATATATTGATTAACTACGTGCAAATATTAAGGTAGTGTCATTTATCACATTAATGACTGTTATAAGAACATGTAATTTAAACTGCTTATTTTAATAAAAACATTTCTATTTTTTTATACTCCAACCAGATACTATAATATAAATATTTTGCTATTGATAGTATTTGCAAACTATACATTTTTTGATAAGAATATATAAAGATAAGTAAATACAAGTATTAAAAAATATTGAGTATTGCATTTAGCCATGATTGGTGTAAAAAAAAAATTCGGGTTGCTTTCAGACTAAGGATTTTTTAGTAGATAGTCCATAACAACTAACTGATTATTAAATACCAAATTCTCTTTTACTATTTTCAGTTATTCACACACTGAAAAATTATCAAATAAAAAAATTAGAAATTCATAAATTTCACATACACACATAAAATATAATACCATCATCTTATTTTGCGCACTCGGTCATGTGTTGCTTTCTCTCTTTTTCTCTATAAATATACTACTGTATTGTCTTTTTCGTAAGTGCTTTAGTGTGTATTTTTCTGTTAATTATTTTTAATAATCTCTAAAAGTATATATCTAAATAAAATTATATGTATATGATGAATATTGTATTAATAAAGTAATCATATATAAGAAGAAATTATTTAAAAGCTTTTTATTTGAGTAAAAATGTGATTCTATTATGATAATATAGCTTTGTATTTATACTACGTTTCTAACTAATGAGATGCTGAAATAAATTGTATTGAAGGATTTGCACGTGATCGAAATTCTACTGATAATAATTAAATGTTATTTATTTGGATCGGAACGTTTGCTTAATCTTTCTTTAAATAGAAAACATACGTATAAAATACAAGTTATTTAAAATTATAAAATATCTATTTATTAAACCGTATCTATTTTTCTTTCCCTTCTCTCTATCTCTTTTTCTAATTTATTTATTTTTTTTCTTACTTTAACTTTACTAATAATATTTATAAATATTTTAATGTGTAATTAGATTAATCTTACCTAATTTTTCCAAAATGGAATGAAGGTTTTCTTCGTATTCAAATTTATATATTCCTGAAATGTCAGCCATGTTGAAGCTTTTATAGATAACAAAATATACAACGCTTAAATTAAGCTTAGTGATGTACTTTAAACGAATACAAACTGATAACGCAAACTAATTTTGTATTTGTTTTTAAAGTAAATTATTCGAGAAAAAGAATACATTTTGGCAAGAAAAAATAATTATAATAACTACCACTTATTTAAATGCTTGTGTTAACATAATTATTTCCATTTCAACACATACTTTCTTTTAACGAAAATATTTAAAAGTGCAAAGATCTTCAGTTATAAACTTTAATAAAAAATAATAATTTTTAAATTATTTTTACATCTGGTCAATATCTGGTCAAATAAAAAATGATAATAATCATAGATAACACTTAACAAAAACTTTACTACAGATTTAAAATCAAAAGAAAAGTTGTATTTTTATATTGGACTAGTTCCATCATCTAATATGAGTATTGAATCTCTTTAGAAAAATTTAACTTTGTTTGTATTCCAAATACATTGGATTGTAATAGCACATCAAACAGGTTAGTGTATGCACAATGTTTTGAGAGGCATTATTCTCCCTCTTCTTCAAGTGTTGCTGGCCTGATCTGTGACAAAACTAGCATGGGATTTGAACCCAGACCCCTAGATTCTTGAATATTGAATTTTAAGGTAAGACTTTACCCAAGTGAGTTATCCTTCCAAAAACAACAGTCAATAGAAATTTCATATATTTATCTATGAGGTTTCTTCTGATTTCTCCACTTCTTCTTAAGAGCAAAGTTGATTAATGATTTCTACACATTACATATAGTCACACTAGGTTGGCTTATAGGATTGTTTGCCATTGTCATGTGAGCAGCTTCTTTAAATTTTCTTCTTTGTGCCTTTTCTTTTCTATCCAATAATTGTATGTTTTCCCAATTGAACATATATTCATTGGCACATATATAGTCTGCTACCTTAGATATATCTGTTTTTTTTCTCTCTTCTAATAATCAGTTTGTGTTCTTGCAAGCTCTTTTCAATGGGATGACTGGTCTCATCAATATTTGTTCTTCCACATTCACATGGTATTTTATAGATGCAGTTTTTTCTTTTCAGAATTTCAAGTTTAGGCTTTGTAGATGTTAGAATTCTTCATAATGTAGTATGGATCTGGAAAGCTACTTGGTTGTTATACTGATTGCAGATTTTCCTTAATGTATCTGCTATTTTTGGAAGGTATGGGTACACTACAGTACCAATAATTGTTTTTAAGGTTCTTTTTGATGCCTATTTAATGTTTTCTTAATAACAGCTGATGAATAACCATTTTTCGTAAGCATTTGTTTCATATAGATCTTTTCTATATAGTTATTCGTCAGCTGTTATTAAGAAAACTTTAAATAGACAACAAAAAAAACCATCAAAGGAAAAAAACAATAATTGGTATTGTAGTATACCCATACATTCCAAAAATAGCAGACAAATTAAATAAAATCCGCAATCAGTATAACATCAGAACAGCTTTCCAGAGCCATAAGCTTGAAACCGGTCTGGGGATGGGGACCATCATAGATAAATACTTCAGGTATTTTCTCTTGTAGCATTTATCATAAAAAAAATTAAAAAAATAAGCTTGTTTAGAGCTATTAGCAGGCTCTTTATATATTACATATTTACAGTTAACAAAATTATTAAAATAAGTTCCTAAAACAAAATTAAAAAAAAAATAATATGAAGGAAAATTATATATTACAATTTTAAAATAAGAGCAATGATATCCAATGGTTAGCAAAAACCTTCTATGGCTTCAATAATTTAAGTAAGTTCTCACCTTTAATACATCATTTTACAATTATGAAATCCCTAGGCAAAAATATTCAATACTTTTTAAGTAAAATTTAATTATACCAATCCTTGGCAAGTGATAAATGTTGAAAAAGATTATACCATTTAATGTAGCTATACATACAATTAAAATTTAACATTAAATATTTATTAGATGTAACATATTGAGATGCTAGATAAGCACATCTACAAGATGTACACTCGCAAACAACACTCAGATAAACCACAAGTGCAACTGAATGTATGAGTGGCATTCCACAGCATCTTTACAATATCAAATGCCAGGATAATGTCATGGTACTACACTACACATTGCTTTAGATAAATATAACAATAAGAAAATCTACATTAAGAGATAAAACAAAGTCAAAAATATATTAATGGCATAAACTCAAAAGAGGGCCTACAAATGAGGGCAATAATAAAACAGAACTTTGTAACTAGTCAGAAAAATCAGTGTACTATCAGAAGAAAAAAATAGTTTTCTTAAATAAAGCATTATGTGTTTAATATTATAAAAATGAAAGATTAAATTCACTGGAAAAAATATAATAAACCAAAAGAGAGACTAATGCTACATTGCTTAAAAAATTCAGGGGCAAGATATAATGAAGCAATCGACATCTAATCGTCATCGATGCTTCATGTTTCACCATCTAGACTAACCTCCAAGGGGTCCTCAATTCAGACCTTGCTATAAATATATGCTATTCACTCACACACTGTATGCCGAATCATTCTAAAGATTAATAAAAATTAATTTTTGTTTAGTAAAAATGAAACAGTAGTGTGCATAATGCGTATATGCATGAATGAAGCAATAATGTTATTAATGTTTATTGCTGACAACTAAACATTTTCTTTATATAAATGTAATTTTTGTTATATCTATATGTGTTTTGATTTAAAGTGTTTAATTAAATGTAGCAACAAAGAAAAATGGGGAAGGCTTGAAATACTGAAATTATCTTTATCACTAGTCAGATCGTTGTCTATAATTAAAATTGTCAATCGCAATTAAGATCGAAAACAAATCATTTATCAGTTGTTGTCGAATGATTTAAAATAGCTAAAAATGGTATTTCGAGCGTTATCTGTTGAAAATATGTTGTTAATTAAATGTTGTTTTTAAAGGGATTATAGAGATAGGGTTGGTATATGAAATTGCATTCTGGGCGGTATTAAAATGTTATAAAAGGAGTCACAGAACAAAAGTTAGTTAGCTACTTTCAGTTTTTAGTTGAGTTCAGAGGAGTTTTTAGTGAGTTGAGTTGAATTACTTAAGAAGCCAACACAAGTTCTGCATGATGAAGAGTGAGAAGTGGAATCTAGCACCCTTTTCTTCTTCTCTCAGAGAACTGTCTACCAGCCGTGAAAAATTCCATCTGACCCGCCATAAGAGATGACGTAGATTTGCCAACCTACCTGCTGCTATGCTGATATCTTAGGTAAAATCATGAAATTTCGAGCTGCTTTAATACGAACATTCATGGGTGATTTATAATTTGTAGCTAAATTAATTCATAGATCCATTTGTGATGTTTTGCTAGTTTTGCTCGTAAACTCTCTCTCTATAATCCTTTATTAATACTTATGTAATTCTAAATGTAAGTTTGCTTTCAGCTTAATTTATGTTTATATAACTTTATGCGGCTAAATTAAATATATACAATTTATTTTGTTTAATATATGTATTATTTTCTCTAATATGTCGGTATCAATCAATCTCGCGACTTTAATTAAATTCATTAGTAAAATTATATTCATTTGTTTATTTAAAATAGAAATCGTTCTCTAGGTTGGTTGAATACCTAAAAGTATTTTATTGTGGTTGCTTATTTTATTTGTTTAGTTGCCTTTATAAAAGATCGCGACACTTAATATGAAATCCTATTTTTTTTTCTTACCATTGCCTGAAAGGCGAATTCTACCAGTTAATACGTATATGGGAATCGAACTTAAATGTAAATTTTATTAGTTTAATGATATAGAATAGAGTTATTATTTTATTACACTTTGATAAATGACTCAGGAGTGAAAACAGATTATTGCGCAAGGGGTTAGACAATTTCCAAGTTTTAAAATAATGAAAATTATGTTATAAGATATATTTATGTCCAATAACGTTGCTGGCATACCATCCACTTTATTCTGAAATTTTATCTTCTCCATTTCTCGACTGTTTAGTCATTGGAAACGTCTAAAGTTCCCATCCTACTTTTAAAATCGTTCATAAACAGGAATGTGAACGTAAAGTTTATGAGGATTATGTGCTGCAAATAGCAGTACATAATGATATGGGGTCTCAAACTCAGCCTCTCCTTTGATATCGCTCCACCAGAATGCGCGGACATATCAAATCTAAGTTCGTTTTTCAAATATGCTTTTAAAATGATAAAATATCCACAATCGCCATGAGGCTTTATTTCGTTATTGTATGCTAGTACCGTTACCGTCCGCCTAACCTTTAGTAAATCGCAATGATGTGTTAAAGATAATGATTCATTTCGTAAAAATACATTTAGTTCATTGATTTAAGCTGCTTTCTTTTAAAAACCGTTATCAATTCCTATAGACGTAAATCTAATTTATATTAACGATTGCATAACTTACTCTCGTAAATAAAGCGCATTGTTTGTTTCTTATTTCTAAAAGACGTCTTTTCCAAACAATGCGAATAAAAGTATAAATAATGGTTCTCCTAAGAAATACCTGATTGAAATCCTATATTTTGCCCGTTATCAAATAAATCAGTTACTGTTAAAACTGTCACGATCTTTTATATTTAATTTCGGCATCCACAACGCTCCATAGCAAAAGTTTTCTTGAATTAGTTTATCAACTCCGCACAAGTTATAAAACACTATAAAATTGTATCTGTAAAATTGTATTTATTAAATAAGTGATAGAGGGGATTTTATACAACAAATTCCCAAGTCTTGTAATAGCTGAAACATAGGCTTATTTATACCTGTGTTTATATATATGTAATATTAGGGTATGAGCACAGACTTTCACACGACCCACCTCTCTCCACTCCATCTAATAACACTGATACACTTAAACATACATATATTGAAAAGATAAATAATCACCAATATACGTATTTTATGCTAAACCAGCAATCATCAGTTGGTCCAGATTATCATCTCTACATATATATACTATAAGTGCTCAGATATATATTAAGATAGACAATCCTCATACTTTAATGGACAGGCTTCAATCTACTCCACACTCCAACTCTTCAACCGTCCATCCAATTGAAAATCTGAAGCCTGTCCATTAAAGTATGAGGATTGTCTATCTTAATATATATCTGAGCACTTATAGTATATATGTGTAGAGATGATAATCTGGACCAACTGATGATTGCTGGTTTAGCATGAAATACGTGTATTGGTGTTTATTTATCTTTTCACTATATGTATGTTTAAGTGTATCAGTGTTTTTAGATGGAGTGGAGAGTGGTGGGTCGTGTGAAAGTCTTGTAAATAAATAATATTGTCCCAAGCGTGAAACTATTTGGTAAAATATACATACGTTTCCTTAATCTTTTGTAATATATATATATGTTCGTTTAATATTTATTAAATATATCTATTTCATGTAAATCCTGGTTTGTTGTTTTTGAATTATTTTCTAGTTAATATTTAGAACTATTTTCTTTAGCTAATAGCTTAGCATTAATAAATAACTATAATAAATGTAATTCCTGGGCTACTCCGACCTCGATCATCATCATCAGTTTGATCTTATGCTCTACCGCTTTGCTTATGGGCACGGATTTAAAATAATTTTACTGTGTCATCAGAATTGTTGTTCATTGGGTCAGAGATTCGAAGAATAGGCAAATAGGTTAGAATTCAGGATTGCTCCAGACCTGTGTATCTCGAGCATGATCGGATTCGAGGTACTTTTGCTTAGGATTTGAATCTTGTTAAGTGAGCATACTATTTTGACCGGTACAATAATAAAGTATAAAAGATACTACACTAATGTCCCTTTAAACAACAATAACTAAGTGATGTATAAAACCAATAAAACATTCCAAAATATATAGCTAAATATAAAATTATGGCACAATAATTAAATAATAAAAAATATACATCAGCTTCTGAACTCTTCCAGCATTTGCACAGATTCAACATAAATTCAAAAAGACAAGTATAATGCATTTATATTCTTATGCCAGCAATACCCAGAGAACTTTGCATAAAATACCTGTTAAATCATGCATAAAATATATACATAAATGTATAGAAATAAATCATGTAAAATAAATATTAAAACTAATATTTATATTTGTTACAAATACAAGAAAAAAAAACCTTTATCTTGATATTCTTATCACTGTGCTGGTTACAGTGAGTAAAAGAATTCTTTACCATCTTACAGATTTACCAGGATATTGAAGTAATATTATACTACACATAGCATTTTACAAAATTTGAGAAAGCAAATACTTGATGTCATTAACACAAATAAATTACATAACCAAACTGACTTAATGACTATAAGTTTAATAAACAGAATAACAAATACAATGAATATTTACATTTCACATAGCATATTATATCAATAAACGAAGCATTTTTTTTAAAAAACCCATTTTATAATTTTCTGATAATTATAATGAAGGTCAAGTAATCTGAAAAATGGAACATGATAAATTAGGAGCAACTTTAAAACAAATTTTTCTAGAGACCACATTGAGCATAGCAATAAATTAAATAATGAACTTTTTGAAAACAAATATATTTTAATAACTTGGACTCAACATGTTGAAGAATATATTTTATTCTTTAAATTTAATGTAAATAATAAAATCATTTGTATAACATTATCATTTATAATACTGGTCACTGAAAGACATTAACTTCTTGCAAATATTAGCAATTAATAAATGAATTTTATATTTTTAATAAAGAATTTAACATAATTAGGCATACTAACTAAATATAAGTCCTTCATTAATAGTATGCTCTTTAATCTGCATAAAGTCAATGTTGAGGTTTATTTTCCATTCAAATACAGTTCTATTCTAATGAGCAGATATTCTATTATGTATTCAGCCACTTCAGTTTGACAAACAAAACAAATGCATAATAAAGTCTTTCAAGGCAATAAATATATTATGTTTTAAAATGTAGCATTTATAAAAAAAAAATAATCATTCAAAAAGCCCTGCAATTCTGGCTAAATAATTCACATTCTGTATTAAAATAAAATTATATGAAAAGAGAACACATTTGAAATACATAAAATATTTAACATACATTAAGTATAACAGTTGTATAAAATTCTTCAAAAAGCAGATTAAAATATTTTTAATATTAGTATCAAAATATTTTAAAATGTTTTGCTTATTCCTAGAAATTATCTTTTCTAAAACTAAGTTTAGGTAAAATAAATAATATGAAATTTACAATATTTTTACAAAGCAAAGATAGTACCTTTGGTTCAACTTTATTATTGCAATAAATTTTAGAGAAAATATTTCCATTCCTGAAACATTCATGGTAGATATTTCTATAAGGTCATTCTTACTGAAGCTTAAAAACATTAAGTTGTAGAATAGCTTGGGTAAATATTACTTTTTAACAATGCATATTACTAACTTATCAAAATAAAATCAGTTTAAAAAATAGAACTGCATATGAAAATTGATGGGATAAGAATAAATGTCCCTTCTTATATGACATATATAAGGCAAGTCATGTAATTGTATTTGATTGACATGATTGATAATTGAGACCCAATTAATAAAAGATTGTTTTTTTTAATATCGGTTAGAAAGTTCTAAAATTAACTGCAATTAACATAATTCCAGAACTTCCTGGATACAATCGTCTAAACAGGATGTCAAGCAAGCTATTAATTTAAAGATTATGTCATCTTTTAATATTGTTCAGCAAATTATTTACACTAAAATTTATTGTGGTAATTTAAAAAAGACATTGTTTAAATACATTAGAAATTTACATTTTAACAATATTTATTTCAACATTTTTTTTATTTGTAAGATCTTAGATCATATTCTTTTAATATTGTACCTTTAAAATAAAGACATCTCAAACATTAATAATTTTAAACTTTAACCAGGAGGCATTTTAAGAAATATTGACTAGCTTCATACATGCACTTCGTACATATTAGTATTAAATTATTTATTTAAAATTATTAACTTAAATATGTGAGCGAATTATTGGTTTAAAATCACAGACCTTTTAATCAGTTAAACTAGAATTTTCTAATTAAAACAAAATTGCAATATCATTAAATTAAATATTTTCTACTGGTGCATAATTGAAATATCCTAGATCTACTTTAAAGTTTAAACTCATTTTAAAGTTCTAAGACATTTTAATCTAATAAAATATATGATGTCTAAACTAAGATTATTTTAATTTTATTACTTTAAAAATTAACTTATTTATACTTTAAATCACTAACAACTCTATGACTACATACGTAATTTTATAAAAAAGTTACTTATGAAGTTTAAACAGTAAATATACACTTATAAAACTATGTTTTAGCTAATACAATCTTATAATATTATGTTGAAATGATTAATTACTTACATAAACACTTAATTATTATTTAACAATCAACTTTATTTACTGGAAAATTAAATTCATATATTTTTTAATAATATGACATCACAAAACTTGACATTCAGCTTTAGAACAAAAGCTAAAAGTCACTACATTGCATACTTGCCCAGATTAGAGCTGTGTATCACAATATATAAAATAAGGAAGTTTATTAATGTTATTTAATTTCATTTCACTTGATCTATGGATAATGAAGTTGTTGAAGTATAAATGTTAACTAAATAACCATGGCAGCCTAATATTTTAAAATAATATTATTTGTTATGAACATTAGCATCAAATCATAAATTGGTTGTGATTAATGTTAAGACAAATATGAATAAGTAAATAGATAGATAAATATTGGAAAATAATTAAGTGAATCATCAAATAAATTGCTTGAATAAAATCATTATTATTACTTATTACATGTCCATTTTGTTATTGCATTCATAATAACAGCTTAATTTATTACACAATTAAATATTTCATATTTATTTATATGTTTGTTTGTTAATTATTTTATTGGAATATACTATTAAAGATATATGTTAAATTTCTGTATTAAAAATGAGTATTTATCATAAGTTATTGGAAATATCATGTAAATTCTTTATTCTTAGTTTTTTTTTTAAAAAAAAATCATATTGGAATTGTGAAATGAAAATTTTTTACTCTATACAATATTTTAAAGTCTTCATTTTATTTATTAAATGGAGGCAAATATTCTTAAACTCAAAGAGATATCTTTGAGTTTAAATGAGCAGTTGTCTTAGTAACATTAATAGCAATAAAGATATGTTATAAATAGAACTGAAATGCTTCAACTTGACTCTTATAAACCTTCATCTTTAAAAATTGTCAATTTTATTTTTCTAAAGTGATTCATTTTTAAAACCATATAAGAATAAAAAATTTAACTGTCTCCCCATTAATTGGAACAGTTTGTTGATGAAATTTCAGGGAAAACATGAAATGTATTATTAAACAAAACATCAAAATTCATTATATTGCAAATAGACATAAATATTCCATAGTTAAAATCTAGGATCTCATCTATTTAGTTGTGATACAAACCCCATGATGTGTATGTATATGTCATATGTCTGATTGATGAATTTCATAAGATCGATTAATTCAACTTCTATGTAATCTTAAGCAATTGATATTTTACTTTATTGACTTGGAAAAATGCTAGCATATTACTCATTTGGATGTAACTGAATTTTGTCAATGAAAGAATTCTCTTTATATATTATAATCAATAAAAGAAAAAGTGATTTGCAGCTTTTCATCTATTATCTATTATTTTAAAAGGCTGGATATATTTGTATACTTGAAAGAAAAATACCGGGATTTAAAAACAAAAGTAATTGAATTCAAATCCTCGATTGTTATTATTCATGCGTGTCTTCTCTACTTCAAGAATTGTTTCTATGCATTGGAATAAGAAACAAGGAAACAGGACCATGATGAACCAGTGGATAAAAAGAAGGCATGAGACATTTCATTTGTGGTACGATGTCTCTGTATAAAAAATATGTATGTTTTGTTTATATTTTATTTTAAAATATAGGATTAAATAGTATATATGGGTTATTATATGATTCACACAATAAAAGGCAGAGAGATTCATATTTTTTATTATTATTTAAACTCTTATCTGATGATATAGATTAATTTGTGACCAGACAACGACATTTTTAAATTTATTTATTTTTAATTTAAGATTTGTCATGGAGATACTCATATAAAAGAGTTTAAATACACTTAATTTTTATGTTGGTTTATTTATTTAGAAATTATATTAATGAATAAATGAAAATAAATTTTCTATGATCAAATTTTTATTATTATTATTGTATATTCTCTTTAAAGTCTAAGGAAGATATTTAGAACCTCTTCTCTGTTTATATATATAATATTATTGTCATACAACACACTTTTGAGTTTCATATATATATATATATATATTTATTACTCATTATTGATTTATACAGTAATAGACTATATATTAATTATATATTTAATAGAAATACTATTTGTGCTTTTAAGTGGCTACGATTTTAGTCAATTGTCTACATCATTGTTCTATTTTAATTTTCAATATGATCATTATTAATTTTATTATAAATCAATAAATTTAGAGTTGATTGAATTCCATGGAATATGCCTAAAGTTTTTTTAGTGTGTAAGTTAATTTTGATATTTAAATATTGATCTAAGATCAAACCAATATAGGTAAATGAAAGATGTTTATAAACATGTACCTTTTTAGTATATGATTGTTAAGTTTAATTAAATATAAATTCTATATTATCATTACATTGAAATATTTATTTGTTTATCTAAGTTGATATTAGTTGTATAAATAGCTTGATTAGTTCATGGTTAATTATTAAGTGCTTTCTTTTCTTGTCCAGTTAATAAAATCTTAATAGATGTTATTCTGTCATTAGTCAGAATGATCTGTTTTGATTATCTTTAAATTTATTTGTGGTAGATTATAAATCTTATTAATAATTAATCTCAGTGTTTATCTTTGATTTAAAATAAAAGTCAATAGTTATTTTATATAGTTTAATTGTTATAAAATTCATTTTAATAATTGATTGACCATAGATTTAAAATAGATGTATAGGATTAGTTGACCATGATTCAGTAAATATCCAATAGAAATCTATTGTATATTTGAGATAATGATATGATTGTATATTGTAAAATGCAAGATTATCTAATAGATTTATTGATAATGAGTTCTTATAGAATGTTTCATTTTAATACATAACTTAAGCAATAATTGTATATTGATATAAAGTAGACTATAGGTTAATATTATTTGACATTTTATGAAACTTAATATAAAACTGATTAATGGTTTTGTTTTGTGTAAGCATTTGAGACATTGTAAATTCATAAAACATTCTCAAAATGTTGTTGTAATCAATTATAAACTAGTTAATTTAGGTAGGAAATATCATTAAATTTTAACCCAAATTTACAATACTATATGTAGTATTTGTTTAGTAAAAGTATATCAGAACTTAGTTATTTGTTGATTTAAATTTGGTTTATTCAATTATAAATTAAATAGATATCTTAGGCATATATCATCATTTAGAATAATGATATATGATTTCACTGTTTATCATTTATTTTGGGTGAGTGAATAGATTTGGTGATATCTGAGATGATGATTTTGTTTGCTTTTTTTTGTTTTAAATGCTATCTGAATAAATTAGGTTTTAATAAAGATTGTCATTATCTTAGTGTAGTGGACAATCTAAATAATTATGTATTGGAAATATTGTTATTATATAGTATGATCAATGACTGCGCTAGATGATTTTACGTGGGTCATAACAGAGTTACTGTTTATTGATGCATATTTTGCTCTGTTATAAATAATATTTAAACCACAAAAGCATTTCATTATCTTTTATTTTCATTTTGTGTTAATAATTGATGGTTGTATAAAAAACCTATAGAGCATTTTTTTTTGTTTTATGACAAATTCTGGCCACACCAATGTAGAGAGATAGTGGGGTAGAAGATCCTTTATTAATGTTACACAATAACTACCCAATACTGACCGATGATGATCATGTCAGGTGGTGATTGTTACAAAATGCCTCAGCAACTTTAGGGCTGTTACAAAATGGCATTCCACATTTAGACTAGATTTATATTATTACAAATGGTGTCTCAATTCTGAGATGTACTAAAGTTTTTCTATTCACATTCCATATTCTAATCATTATCTCATTACAAAATGGTGACCAATGATGGGGCTATATTTTATTCAAATTATATTAATCTTTCCCAGTGTAATTATTTTTATTCCATTATAATATATATATCTATATATTATAACGTTTTCCGTATTTTTAGGCCTCTACACGCTAATATAAACTGCGCGCGAGTTGATCAAGCTATGTCAAAAAGGAAGAAAGTTGTATTTCTATTCTAAAACATAGCTATA
Source organism: Epiperipatus broadwayi (assembly GCA_028023455.1). NCBI lineage: Eukaryota > Metazoa > Onychophora > Udeonychophora > Euonychophora > Peripatidae > Epiperipatus > Epiperipatus broadwayi. Next base: position 2,177,412 of record JAQFVV010000152.1, read on the forward strand.
TTTCCTGATCAACTCAGCCTATTAATTGTTGAGAATTATGCTATCGATGAGATCAGCTTTCAATTTATTTGATAGGTGCCAGAGTTCTACAAGAACTCGCTGAAACCATCACATAACATCTCGCAAATTTAAAAGAAAAAAATGTTTTTAAACTAATCGGTATTGCATCATACCATAATGAGAATTATTTTCTCCTTTTTAATTATTATTCCTGGGCTTGTTTAAACATATTGGCAAACAAAATTTTGTTTTAAATCTTCTTAAACTAATAATAAATTTAATACTAAAAAAATAATAACTATTATTAATAACGCACAATGAAAAGGTTGATAAAAGTAAAATCTCTTTTATTCTAACAAACTAAAAATATTTATAAGTTAAATTATGAATTAACTAAACAGGAAAGTACACACACACTAATCCAGATAATGAATCGATTAACAAAAACAGATTAAGCAATTAAAGCAATTTAATAATGCCCCAAGATCTTGTATAAAATTCTTTATTAGAAAGTCCCTTGAATACGAAAAGAAAAGTCTATATCAGGATGGTAGTCTAAGCTTAGATAAATAATTGTTTGCAAACTTTTAAGTCACTATCAGGAAAATTTATTCTTAACTTACCGGTAAGTTCATGTAGGTTTATGGGATCCCAGATCATGAGAATTTCCATTGGTCTCTCCTGCCAGCATCTTCTATTATTGTTCCGTTCTATAGCTGGAGAAAAGGCACGATTGTAGTGACCCTTTTATTGCAAAAAGTGGTCTTCACAAGTCCCATTTTCATGCTTGCATGACAGCTTGGTACAGTAAGGGGCATACTTGTGTAGAAGTATATTTCTTGCCACAGGTTATGCTCGTGGAAACCTCCAACTTTCAGAGACATAACTAGAAGTTAAAGAGAAGACCCAGATTGAAGTTGTCCTCTCCTTTTTATATCGCGATCCAGTTTATGAAACTTCTGCGCATTCTTTTGTCTTTTTATCAGCATGTAAGATAATAATCTTGTACACTCTCTTTTAAATTTAAATTACAAAGTCTTAATTTTTTTTAGCATTATTCTTCCATCTTTAATTAGCTAAAATATTTTTCTTTTAGCTTATACTTTTGGAATTCTTTTAATTTATCTGGATTAGTCATCTGCATGTCATTTATTCTTTCCAATTTTTATTTCCAATTAGATAAAAAAAAATAAGAATGACAATTTTAACTTTCATTGCACGTTATTTTTTTTTTAAAAAAAAATTAGTCAAAAAAAAAATCTAAATTTACTTATATTTTTTTAGCTTTTACCAAATGCCAATATATTTGTAATGTATATAAATAAATGTTACAATATATATATATATATATGTGTGTGTGTGTGTGTGTAAATTTATAAATAAATATTAGAAAATACAGTGCTTAAAAGTTTATAAAAATATATCTATAACTGTCACTTAGAAGCGCTTTCAACTATCCTTGTAGTTTTTGTCAACTAATACTTTTAAAATGTCAGCTTTCCTATAATTCCATGATGTCAACTTTCCCATAATTCTGTGATCTTAATGTTTGCTGCTTGCCTATTAATTAAATCTTGCTTGTATTTGTATATTAACATCACTTCCTTAATTTTTCTTTTATTATTATTTCTTTCAGTTTCCAATATTTTTACATTACTATAATTAAAATCAAAACCATATATATATGATTTATTATGGTCATAAAAACAGAAGCTGATAAATTATCATTATTTTTATAATTTTTTTTTTGTATTTTAAACCCTTTTTAATAATAACAAATGCTCTTTTGTTCTTTTTTCCAATGTGCACCTCAATTCACCTATATATTCACTGCCACACCTATATGTCCATTTGTAAATGATACAATTTTTATTTGTCAATAAAGTTTTATCTTTTGAATTATTTATTAATTTATTTACATTAAATAAATTAATAAATAAAATGTAAATAAATTAATAAATGATTCAAAAGATAAAACTTTATTGACAAATAAAAATTGTAAAATTTACAAATGGATATTTAGGTGTGGTAGTGAATATATAGGTGAATTGAGGTGCACATTGGAAAAAAGAACAAAAGAGCATTTTCTATTATTAAAAAGGGTTCAAAATACAAAACAAAATTATAAAAATAATGATAATTTATCAGCTTCTGTCTTTTATGACCATAATAAATCATGTATATATGGTTTTGATTTTAATTATAGTAACGTAAAAATATTAGAAACTGAAAGAAATAATAATAAAAGAAAAATTAAGGAAGTGATGTAAATATATAAATACAAGGAACATTTAATTAATAGGAAAACAGCAAATGTTAAGATCATGGAATTGTGAGAAAGCTGACATTTTAAAAGTATTAATTGACAAAAACTACAAAGTTAGGTGAAAGCGATTCTAAGTGACAGTTATAGATATATTTTTATAAACTTTTAAGTACTGTATTTTCTAATATTTATTTATAAATTTGCATATATTATTTTGAAGAAATACAAATATCAATTTGTAATATTATATATATATATATATATATATATATATATCATCAAAACTACCCCAAATCTAAAATTAAACCAGACCAGCATAAAAATAATATTAAAACACAACCTAAGGTTTCACTGCTACAAGCAGACTTCTCAAGTGTAAAGAACTACAAAAAAAACCACACATTATATATACTATTAAAAACTACCCACAAATCCATTCACTTCCCATCCACCCTTAATATTAAAAGAACTCTTAAATAAGTTAATTGCTTCAGAATAATAAATTTTCAATAATAAAGACTCTTTAATTCTTCTTTTGATTTCATTTCTCTCAAAGAAGACAACCTTAGCTTCATCAAAATCAATAGTGCGGCCTGTATCTTTTTCATGGACATACAAAGCAGAACTAAGAGTAGAGTTAAAAATAGATATCTTAGTTCTGCTTTGTATGTCCATGAAAAAGATACAGGCCACACTATTGATTTTGATGAAGCTAAGGTTGTCTTCTTTGAGAGAAATGAAATCAAAAGAAGAATTAAAGAGTCTTTATTATTGAAAATTTATTATTCTGAAGCAATTAACTTATTTAAGAGTTCTTTTAATATTAAGGGTGGATGGGAAGTGAATGGATTTGTGGGTAGTTTTTAATAGTATATATAATGTGTGGTTTTTTTTGTAGTTCTTTACACTTGAGAAGTCTGCTTGTAGCAGTGAAACCTTAAGTTGTGTTTTAATATTATTTTTATGCTGGTCTGGTTTAATTTTAGATTTGGGGTAGTTTTGATTTTATATTGACTAGTTTAGCTTTATGCTTGTAATGTTTATATATATATATATATATATATACATATATATATATAAATAAACATTACATATATATATATATATATATATATATATATATATATATATGTTCTCATTTCACACACATATTATTTAATTAATAAAAAAATTTTATTTTATTTTATATATATATGGATTTATGTATGCATTTATTATTATATAGTTTATAAATAGTTAATAAATAAGCAGTTGTAAAGAGAGAAGATAATGAGAAACAATATTTAATATAGGGATTTATTATATTGTCATTAAACAATGTGTTGAAATTATTTAGCTATATTCTTATTAAATAAAGCAGATCAGAAAGAAAGTGTGAAGTAAAGTGATCAAGATTAGTAGATTAGGATATGAAAATGTACACGTGTGAGTATATTTGTTTTAAACATAAAACATTTTTACACAAATCTTTAATGACTAAGATTGCAAGCTTTGTCATTTTTGTATTATCTAGATTGTAGATATCTAGAGATGGAAGTGATGCTTGGATGGAATAAATGGAACAATTAATCCTAAGTTTTTATTAATTGCGACAGACCGTCAAAGTCATAAAGCTTTGATCTTTATCTCAAGATAAGATTTCCAGGTAGTCCTTTTTTTTTTATCAAAGATTCGCAATATAAACGAATGAAACAATATTTAGAGGTTCAGTTTTTTTTCAATATTATTAAAAAAGAGATGTAAGCTCTCAGTTTTTCTTTTCAATATTATTAAAGAAGAGATGTAAGCTCTCAGTTTTTCTTTTCAATATTATTAAAGAAGAGATGTAAGCTCTCAGTTTTTTTTTTTTCATTATTATTAAAGAAGAGATGTAAGCTCTCAGTTTTTTTCAATGTTATTAAAGAAGAGATGTAATGATAGTTTTTTATTATTATTAGACAGAGATGTAATGATTGAGTTCGTGAAAACCAAAGGAAATGGATAGTCTGCATATTTTTTTAAAAGAGAGGGAGCGATTGATTTTTTTTCTCTCTCTTTAAAAATTGAGGAAGGAGAAAAATGACTCCTGTTTTAAAGTTTTAAAGTCAGTATAGATGAAGATGTGCATATATATATATATATATAAGTAATTCCCAACAAGATTAAGATAAAGAAATGGAACAAAATTGAATTTCTTGGAAGAAGTTATTGACAATTCTATAAAATGATATTAATATATTTTGCTGTGTATCATACAATGAATGTGCATTGCTAAAGCCACTTCTTCTGCTTCTTGAAATCTGACATCTATAGGTTAACTCACCGATCTATCCGTGGACTTATACCAAAAGTTCTTTATAACCAACAGAATGATCGAGTTTAAAGCCAACCACACAAGCTATTTGAAATGCTTCTTTTCTGGCTCCTGGCCTATTAGGGGTTCATTGCCTTTGAATGGAGGGAGAAGGGGAAAGAAGAGAAAATAAAAGGGAAAATTATAAAAGCCTTATAACTACGTTTGATTAAACTATGAATCAATTTTTTTTAAGTTTTCCTCACATTCATCTAAAGTATCTACAATGATTTTCTTTTTTTTGAAATGGTAGAAGCAATCCAGTCAACAAATTCAGCATTATCAAAAATATCAACAATAAATAATTTTAAAATTGTGGAAACAAGCAGGTCAATTAATTCATGTTTATCTTAAAAGTATCTGCAAGAACTTTTCGTTTTTTTAAATGGAGCAAAATCAACTTATTGAAGCTATATGTGAGACAAGCAGTCTGAAAATTCAAACTTGAGACATTTATAAGAAGTGAAAATAATCGGGTAACTATGAACTTTCATTAACAGATCTTTTATTCTTACTTATTAAAAGTAAACCTTAATTTATTGGTCAAAGCATTTTTTTCTTTTGATACAGAAACATTAAGGGCTTGTTTATCGATGGTTATTCTCAATATCACATAACATAACACAAACACAGTTTAAATCTTCAAACTTAAATTTTCATTATTATTTTTATTTATTATATATTGTAATATTGAAATGTTTTTTATTGTTTTTTCATTTATTATGATAATGAGCAACCTATAAATATATACATTTATAATGTTTTTTTATTTATCTTGTTGCATATTAAATTTGATATAATGTATTTTATTTATTTTTGCTCAAGGTCATAATGATATTTTTTTATAATATTTATATATGTGATTTATGTATTAATCCCTAATATAAGGGAACACATTTTAAAAATATATGTTGACATATCACAGGGTGTGTGTGCATGTGTAACTGCTTATACAAACATGTCAACAGAATAGTTATGCATAGTTTGTTTAAATATGGTAAATTGAAAAGCAGGGCTTCACATTTGAATGGAAGTGAAATAAAACACACAAGTTACATATGAAATTTATTTTTTTTGATATAATAAGTTAGGAAAGTTTTAAGTAAGCATTTATAGAATTATTTTTTTCTAATATCAATTTAAGCCAGCTTATTTTAAAATATCAAAATGACAAACTTGTATATTAAAGTTATTTGATTATGCATATCTAAAATTTTGTATTAATTCTATAGTTAATTAATATAATAATAGAGTCAATTGTACAGTCATTAATTTGATTTTAAAGAAAGAAAGAAGAATAGTATTAATAAAATATAATTATATATCTTAATGGTTTCTGAGTTGTTATTAAAAATATTGTTGTATTTTTCTTGTCTTAATTCTATTGTTTTGAATGATCATCATCATCGCTCACAGATATTAAGCAAGCCTCACAAAATGTTAAGTAAGCTAGAATGTTGATTTACATTTAAGTATTTAAGGATTATACTTGACAATAACCAAGTTTTAATAATTATAGGTTAATAATAGAAAGCTAAAATTATGTTATGCCCATGAGTTTTGATCATCCTCATCAAAGATGGATATCGTATTATTGATTTAAAACACTGTTTCAAGTAATGCTATACAAGAGTTACGATCACCATCATCATTAAATAAATTACAAGCATTAAATCTAATGCTTAACATAATTAATATATTTAGTAAATAGGGGTTTATAGAAAATTGAATATCATGTGGGGAGATGCATGGTGATCAGTCATCATCACTAGTGTTATTGAATCCTAGTTTAACTATAAAAGTATTTTAGTAATTAACCATAAACTTATATAAATGCTAGTAAATGTAATATTTAAATCCCATTTTGACAAGGGATGATTTTAAAAAGTGCCTATGAGTTTATAAAAATAAATTTATTGTTGTGAGTTCATTATAAAGCTATGGTTGATATCATCATCATCAGCATTATCATCTTTATATTGTGATAAATAATTAAGTTAAGTAAATAGTTTCATGGCCATCCACTTAGGTAAAGGTCTTCACTATGTTTATTTGGAAGCCATTAATAAGAGTATTTTTTTTCCATCTGTTCATCAAAATACGTCAAATGAGCTAGTAATATTTATAAGAGTCTTTAATATAAAAAGTTTTGTGATATTGGGATCTTATGATTTTATTAACATAGATAAAATATAAGAGTGTCATTTTTTTGTTCATTAATCATCCAAGTCATGTGTAATAAAAATGTACCAAATGAGTTTAGTACACTCTAAACAGATATTTATCTAGATTTAGAACAATCTAGTGGTGCACATAGAAAACATATGTCCTCAGCTAACTGAATAAAAGTGATCCCATCCCTTTTCCAACTTATTAACTTTATATAATATGTTAAATAGGTTGTCATGAATAGCAACAGGGTGTGTGTATGACCATGAATGGTCTTATATATAAGAATAGGAAGGATTCTTTGTTATAATAACCTAGTATTGGAGATAAGCGAAATGCACTCCAGGGATTCACAGTAATTTTTATTCCGTTTCTATATTGAATATTTGTTTATCTGATGGCAATGGCCAGTATGTTTTATTGTTCAAATGACTCCGCAATACCGAAATATTTTAAATCTTTGATGATAATAGTTTGAATTTTCATTTTGTTATTTTAATGTGTTGAGAAATGAGATAATTTATTTATTTCACTATTAGCGTGACAGAATTAATGTTTAGTATAGTTACAAATGGGCTATAATGTTATATTTGATTAATTACAAATAGACAGCCAAATAGAGCATGATATGTATATGTTCTTATTGATATGTTGGCGTCACTCTTGTTTAGTTATAAATGGTATTAGCTAACATAGTAGATTAATTTCACATTTAATTTTACTCGGTCACAAATGATGAACCGCTAGAGCATATTATACATCCTGTTTAGGGTTTAGTTATTAAATTATAGCAACTATCATTTTATCACTCATCTATATATTTGTAATCAGTTACAAAATATCAGCCTTTTTCATCATTACATTAATTTGTATGCTGTTACAAATTTTTCTTACTGTTACAAATGGCGCAGATGATAAACATATTTGAATTAATAATTAATAAAAAAATTTATTTTTATTTCTGTTTCAAATGGGTTTTTCTTCATTCTGTTACAATATATATATAACGAAACTTAAATATATTCCAAACAATGGTAAACAATTTATAATATTATATAAATAAAAACTCATAAAGAAATATTTTCGATTATATTCATAATCATTTTCAGCAAATGTTAGGATTAATGAATTGTGGGATATTTAAATCAACATGTGTTTTTGGTTGGTAATTGATGATTCCATTTTGAAAGTTGAGTTAAAATGATTATGAATATAATCGAAAATATTTCTTTATGAGTTTTTATTTATATAATATTATAAATTGTTTACCGTTGTTTGGAATATATTTAAGTTTCGTTATTGTATTATTAATATTAGCGAACATTTATTTTGTTTTAATATATATAATACAGAGAGCATACCAATAGCTCAAACAAGGTCTTAATTGATAAGTGCAATAAGAGAAAATACTTCAAATCTCTATCCGGAACATTCCTATTTCCAGACCAATTGTTTTCAAGCTTATCGCTCACCTCAGTGAAGAGCTAAAATATTTAGACACTAGATCTAATATATCAACCCAAAACCCAGCACCTATTTCATACATAATATTTAAGTAGAAACTCTGAAGTTCTCAGACATGAAAATGTCTTTTACTCCAATTATCTAATTTAAATAGTTTCTACTTAAATATTACATATAATATAAGTTCTGGTTTTTGAGTTGATATTTTAGATCTAGTGTCTGAATATTCTAGCTCTTCACTGAGGTGAGCCATAAGCTTGAAACCAATTGGTATAGAGATAGGAATGTTCTGGATAGAGATTTTAAGTACTTTCTCTTACCATATTTATCAATTAAAAGTTTGTTTGAGCTATTGGTATGCTCTCTGTATTACATTTTTATAAATACAAGCTTATAAAAGTAATGTCACTTTATATATGACTTGCCTTTATTTATATATATATATATATATATATATATATATATATATATATAAATAAATACAAGGTCACAATATATATATATATATATATATATTGTGACCTTTGGTTTATTTCATCTATAAACCAATTGTGAGAAAAGGAAATAATTGTAGGCAAAAATTTTTTTTTTTTTAAATGTAAGAAAAGTTAAAAGGTTTTATTTGATAAATCAATAGCTCAAAAGTAACATCTATAAAGATACAGTTTGTGTTTGTATAAAATATAGCTAGCATTATTTAATGCAGGGGGGATGATTGATTTTTTTGTATGCTGCTGTAATAATTTACGAATATGATAAGTGAGAAATAAAAATTTATATGGCTAAAATAAAGTCTTTATGAATTTTAATATCTATTACTAAAAAGTTGGTGAGAATTGAAAGTGAATTAATTATCAGTGGCTTTAGTTTGACAGTTTTCTATTGAATGTTCTTCATATGTATGTGTGTGTGATACAGATATATGGGTGTGATTTTTTTTCTTTCCTTTGTAGAAATTGACATAATTTTCTATATTATTTCATAAGTGTGGAAAAGCAAAAAATAAATGAATCTGTTCTAATTTATTATTTCTAGCTCAAAAATGTAAATCTAAATAAGAAATTATTTAAATAAAAGGAGTGTAACATTTGTTTTACCAAAAAGTGTCAGTAAGCTTATCTTTTGATTAGATTTTCTTTTGATTGCTTTTCCATAAATTAACCGATAATGTGTTAACCAAAAGATATGGTTTAAAATAAGAAAAGTTGTCAAAATTGACAAGTAATAAATAGTTCAATTGTTCATTCTGAGATGGAATCTTGATTAAGAATTGAGAGGAACCACCTGGAGAGGGAAGGGTTAACAGATGTTTTTTCCCCCCTTCTTGTGAATATAAAAGGGGAGGGAGAAAATGAATTAGGGAACTTTTGCTAATTCAGAATGAGAAAACAGAACTTTACTAATTCAGAACCAACTGGCTAACTAAAATTAATTTATCCTGAAGGTTTCTCAGAATTTTTTTTTAATTTTCTTTCTCAGAGTTTAATAATGTGTTTAAGTTTACATTATAACCAAAATATGAACTTCTAATTCATATATAAGTGGTGTGCATTTTTTCTCCCTAAAGTCAATTATGAGGAAATCAACTTTTAATAAGATATTCTATGGTGAATGCCACAACCTGTCTATTTGGCTTATTAAAAATTTATGTAAGGAGAGAACTATCAAACTTTTGTATGATATGGAAAGACCAATTCATATTGCAATAATTATTTGGCTGGTTAAAATTTGTTTGAAGAAACCGTAGCAAACCGCTGTATGATGTTTAAGACCTAATTCATGTTTGATAATTTGAATCTATTTGTTGTCTATATTTTTAACCTTAAAATGGAAAAGAAGAAGAAAGGGGAAACAAATGAATTCAAACCCAGGAAGAAACCCATCAAAGTGGAAGGTAATCAACAGAACTCTTTAAAAATTTATTAATTATCCTGTAGCTACATTTCAATTTAAAGTAACTATCTATGTTTTTATCTATTTTGATTCAAATAACTGTCTGTGTTTTTATATACATTTGAGTAAAAATAACTATCTGTGTTATGCATCTATATAGCTATCTCCAAATAAAATGAACTGAATACAGTAATTAATTGATGGACAATTGAAAGAAAAGACATTGGAAAGAGACTATGGTAATGTTTGATATTTATTCTTTATTTCATTTTGTTTATATAATATGTTATTTATTCTTTATTTCATTTTGTTTATATATATGTCGCATGTTTAACCACTAGATTATATTAAATTAATTTTTTTTTATTTATGTTCTTTAAAATGTTTAAAGGAAAGAAGGGAAAATGATTTTGATCCCATTGAAGTATAAATGCTTACGTAAATTAAAAAAAAAGAAAAGAGGGAAATGATATAAAAAAAATTTTTTTATTCTTAACAAAATTTTTTTATTTGTGCTTAATATTAGATATGAAGGGTGATGGGATGGTCATGTGAAAACCCATAATTATGCTATAAGTGTTGATGATCTGTTATTAATATAAATATTAGGCATATGTTGTTGGCTTGACTGTTTAAAATTGAAATAATTCATATATGTTTTGATTCGGGATCTGGTTAGTCTTTGTCATTTATCTAAACTGTAATCGATGTATGTGTGGGCATATATAAAGCTATAAATGCTTGTCATTACTGAGGTAAAGTTATCCTACCACCTCATAGATGGGAAATGGCTGTGTCATTATTTATTTACCATGGCAGTAGGAGATGACTGAGTTTCACTCCATTTATTTTGTTGAGATGGGGAATTATTAATAGAGTTATTGTTGAGATGTAGAAAATGTTTTGCATGCCTATATAGAGAGTAAATGTATAGACAAGAGCTCTTCACATGATACTAGGTCTCGAGAAAAGATCTCTCTCTTTGGCCAAGGCAAATGGTTCAAGTCAGGAGTTGTTGTTTGTTTGTTGTTTTTTAATTTCCCTTACCAAGATGCTGATGTGTGCACGTATAAAATACTGCATGGTGTGGAATATGAAGAGTTGTTTTTCTTATGTGAGACAGAATAAAAGTTGCCCTGACAGGATGAGAATTCAGTCAGATGAATATATGTTGATGGGGCATGACAAAGATTTTAGTTTAGAAGCTAACTGATTTGTGGTCGATTTTGTGAAGGATGGTTAATTGAGGGTCATCAAGCTAGGGCAACATGCTGACCTATCAAGATATATACGGTTGAAAAACATAAAGATCTGACAGGCATAAATGTAAAAGTGTGGGTTTTTTAATTTAAACCCATCTGCAAGATCAGTAGGAGATTTTTCATGGCATATCATCCTTCTTCATAAGAAATGTAAAAGTTATCGCTTGTTGAAATGATTTAGAAATTGATAATTATTTATCATTGCTGGTTAGATTAATTGAAACGAATAAATTATTTTGGAATAGTCCAATGGATAATGTTTACCATAAAAAGGGGGGAGTAGGAATTTATAGGTTTTCTTAAAGTTAAATAAGGAATTCTGATTCCATACGCTAAGCATTTGTTTTTTGTTTTGTTTTTGATAAGTAAATGGGTCAAAACAATGAATAAGTCCTTCAGAAAATTGGTTAATTTCGATATGTATTACTATTATAAATATTAGTCTTTATTAAATCTGAATCATATATTTGAGTGTAACAATATTATATTTAAGTGGTTTTATTTTTATTTTCATCATTATTGTTAATGTAATAAAAATTTATTATTGTTATAAAATTACATTGCGTCTTGTGTTTTGATGTTTCAAATATCTCCAGAATCTACATCCAACACCTATATCTAAAGTAATATTAGTTCATATTTAAATCTAATTATTCATTTTTATATTGATAATTTATTTCCACGATCGATTTGCTGTAGTCATTATTATATTGTTTCCATATTCGATTCACATAATTCATTTTTGCATAAGTCATTTTTATATAATTCATTTTCACATAATTTATTTTCATAGTTAATTTGCATAATCTAATTTCATGATTTATTTCTGTATTTTACTTTCATAAGTAATTTTTGGATCGATTTATATGATTAATGTCCATGTTTTACTTCCATAGTTTACTTTGGCAAAATATGATAGATTAAAATTATTAATTAAAATTTGGTCAATAGATTAGATATAATAGAATAAAATGCTAGGGAATAGTTAAGTTTAATAAATTTAATCTTTTGGTTCGTTGTAATGTTGTGAATATTGGGAGCAGACATAAAATCCCTTTCCTGCTCTCGGTGTTTAGAGTGATTCCCACTAGTAAACTCGTATGAAAATTTATTTTAACATATTTGGGATCATATTCATTACAATGTAATCGCTTATAAGGGCACTTTTTGCAGATCTAGACCTTGAGAAAGAGCAGTTCGATTATTAGTCTAAGAGCTAGTTTGGAAATCAAGTAGCATATTATAATAAAATTATTATACTATTATCAAAATAGGGATCATGAATTGATAGTTAATCGAAATATATATGTGTGTTTAGAGAAATAAGATTAGGGATTCTCAGATTAGAGAACATAACACTGACATTCCGTGTTATATAATTGTAGCTATTAAAAGTGATTGATGCTGAGAATGAAAAATAAAGTAATGGAATTAAATGGGGAGGATTTATTTATGATAATTTTTATCTTGTATTAAATTAAATAATAATTTTATATTATGAGCATAAATTATGAGTTCTCTGCATCGATTACTGATTTATTTCCAGTCATATATAAATGAGAAATGTATATAATATTTTCCGTAGTTACCACTCGAGATCAGATATTTGTCATAAAGTTGTGGAAGAAAGTTATTACATTATTATGAATTTAATAATAAATTTACTATGAAATATTTGCATGACTAATGCTAGGTTTAAAATTAATACCATATAGATTGAATGGTTTTATCAATATTATTTTTTTAAGAGACGATTTAATTACTTTCTCCATTATCTTCTATAATCCTAAACGTGTCTAATGATGATGATCACTGGTGGGTATTATGATTTATAGTTGCAATTTGTGCCTGGGTATACTTGATCTTATTGTTAATATTAATAGATAAAACTCTAGCCATCCCTTGTTTGATCCTAAAAGTTAATATTAAATTCAATTGACTTGCTACTTGAAATAAATGAGAGTTTGTTGAGGTTAAATAAGTTAAAGATTGCGCTGAGGAAAGTTGAGGTTACAATACAATATATATATATATATATATATATATATATATATGTATTGTAACCTCATAGTTCGTGTATATATATATATATATATATATATATATATATACACGAACTAACTAAAGGAAAAATAAAAACACAATAACAAACACTCAATTACTTCTCTATAAAAAATACACAATTACTTCTTTATAAAATATATATAGATATAAATCATGAGTACCAATGTCACATAAAATGGTATGTTTAAAGTCTTTCTTGTTGAGAAATGATAATCTTTTTAAATATTCATCAGATAATGGCAAAATTATTGAAATGTATTCTAATGAATTGTTAAATGTTGGACATAATTATGATCATATTTATTATACTATTAAAAATTTTAATTCGAAATATAAATACAAAAATAAAAATAAGATTAATCAATATAGTGAAAAGATACTTGCTTCAAGATCTTGAAGAATCAGGCTACATAACACTGACTTATTTAAATATATTTGCGTATATTTTATGTTACATTTTTATGATGGGTATGATTATGAGGCATGGATCCTTAAAAAAGTTAAGCCTATTGATATTAATATTTAATTTATATCTTCTCTATTTAATCTTACTTATAAAAATAAGATTAATAATGATGCTAATTCTTTTGATAATAAAATTTGGATATCAATACCAGATATTTCGACTCAACAGGCAAGTTTCATAAGGAAAATTTATAAAGGTATGTGTAACATTGCATTTTATGCACCACCTACATTAAATAAATTAATAAATAACCATAAAGATAAAATCTTATTTACAAATAAAAATTGTATCATTTATAAATGGATGGGTAGGTGTGGTAGTGTATATATAGGTGATTCAAGCTGCACATAGGAGAAAAGAACAAAAGAGCACTTGTTGTTATTAAAAAGAATTTAAAATACAAAACAAAATTCTAAAGATGATGATGATTTATCAACTTCTGTTTTTATGACCATAATAAATCATGTATATATGATTTGATTACAATTATAATAGCCTAAAATATTGCAAACTGAAAGAAATATTAATAGACAAATCAAGGAAGCTATGTTAATATATAAATACAAGCAAGACTTAATAGGCATGCAGCAAACTTTAAGATCATGAAATTATGGGAAAGTTGACCTTTTAAAATATTAGTTGACAAAGACTACAAGGATAGTTGAAAGCATTCCTAAGTGATGTTTATATTTTTTTGTTCTTTTTAAGGTATTATCTAATATTTATTTATAAGTTTATGTATATTATTTTAAAGAAATACACACATCAATTTGTAGTATTATATATATATATTGTAATATGTCTGGACAATGCCTACCCCTATCTACTGTGGTGGAGCTGAACAACAATAAACTTCTAGCTCAGTCTAATCAAATTGTTTTCTTATACATAAAATTTTAATAATACCAATACTCCTCATTTTATGTCTACTATATTATGTCAATCTTAATAAATTTTTTAATAATAAAATAACTATAAGCATGAAACTTGTTAGATAGTCATCCAGTAGGTTCTCCTTTTTAACATTAAATATATACCAAAAAGTATACCCTCAATGATATAGGGTATCAAAAAACACTGCTTTACTAAAATATCAATGATTCTCCATGACTCCAATAAAATAAGCAAATTATATTTAATATTAAAATTTCTTACATTAAATTTAATTATAAGACAATATAATATTCATTTACTTATTAGAATGACTGTACTCCACTTCCGTATTAACATTCTTTAACTCAATAAACATCCCTCAAGTAATTATTTTTTCTTAAAATAAAGAAATTAATTTACATAACTAAATGTAAAGAGATAGTTTACTTATATCTAGATACATTTAAATATAATCAAGAAATAAATATACTAATAAATTCTTCCCTTTTAAAATAATTACTAATTTTTGTAAAAACCTAAATTAAAATTTTTAACCAATACTTATCACTATTAATTATCTTAAACAAATTTAAAATAATTTTTTACTAATATGTATTATGATCTAATTATTTTATTTTTACATTCAGTCTTATTATCGTTTAGTAAGATGAACATAAAATTGAATTAATCAATATTTTGATACGACATCAAATATTACTAACAACCACAATATTTTTCTGATTTTAGTTGAGATTGTATGCATTAATACCAAATATCTTCAATTATTACAATATATGTTTGGTAAGGATGATGAATAATGACTTGGAAGCAAGAAAAGAAACTCTCAACACTTTATTAAGTTAAAAACAAACATTAACATTTATTACAACAGTAATACAAAATTTAAAATAAGTTTCACATCTTATATTTAATATATAAAAAAAATTAACATATTAAACAAATTTTTATCAACTAATTTTAAGAAAATGCTTATAATAAAATAAAAAATTTATACTTCACTTTAAAATTATTACTAATAGGATATTGTATATTATTCCATTAATATTCAAATACTTATTAATCTTTTTATATTAAAAATATATCAACAAAATTTAGTTTGTATTTTTATCATATTCTAAATATTTCACAAACATATTCTTTTATATTATCATTCATTCACATTTAATCTTCTTATGATATTATCTAATTATAACCATAACTTATCAAACTCCTTCTATTTTTGATTATTTTGACATAAAATAGTCATTTAATTATTTAAATATTTTTAAAGATATGGCACATTATGATATTGTTTACACTAATAAGAATAATTATTAGGTTGCCTTTTCAATATATCTCTTAGACTTCAGACTTTCATTCTATTTTGATCTGTAATATTTCTTAAAAACTCATAAATTCTCTATTCTTACATTCTTTTAATATCCTATTAATTTTATGTTTCATCTTTTCTTGAAATAAGTTGATTTACCTTATCATCATTTAAAAATGATACCATGGATTATGTAACTTAAGGCCACATTTTATCTTATGTCAACCTTAATTCTATCTTGGCTTTTATTTTATGTTCTCACAGACTTTTGAAAAATGTCACTATCCGTATATCATAAATATTTTGACTTACTCTATACTGTATCATACTTCACCTTAAACAACACATTCTCAACACTACAAATTTCCAATGAATTTACTTTCCTATACCACTTCATAACATCTAACACTTTGTATAAAATACTTGACATTATAAAATATTATTCATCATTTTTCAAATAACATCTAAACGTATTCTTAACATCTTCATACTTTTGACATTCCAAGAAGACTAAAAAATAAACAAATAGTTTATTATGTAATTTATCGTAAATATAATGTCAGTTATCTTTAACTTATAAAGAGATCAATAATACATATGCTTATATACTTATATTAATAATATAATAGATATATTTAATCTTTTCTCATATATTTTTATGTAAATACCCACATATTGATTTTTATCTGATTCCATGTTTAAAAATTCAATACCAATATGGTATATTTTATAGGAGTAAAATTACTTTTAATCATAATATTTTATGATTATTATTGATGACTGTCTTGTAGATATAATTTTTTTAGTCCATATACTCAAATAATAGGAACAAAGAGTTTTCTTCAACTTCTTGAAAATAAAAAAAATTACAAATCTTCTAGGGAATATAAGTTACCATGATTCAATTATTGCTTGAAACAAATGACATTTCTTCCTTCCCTTTTTTTCATTCATGTCTTTCGCTATTATTCATAACATAAATGGAAACATGAATAAAAATTCAAATAAATAAGTTATTTATTAATAACAATTTGAACTTTTTGCATTAAAAGTTCATCCTTCCTTATATTATTGTTATACTTTCACATTTAGTAAATCTGGATTTTACTATTTAAGAAAGACATTTATTATATTTTTAAAAAGTTTCATTTTTTTCTTGCATACTCCAAAAATATTTATTGATGGAATTATAAGGTCTAGAGTTTTCCAAATAATTCATATTTAATATGTTAATAATTCCAATATCTAGACATTATTAAAGTTAGTAGTTATAAACTTTTAATAAAAATTAGTTTGCATTATATTTTTCCTCACTAAACCCATTATCATCCTAATAAAGTCATTAATAAATTTATATCTGGAAATATCAAGTCTTAATAAATTGAAGTAATTATTTTTATCATTCCAAATGATAATTTTTAGTAGAAAATGTTTTCTGTCCTTATGAATATGAAAATTAATAAAATAAATAAATTCCTTACATTTCCTTTTCATTTTCTTAAGAAAAAACAGTTTGATAATCTGCAAGTTTTCTTATTGGTACATTTTTATCAACTTGAATGAAGTTTTTTTTCTTTTACCATCACAAATTTGTAGTCAGTTCCTGCAGTATACTAATGAGGATAGTTTTATTTCTTATTCCATTATGAAATTAATAGATAAACATTTTAAAATACTGCATGCTTTTAAAATCATTATTATTACTTTTAAAATTAAAACAATATTTCATTAAATTTATTCTTAAAATTGTTCAGACAAAAAAATACACATTATTTCTCAAACTTTTTCTTGATTTATTCTCTGTATCACCTGCTTATCTTCTATTTATAGTAAAAATTTAATAATTCCTGATTGGTTCATTATTATAAGATATCTGTCAAAAATGAATATTAATTGCTTTGTCTACAATTATAACTAATATTACTGAATCAATCTTTGCTCAATTTTAATAATGCAAACATTTAAACTATCTTTTAATAATAATATACTAATATACTCTTTGTTTCAAATCAAATTTTGATATTTAAATATTATAATTTACATTATTATTTAAATTACTGATTTTAAAAACTTTTTATAACATTTATAAAATTAAAATATAACATTTACTATTTATAATTACAATTTAATTATTATACTAGGAAGTGAATTTTATTTATTATTTAAGGAATGTGTGTGCACACCTATTAACACACAGCTCATTTTTGATTTATTTTATCATTAATTAAATGATTTTAAAACAATAAATAAATAGCAATATTAACTTCATTATTAATAATTATTAAAATATTAATTTTTATTAATTATAACTACTGATTTAAAATTACCTTACAGGGTTTTAACTATTATTTCCTTTTTTATTTTAAAATAAATAATGCAGTTTATATTTCAAATTTATGACTTATATAGATTATACATATTTAAAGAAAATTAATTCAAGTTTAACATGAAAGAAACAATGTATTTTAACTACTACAAGTTAAATAACAAGTTCTACTAATCATTATATAATATTTAAATTTTTTATTACAATTGACTATTAACTATATACGATATAATGCTGCTGAAATCATTTCCTTAAGTTTTTGTTGTCCAAGTTCTCTACAGGCTTGTTGGTGTTTTCTTCATCTAGTTGCATTAATTCCTCATTAGTTAATTCTTCCATATAGTGAAAACATTCTACAATGTTTGTAATCATTAATTTTTTTTGATATCTTTATTCAAAGTGTTTACAAAATACTGCTTTAAACCACTAAACATCACATGTTCACCATTTTTATGCTCATAACTGTTATTAAAACAGACAAAGTTCTTCATATAGTAGTGCCACTCAATGGATGAGGACTTAGATAGAAATTTTATACACAAGCTTTCTGGCATGTATTGATTACTTTGGCTTGCACTGAGTGGCATTACTTTATGGAGTGTTTTGCCTGTTTTAAATACTGCTTTAGTTGCTAATGTTAGTATATCTTACAGATTATGCTCATTCTTTGATCTATATTTAAAAAAAAACAATGTAATATTCAGTGGTATTACTTAGTGACATGATTGCAATTGAAAATGTATGTAGAAGTAAACTTAAAAAAATTAATATTGCTAGGAAAACAATGTTTGGTTTCACTACACATGTATAAAAATAAATAAGAAAGAGAAAGTAACCTCACAGTTAAATAATTTTTGTTTCATTCCAAAAAATAGTTAATCATTATGCTGAAAACATGCCAATACAAAAGTTTTTTGGTAATAGTAGGAATACTAAACACTACCATCTGATGGTGCTCTTCTTTATCCAATTCACATCAATATACTGATTCACAGGCCATCTATTTGTTTACATAATATTATGGCAAAATATTTTTTTTTTCAATCGGTTTTTATTATTTTTTTATCGGTGATGGTAAACCACCAAAGTTTTTTTTATTACATAATATTTTGGTAAAAGTTGTTTTTTTTTCCAACCGGTTTTAATTTTTTTTCGTAGGTGATGGTAAACCAACAAAGTTTTTTTTATTCCACCTGGCTTTTTTTTGTTTTTAATAAACAAATACTTTGTTTTTAGATGGTCTAGGATGTTGCTTTGTTTGTAAATTAATAACTAACTGTCCATAGGATTCTTTACATAATATTACTTATGGTAAGCCAAATTTTTTTTTCACTCAGTTTTTTTTTTGGTTCATTTTTTTTTAAGAAACAAACACTTTGTTTTTGGATGATGTAGGGGTATTGGTTTGCTTTTAAATTATCAATTAATGCTCCATCAGTTTGTTTACAGAAAAATATGGTAACAAACACTTTGTTGTTTTTATATGATTGAGAGGGGGGTTGGTTGTTTGCTTTTAACTTATCTTTTTTTTTGTTTGATGTTTTGATTTGCTGAAAAACTTCAACAATTCCGTACTTTTGAATACATCAACACATGGTTTTTTAGAGGGTGGATGGGAGAGGGGTTGTTTTGATTTTGAATTGTCATCTTTTTTTTGTTAATTTATTACAAGGCTTTTTTTGTTTCAAATTTTTACACTACAGAAAGCTTTATATGATAGCGAACAGTTTTTTCTTAATTTTTTGGGCCTTTAATTTTAAAAAAAGACATAAACAGTTCGTTTTTAAAGAACACTTTTTTATAAACTGTTGGAGGTGGGGTGGCAGGGAAGGTTTGTTTTGATTTTTAATTATCGACCTCTTTTGGAATATTTTTGAACATTTTATTATGTTACTGCACAGTTCTTTATTATTATTTTTTTTTTGTGGGGCCTTTTGAATCAACTCTTAAACACTTCTCTTTTTTTTGATATAATAAAATATTACCTATTTTAACTGTTAATGAAACTTATCAAATATTGCCTACCTACTTTATAATCATGTGAACAACAAAAACAACAAGTTTCCCCATAAAATAATTTATTGAATCAAAAAGAAATGAAACTTTGGATAAGTTGTGAAGCAAAACAAGTAAAAAAAACACCACCATTTATGGGGGCATAAAAAACAGCAGCCAAAAGTAACATGCAAATAAAATAACAGGGAAGCCTCAAAGCTATAAATAATGGGATTTTGGAGACTTTGAACCCGGAAAACACAATATTATGCCTCAACTTGTGTGTCCGGCTGGCAATTCACTCAGCTTTGACCAATTTGGACAACTTGCAGATGAAATTTGACAGTTCTTGCACAGATTTGCATGTAAATGGGCATTTGCATGTGAAATTGGAAAAAAACTCAGCTGAAAAGAACCTTTTCAAGTTGTATGCAGTTGAAAAGCATAGGAAAACATGTGTGATGACATCTAAATTCTTAATATGGAATACTAATTCCATTATGTTTCTAAAAAATTTCTGACAATGAATTTTGACAGAGTTTCATCTCTTTCAATTATGGCCACCATCTAATCATATGTAGCCAGAGTTCAAGACCACTCACTTGATGAATACTGTCACAATGCAATGGGTGTAGTATTTTATTACATAATTGTATACTACATCTCCCTCGGGCAGCCTGTTATTGCTCAAAAAACACCTCTTGTACTGTCAGCCATAAGTTAAGGCTGCTAAATTAGTATATTGATGTGCATTTTGTGAAAAAGAGTGCCATCAGATAGTAGGGTTCAGTTTCATACTATCACCTTTTTTTTAATTCCTAGAATTACATCATTTATGTAAAATTATGTAGACTTAAAAAAACAATATTTAATATTTTACTTAAATGTACTGTTGTGACAATAAAGACATTTAGTATAAGGGTAATCAAATTATAGAACTCTACATTACCAAAACCAACTTAATCACATAGGTAATTAAAAAAGAAAATATGTATCTGATGTATTTTGTGCTTGCATATTGTAATCAATAATTAAGAATTTTTTACTTATTTACTATGAAAATATAAACAGCACTTTATAACAAAAATGCTAACTATGGTCATTTTTATGGCATTAGATATCTTATTTTATTATATATGGCAGTCATTTTCTTGAAAGGATCTAGCAAATTTGGAAATAATATAGTATGTTATGATGGCAAAATCATGGATCATTTAATAAAAAATAAAACCAGGAAATTTGTTCAATTATTTGTATTGCATTTTCTTTATACAAAATTTATAATTAAATGTATAATGCATAAAATCATTTTTTCTTTTTTTTTTACCAAAAATATATATATGATAATAGCAATTTTGACTAAAATTAGCATTCATAAAGGTTTTAATTTAAAATTACTTGCATGAATATTTTAGTTAATACTTATACAGGACATAATTTAAAACTAATTATTAATAATATGCATCAAAAGTTATTTTTATGTTGAATGAAATTTGTGTTTTTTCTGTATTATAATTTTAATGTTTGTAATAGCATTGTCATGGATATATCTAAAATAAATTATTAAGATTATCCATTTAAAATCTGGCAAGTAAATATTTTTAACTTAGATTTAATAAATTTTGATCATATAAGTTGATTATTAATTGCATAATTCCTGAAATCATTTCCTTCTCTTTAGTTGACTGAATATTTTACCTAATATGGGTAAGAATTCAAAATTAATTATTAATAGTAAAGTATATAACTAAACTTTATTTTTAGTTTTATGCTGAAAAAAATTTGTAACTTTTTACATTGGTGATAATATCTGCCTTGGCTTGTATATGTCTGAAATAAATGCACCATAATATGATTTAAAATTAAGCAAATAATGTTGAGAAAATCATATTATACACCTATTTGATAATTTTGATTATTTAAAATTAATTATTGATTGCATAATATAAGAAATCATTTTTTATTTTCAAAGTATCTTGCAATTATGGCAACTAAATTTTACAATTAAATTATCAAAGTTTTTGCCATAAGCAGAATAAAAATGAGTGGATATACAGTTTTAATCTAATGTCCACATTTTAAAATATGTTAATAAATCTAGTTGTTATACATCATAAAAATAGGCTTTTGATTATTTATTGTACTGAGTGAGATATAAGCTTTTTTTAATTTTTGGAGACATTAAGCTTTATTTTGAATATGTTATTAAAATGTATTCACTGTTTTGGAAGGAAAATGGATGAAAATTAAATAGAGTATTGTACATTAATTTATTTTAATTTTATAATCAAAGTACTGTACATTGCAATGTTGTATATTTAAACTGTGTATAATCAATATACTCTAAATCGTACATTTTTAGCATGTATGTTGCCATTTTTCTTTTGGGTGATATAAAGTCTTATAATGTCATTATTTCAAACAATTAACTTTGTATATAAAATTAAATATTTAATATATAACTTTTAAAATAAATAATCTTTCACTAAATTATCCAACTGAAAATAAAATAAAAATAAATGGTTAGTTTATCACCACAGGATTTATTCCAGTTGTCATTCATAAAAGATATTATTTTGGAATCATAAAACTAAACTCAGAAATCTTTTTTTAAATATTAAAAATGAAGAAACAAAAGCCATAGCTTTAAAAGAACTTTCAATACAACTATTAATAATAATTAATGCTTTCATTTAAAATTTTTTGCTTATGATTAAAAAAAATAATGTACTAACTTTGATTTGTAAGAAGTTATTTAAAATTCATCCCTTCTATTTTATTTTATATTAGAATATGCATGTAAGTGTGCAATTATTTTATATATTTTATTAACATTAAAATTTTGTCTTGTGAAAGTATAATATGAATATACGAATGGACAAAAGTAATACTATTATGATATAGATGCCAGTGTGTGCACACATTTATATGCACAGTCATATATGTTAAAATCAGTCATTATATATATCTTAGTAAAGTGAATTTTTTAATTAGTCATTGATAATTCAAATATGTTAATTTTATATTTTTATACAAACATGTCTGCATGCTTATATGAGTGTGTGTCATGTAAACATATTGAAATATCTGTAAAATGCATTGTTATAGCATATGTTTTATTATTTTTAATCAAAATCAGAATATCTTATTTATATCATACCCAACAGACTTTTAATGTAACTTTATTGTTATTGTTTCTAATTAACAAATTTATATGTCACTGTTTTAAATTATTCCAGTGAATTTATAAAGTAAATTTAGAATATTATATCATGGTTCTTTTCTCTTTCTTACAATTGCAGTTCCTAGAGTCCCTGCTTTCCAAGCTAGTTTGAGCAATAACAATTGGTTTATCTATATGTGAGTATTTATGCTTGTGGGTGGATATCCAGATAGTTCTCTGGATGATGCAGAGATATCATCTTTAAAGTTCTTTTACTAAATTTTATTTTTTTAAGAAAATTGAGCTTATATTTGGTCTGAACATCCCGATGCAGCTTGTAACCTATAATTATTGTCATAATTACTTATAGTTTTGTTCAGTGATGATATTGATGCTCGTATTTTTTATGCATGCTCACTTTATTTATTTATTTGTGATGATTTTGGAGTGATGATGAGTCCCTATCGCTCCATATTCACTCCTTTTTGTACTGCTAAACTAACTTATTATCCCAACTTCACAATACTCCCTCCAACTTTGTTATAATTTATCTTTCATCTGGGTTTGACAAAATTTGTAATTCCTCTCTGTTGGGTTGAGCATTTTTTATCTTTCTCATTTGACTAAACACTTTTTTCCATCTGAATTTTACTACCTTCAGCCATCTAGCAATATTTTACATTTTTAAAAAAACTATTAGCTGAAAGGAGACCCTTTGATTTCTTTTGGAGGCCTTAAAGGAACCGAGCAGGGCAAATTCCTAATGTCCACTCCATATGTTCTTGTTGTTGCAGCTGTTATTACTATGTGATTATTTATATAGTATACGAACATGGATGGGCTGCTCACCAACATGCATTAGCCAGCGTGGTGAGTTTATTGGCTTTTTACCTCTGAGTTTAAGATCAAGAAACACCGTAGTCTTTCTTCTCAGTGCCTGATAAGGCAGGATGAATGTTTGTGTAAATGATAAATATTTTTCCAATACATATAAACAATTATGACAGACAAAAATAAAGCATGGCCCTTATTCCCAGGAGGCTGTAAAGTCACCAACCAAGGCAGCGGTTGGTGGCCGAAGGCGGAGGGTGCTAAGAATCCCCTGATTGCGGACCCAGGCTGCCATTTGATGACGACTTTTTATTTAGATACTTACAACTGCAGATCACTTTCAAGTGAAGGAAGATTGCAAGAATTAGAAGAACTGTCTTATATTAAATGGGACATTATTGGACTTTGTGAAGTTAGAAGAAAAGGAGAAGAAACAATTGATTTAAAAAGTGGACATATACTCTATTATAAAGGCACACATATTGGAAATACAAGTGGAGTAGGATTCATTATAAATAAAAAGTGGAAGAACAATATTGTGGAGATTGATGGTGTATTGGACAGAGTGGGAAGATTAGTTATACAACTTAATAGCAGATACCAAATGCAGATAATTCAGGTTTATGCCCCAACAAGTTCTCATAGTGATGAAGTAGTAGAAGATTTTTATATGGATGTACAAAAGGCTTTTGATCAGAGTAAACACCATTTTAAAATTGTTATGGGAGACTTTAATGCTAGAATTGGTAAACAAATGAAAGATGAAATTGCTGTAGGTAATTTTGGTTATGGTAATAGAAATGAGAGAGGACATAGACTTGTGGAGTTTTCAGAAAAAGAAAAACTTTATATTATGAATTCATTTTTTGAGAAAAATGTTAAAAGGAAATGGACATGGAAGCATCCAAATGAAGGTACAGCAGAATTGGATTATATTTTGACTAACAAAAAATACATATTTCAAGATTGTAATGTTCTTAATAAATTTAACACAGGAAGTGATCATCGATTAGTAAGGTGTAAGTTACGTGTTAATGTAAAACTAGAGAGACAAAAATTATTAAGAAAAACAATATTTACAGTTGATATTCCTAACCTTCAGAAACATTCTAATGAATTTAAATTAGAACTTACAAATAGGTTTCAAGTGTTAGGAGATTTTGAACATGATACAGATTTGAATGAAATTAATATGAAAATAACTGATACACTTTTACAAACTGCAACAAATATAGCTGGTAGAAAAAAGCAGCAATTGACTAATAAAATTTTTAATGAGACTAGAGAATTTATGAAGAAAAGAAGGAATATGAAGATATACAAAAATGATGTATTAAAAAGAATTGAATATCTCGAATTTTGTAAAATGGTACGGAAAAGAGTTAAAAATGATATAAGAAAGTATAACTGTGAAATAGCAAGGAAAGCTGTAGAAGAAAATAAAAGTCTCAAAAATGTTAAACAACATTTTGGTATTGGTAGGAAATTTATATCTGCAATAAGAAAAAAAGATGGAATTATTACTAAAAAGAGAGATGATATCATGAAATGAGTAGAAGACATTAATCAAGAATTATATAGTAATAAAGAACAAGTACCTCCTATATCTATTACATCTTCCGAATTGCCCAGAATTTTAAATGAAGAAGTGAGACATGCAATTAAGTGTATGAAGAAAAGAAAGGCTCCAGGAAATGATGGAATTATAATTGATATATTAAAAGAAGCAGGTGAAGAAATAGAAACAATGTTAGCAAAGTTATATACCAAATGTCTAAATGATAAAGATGTACTGGAAGATTGGAAGAATGCAGTAATAGTATTAATATTTTAAAAAGGTGATAAAGAAGATATTAGAAATTACAGACCTATTAGCCTTTTATCAGTTTTATATAAAATTTTTACCAAGATAATTACAACTCGTCTACAGAGAACTTTGGATTTCCACCAACCAAGAGAACAAGCTGGATTTAAAAGTGGTTTTAGTACAATAGATTATATCCAGGTATTGAGAGAAGTCATAGAAAGGACAAACGAATATGAGTTGTCATTATGTTTTGGATTTGTAGATTATGAAAAGGCATTCGATTCTATACACATTTCTTCAGTGATTAAAGCATTGGATCATCAAGGTATAGATCCAGGATATTGTCATATTTTAAAGAATATTTATAAAAATGCAACAGCAACAATTAGATTACATAATGATACTGGAAAAATCAACATTGAGAAAGGTGTAAGACAATGTGACTCCATATCTCCAAAACTCTTTACAGCAGTGCTGCAAGAAGTATTTTGTGGATTAAAATGGGAAACTAAAGGAGTGAAAGTAAATGAAGAGTATTTAAGTCATTTAGATTTTGCAGATGATGTAGTTGTTTTTGCAAATAATGCTTCAGAGCTGCAGGAAATGTTGCAGAAGTTAGCAGATGAAAGTAGAAAAGTAGGACTAAAAATAAATGTTAAAAAGACTAAAGTAATGTTTAATCGATTTGCTCAAAATATGAAAATAAAGATTGATTATGAAGAATTAGAAGAAGTTAACAGTTACAAATACCTTGGTCAGATTATTAATACAGATGGAAACATAATGGAGGAAATTAATCATAGAATTAAATTTGGTTGGAGTGCTTTTGGTAGAAATAACTTGATACTAAAAGGAAATATGCCTATGTGTTTGAAAAGGATGGTTTTTAACAAATGTGTTTTACCAGTTCTTACTTATGGATCTGAGACTTGGACACTTAATAGAAGAGCAATACAGAGACTTCAGACCACTCAAAGAAGTATGGAGAGATGTATGTTGGGAGTAACAAGAAGAGATCGAAAACGCAATGTATGGGTAAGACAACAAACAGGTGTTACTGACCTTATTGAAAAAATTAAAAGATTGAAATGGAGTTGGGCTGGACATATTGCTAGAAGAGATGATAATAGATGGACAATTGAAATTTTAAACTGGATTCCAAGAGTTTGTAAAAGACCCAGAAAGAGACCACATGTGAGATGAATGGATGAAATAAGAAAATGTGCAGGGGTATTGTGGAGAAGAGAAGCTAAAGATCGGAGAAGATGGATTAAACTTGGAGAGACCTTCATCCTGCAGTGGATTGATAATGGTTGATGATGATGATGGTGATGATCTTTGTTTCAGCAGCTATATTCTTTTTTGGAGTTTCTATTTTTTTCCAGTCTGTTCTTAGTTAATACAAACATCTACTGCCATATATGATTTTGAGGTCTCTACCTGTTCTGTGATGATGTTTTTTTTAGTTCTGTATTTTGAGCTTACATTTTTGTTTTTATTTTTGTAGTCAACTATCTGTATTTGTTAACAAAAAATACTTTTAAAATCTTTTTCTTTTCTTTCTAATTACTGTGTTTTACTCTAACAGCTGCCATATGTATTATATTCATTCCTAATCCTCTTCAGTATATATTCTCTTGACAATATCTGTCTACTTTTCTTTTATCTATTACTGTCTTTCCCACATGTTTTAGCTTTCTCTTCATTCCTGCATTCAGTTTTCTCTTGTAAAATGATCTTTATAAACAGGTTGCTGATTTATTCAAATGGATACCCATATTGAGTGAATATATTTTAGGAAGCAGTTTCAGCTGGTAAAATTTAGGAAACCTTCTACCTACTAAAAAGTAAAGGGAAATATGATTTAAAATTTGCTTGTCTTGCACAGTCTAGCTACAAATAATATGAATATTAATAATAATATCAGGAATACTAAAGCAAGAAGTAGTGGTAGTACTAAAGTTTAGTATTATAAATCTATTTTTTTAAATAAAAATACATAGTATTTGGGAACTTTAGTTGATATAGATCACAGCTTAGGGCAGCATTAGTTCTCAGGAGCTATCGAGATTTAAGATCAATATTGCTGATTTTAATGAAACTCATTTCTCAGAGAAAAGAAATTTAATAGAACAAATGGGATAATACAAGTTTGTTTTACAAAGGCAGGTCAGTCAATAAAAAGACTATGCATGGTATAAGATTTACAATAAAGTCTAATTAATATCTTTCATTGCTGAAATTCCTCATTGTGTCACTTAAAAGCTAATGGTATTAAAACTCACATTGCACAATAGATTTTTGTGCTCATTTTATTAATGCCTATGCTTCAACCTTAGATTCAGAACATTAAAAGAAGAAAAGCTTTTATTCCTTTTTGGAGAGCATTATTACAGCAATAACATTAAAAGAGTAAATTTTTCTAAACCACTAAACATCACATGATCACTATCTCATAATGGCACATAATTGTTATTAAACAATTCAAAACAAAGCAAAACTCTCCATATAGTAGTGCCATCTTGTGCTAACAAGAGCAATCAATGGATGCCAGAAGGCTTGTGCATAAAATCCCTATCTAGTGCCTACTCATCCAATATCCCCAGACTAGTTTCTGGCTTATGGCCTTCATCAGTGGATTGAAAATATTAATTGTGTTTTCAATTTCATTCTCATAGTTTTGTAGTTAAATAGAGTTAAAAGGTGGATACTGGAGGGTTGCATTAGATCCTAAGATCTAGGTGCAATGCTCTCAGATCCAAGTCTCCTCACTGATAAAGGCCACAAGCCAGAAATTAGTCTGGGGATATTGGATGAATAGGCACTGGATAGGGATTTTATGCACAAGCCTTCTGGCATCCATTGATTGCTCTTGTTAGCACAAGATGGCACTACTATATGGAGAGTTTTGCTTTGTTTTAAATTGTTTAATACTAATTTTTCTGTTGACATATATAGCAGACTTCGGCTGAAAGTTAGTGGAAATAGTGGTCGTAAATAAAATGGTTTGTTATTAATGAATTTATGAGCAACACATAAGTTGACTATCACACGCACTTTGTTTAGGTAGAAAAAATATATAATTGCTGGAGAGGCAGATCCTATAATATAATTTATTAATTGTTTTAATTAAAAAGATGTGGTTGACGATAATGGAGAGGAACGATTAGTAATATTTTTAATAGCTTCATAAGATATTCTATATTTTCCCCTCTTTTTTTGAGTCTAGGATGGGCATACGCATTTATGAAAGACTACTGAAGTACAAAGAATTATATGCAAAAGTACTTGATATGATTGCTTTTTTTGCATGGAGCCATCAATTCTTTTATTTTCAAAACATGTAGTCATTTACAGATTTCTCAAAGAAAACATGTTGATAATATTAAAGTCCTGCAACCAACTTAAAAGATATTATCTTAAACTGATAAATCATTATTAAAGTTTGAACTGACAATTTAAAATTTATGTCAATAATCAATTGGTAACAAAACGAATCAGAGTGTAAATGGTTTTTGCTTTAAAATTAATTTATTTAAATTAATAACTTTGATAACGATAAAAACAAAGTAAGATGGCGACTGGCCAATCATGTAATTCAGTGGTTGGCACTAATATTGATGATTTTATTATGGTATGTTCAAGGTCCACCCCAACTCATGCAGAAATTATTAGAAATTAACAAAAAAATCAGTAACAAAATGAAAATAACAAAATTATTAATTTGTTTAGCTCTTTTAAAACTAATACAATATTTAGAAGGAAAAGTACAGTTGATATTTAAAAAATATATCTCATAACAAGTCAAAAAGATCAATCCTTCTTCTTCAAACTGGATTATTAAAATGCTTGAAGTTATTAATTAAAAATTTAATAATACTACACCGGGGAAGGGTGATTATTCACATTATTTAAAATATTTTTTCTACTTCAGTTTATTGATATAACAGTCACAGACAAAAATATATCTTTGCATCACTTCCCACATCAGTTATTATATTAAGCAATTAACAAGTATGAGCTCTGGGATTTTTAGCAGTGCAATGCTTTTCAAAGCATGCAAAAAACTGATTTTAAACACAGGTCAAAACATTGGTCAAGTTTGCACTTATAACAGTTGACAAAAATCATCAAAGCTGCATCACAGAAGTGCTTAAAAACTCTTTTTTTGGATACCCCCTTAATGGCTTCCAAAAAATGATGCAGACATTTGGCAAAGTTATTTTATTTAAACCAGTCTTGCTAGAAGCTAAAATCTACAGCAGCTCCTAAATTAACACTTTACAATATCTAAATAAATAAAGCTTCTGTGCGTGCTCAGAGACACCTCATCAGCATAATGTGTTATAGCCACAGCAAGCCCCTTCACAACATTTAAATTCTTTACATTGATTCTCATTTATTAATTACCTCATTTTATCATCATGTCATTACAATTATTGTACATATTCAACCAGTCCAAGAAATATATCCAACATTGTACATACCATTCAATCAAGGATTAGATCTATTAGCTCACCTCACAGTCTTAATGGGTGATTTTAATCTTCAATACTCTGAATTTACATCATTCTGGCTTCACCAGCTTGCCATCCTTTTTATGAACACACAGGTATTCCTATCCAATGACTTGTGCTTATATTCACCAATGTTGCTCAATCTAATTGACTTTAAGATTACCCCTATTTGCTTTCTGACCACTCTGCACAATCCCCTGACAATTAAATCAAATCACATATACATTACCAATATACAGCTTTAAAAAACTATACAAATTCTTTTTCCATCAACCACCATTAAATATTTGTTTTCAGAGATTTATAAAATATATATTGGAAGAACTAATTATTGACCAAATTCAAAAATATCTTAGATTTATAAACATGATTTCTTTTAACATTCATAATACTATTCAGCAATATATTTCTCCATCTTATCTACTTGTAATGGCCTGATGATAATCCCAAGCAAATTATTATGGCAAATTGTACCCATCATACATATCAGCAGACATACAAACTTATATAAACATACATTAAAACATATCAACAACTGAATAGTATCTTGCTATAAAAAACAAAACTCTGCTTCAGTTAACAATATGCTTGGAGCCAGGGATATATTAGATAGATATTAGACCACCTCCAAGATAAACTCAATGACACTACAAATTTTAGGGAATACCTATGCTGGTCACAATATGATCTACTCTATTTATTACCATTTCCAGAAAAAATAAACACATTATGCCTTCAAACAACCTTCAATCTACTTTGGACTTCCAGAAGCAGTGGACCATTTGATAAGCTGGCAACCCAATCACAAGGCATGACATGCAGAAACTCATGAAATACCAAATTTTATATTCTCTATCTTAGTCAGTTCACTAGCAAATATCTTTGTCACCTTGCTAAGTATCGCTCCCCAGAAATTATAGCCAATCAAAAGCTTTTACCCCATAGCTGTGGTTCTGTTCATCAAAAATCCTGCAACATTAACTCTAATCCATCTCTATAGTTTCACTGGCTACAAAAATCTTGAGCAATATTTTTAGAGATACTCTAAACTAATCAGAAGTGCACTGGCTTCCCCTGATTTCTCAAATGCAGATTTCAGAGAAGGATTCATCAACTCCACAAGCAGCATTTATATTTAGAATAATTCATAATGTTGTGCAAGAAAGAAAAAAAGTATAATCATGATTGTACAGGTTGACCTTGAAGCAGTCTTTGATTCATTCAGTTCACATCAACACATTAACAGAAATGCTTGCTGCAACTACAATACCAACTATACTACTATATCTAATCATCAACTTACTACTAAGCCATGAGATACCTATAACTCTCAATAGAAGAAATTCAAATTCATTCACTTCACTCAAGTCATTCCACAAGAATCACTGCTAAGCTTCCTTCCATTTATTTATTACATCAATTTACTTCTAATCCAAATTTTGCAGAAAATAACTGGAATGTATATTCCACATATGGTACAGTTTATCTAAAGGGTTGTATACATGGATAACAAATCTGTCTTCTTGTCTTCATATAAATGATTGCCAATGCTACAAAAAATATTTCAAAACTTCATATCTACCCACAAACTAAAATGCAATCTTAACAAAACCATTGCATGATAACTGCTTATCAATAAACTACATATACAAAACTTTAAATAAAACCCACCACATTTTTTGGCTTCCCATTTTCTATGGGAGCTGTGGAATGAGATAAAACATACAAAACCAACTTAAGGATCACACACTTAAAATTAATACTTTCTTATCCAAAGCACCTATTTCTATCTATTCAAAAAATCCAATTGTTTAATATATTTATTCCAACAATGATAAATTATTACATACCCATAATTAAATTTACAAAAGTTTTTACATCTACCATTTTCTCCCTGTGGAAAAGATAGTTTTTTAATCTCATAAACATCTTAGTCAATCATCTATTCAAATGGATTGGGACTTTCATAACATTCATACCTTTAGAATTCAGAGGACAGTTAATCTCCTTGCCTCTACTCTCAGTCAGTACTATATGCTTCAATGTCCAATTTCCATAAAAGCTACTGATAAGGTCCCATCAATATTTGGATAACTTGCATTTCTTATAAAATCAGTACAAACTATACACACTTAAACACCTCTATATCCTGTTGATAGATACACCTATTGGCAAATACACACTTTTCTATACCTCAACACTCATGCTGAGGATAAATAAATAACTACTATGCAAATTTTAAAGATCACTTGAGCCAAAATATTTTGATTTTCTAATCTGATTTAACTTTCAAGCTTTTCCTACCTTATATTTTATGAGATATCAATGGCTGTACAACAATATTGATTTATTCCATGAACTGTTCCATGAAGCTGAAAAATGCAGCAATATATTTTCTACTCATATCAAACCTTGAACAAAATCTATAGTTTCATCTTAAGTACATATAGTGACTAAATCTCTCAACTCAACAAATAAGCTGGTATCAAAAGTCTACCACACATACAGTATGAGATATTACATTTGTAGTAATTGCATTTCAGTGCATCTGATTCTAGGAAATAATGCTAGGTGACATCTACTATTATTTATAAACAAACATAAGCAACTTAAGGATGTGGATTGCAGAATTATACCTCCATATATCCACACTGAAACTTGGTCTCTTCTCAAGTAACCAGTGAGTCATTAATACAAAATAGCACACATGGCCACACAATGGTAAGTGTTGTCATTTTTTTATATTGAACTGTGTTCTATCAACCTGAAGATAGAAGTGCAGATGTGTTAATAATTTAGAATCATTGGCACTAAAATATAAATTGCAAATGATTGATGTAATGTTAAAATTGAACTATTTAATTTTACTACTGTAACCCTTGCAATTAAAGTTATGTAATTTGTGTAGATAAACTTTAGCAAAAGTATTCTTGAAACCTAGTAATAATAAAATTAATATAATAATAACAACAATAATAGTATTAATACCTCATATTATTAACAATGACAGTTGCAGTAGAAGCAGAAGCATTAAGTGCAGTAGTAGTAGGTGTAGTAGTAGTAATACTTGTAATAGTAATCATTATTTAATTTTTATTGGGAATATATCTTGTTAAATAAATACTGCATAAAAACTAAAACAATTGGAGAACCTAAAACATCTTAGTCAGCTACTCCAAATAATAAAGCAATTCATAGTCCTCAAGATAATCCCTTTATAGTAAACAAGAGATCTACTGACATCATGGATATTCTAACACTATGCATTCTATCTATTTAAAGCTGTCCCTCAGATGTCTCTGTTAAAAGAAATCCTGGTAGACCATGAAAAAAAACCAGGACACCAAAAATCCAAAACACTCACCCACAATGCTAATACAATCAGAGCCCAACAAGATGATCCAATATTAATAGATATCCTTAACATAGAACACCACCAAATATGCTCATTGACCAAACTCCTGAATAATGAACCAAGTTCAAATTCTAAAGTGTCATTTGGAAATGGTATTATACAAGCAGACACAGCATCCTCTACAGACTAAAAGTAATACTACTAAAATGAATTCCAATTAACAGATTTAAAAAACAGCTCTAAGTTCTCAGACTTAAATCTTAGCTACCTACTAATCGCTGTCAAATTCATTACTCAAATCTTAATTTACTATAATAAACATGTACTTTGAAGATAATCTGATGTGACATTAAAATTAGAAGCTTTCAATGTTAGAAGATTGAACTCAGTCCCCAAAAAATCAATATTCAGTGAATTCAAATTACATAGCCACACATACTTGGTCTTCTAAAGATAAAAATATGTAATGGATCTCAGATTGACTCTGTATTCTACCTGAGAGCATAAGGCCTTTGTGCATTTTCAAGAAAATCATCACTGCCATCAGGTGGCACCAGATTAGTCATAACTTGAAGTGCTCACTGCTCTCAACATCTTTCCCACCTGGTCATTTTACTAGTAGATTTTAATATGAGCTTTCAATAAGACTTTATCACAAAATTGTTACATCAAATTGCATTACCACTTATGAGTGCTGAAACATTTTTTTCACACAAATCAATTTCATCCTGCAACAATCATTGTATTTCCCCCATAGACATATACTTTTACTCTTCTATGCTTTATCATGTAACCAATCTAGTCTTTCATTCTTCACCACTCTTTGATCACCCTGCTTAATGTTTGGTTGTTTATCTCAATGATATGCATACATGATCAATTCACTTACACAAAACAATGAGAAATCTCTTTCTCTTCACAAACCACTGAATTTCTATGCTTAAAAATGTACATCATGCTTTTTAAACTCAAGGTCATGCCTTTCAATGTGATGCAGTGTTATATCTTTTATAAGAATATCATTTAATATCAATCACACATACTACCCCATCACAAGAGTATCATCATTTTTCAATCTGCTCTTGACACATGCACACTCATCAAGAAACTCACTGAAGAATGTAACAATTCCTGTAACAACTTAAAGTAATACCTAGTAACCAAAAAAATATGCCTAATGCAATGCAACAGCACACTTCAACAAAAAGACATTTTGATAGGCCCTAAGCTAATTATCCACAGTAAAGATGCCCTCAGCCCTAGAGACTGTGCTGGATATAATATCATAGAGCCAATATCCATCATCTTCAACCAAAAGTTACAAGTACACATTATATTCAGAATGCCTGTTGATTTGTTTAGGCCATAGAGTTATGATATACCCCATTCATTTTACTAACATTGCAATCAAGATAGATAACTATATCTGACACTTGTCATTCTAGGCTCCATGGAATACCTAGATTTGTTTTCTCACATTTAATTCAATTTACCAATACATATCTATATGACTTGGTAAATTATCTCTTACAAAAACCTTATCACATATGAGAATTATATCCTATTCCTTTAGTTCAAGTCAAAAAACACTCCAATATCCAATCTCTCTAAACTACATCCTATTTCCATAGGTCCCTTTGGCATCAAAATTCTTGAGAATGTCCCATATCTCCTCTCACTAATATTACCTATGCAATTTGAGAAGAAACGTTCTTGTGCAGCCAAGCATTGCTTCTATTTAAAATTATCTTGACTTCAGTTTGAGATCAAAAAAGATATGCTCCAATGGCTCTTTAAATTGACAGTGAAGCTGCATTTGACTCAATTCCTGTAGTCATCTTAATCCAAACACTTTTTAACATGCAAGAACCATGCACTTTTTTATATCTGATAGCTAACCTACTACTAAGCTGGGAAATTCACATTCCTCTCAAGAAATGATCATCATCTTCATTTGTTCCTAGTCAATCAGTACCACAAGGATCATCACTTCATGTTTTATTATATATGATGTTTATCAATCCCTCCATAAATAAAATATAGCTAAACATTCCAGGCATAAAAATCCCACATACTCAATTATCCATTTTTTTGCTTCTAAAAACAACTGCCTGTCTTACAAAAAAATTCTTGATGATTATACTGACTTTGAGCTTTAATTTAATAGTAATAAAACTTCTGCATTCTCTATACAGACAAACAACACATAAAACTACAAAGGCAACCCCTATAACTTTTCTTGGTCTTCCTTTCTATTTGTGAACTAATGGTATGAACAAAGAATTCAGAACAGGCTAAAAGTCTATGCTGAGCAGATATTTCTTTGAAACATATCTTCCATAATAATTGAAAATTTGCCTATTCAACCAACATGTAATTACAAAAATAACTTATTTTGACCAATCACTAATTTTACTAAACCATTTATTTTATTAACCCTCTCTGCAGCAAGCAGCTATACTGCAGAAAAACAATCTCTATTCCTCAAGATGATTGTTTCACAACAACCCAGAATGGACTAGCTCTTTATTTCATCTGAGTATTTCATATTCAAAAAAGCAGAAATCTTTTGGCAACCATTATAAGATAATTTTCAAAACTTGAATATGTCTTACATATATGACCAACAGACTTATGCTCCCTCCTATAAAACGATTTCTATCATTTCTTATAAGCTAATTTCAAAGTATTTACAATCGTATATATATATATATATATATAGTAATGTTTATATTTAATAAGAAAGCAAGATTAGTATATGTGCATATATAAATTTAAATAACTCATGATGTGAATATATATATATGTATTGTGACTTTTAGCTTTTGCTAGAAGCTAAATATTAAGTTATATTGAGTTATATTCAGTTTAATGTCTAAAAAACACAAAAAAATATTTTGGTAATTTAATTTTTAGAATAAATAAACTTTGTTGTTGTTTAATGCCACTATGTTTATTTACATGATTAGTTAGTGTAGAAATATGTTTGCAAAATTATAGCTGCAAAATGATTTTAGCAATCTAGTTATGATATTTTAGTCCTATAAATAGTTTTTTGTAAAGTATTTGTGAATTTAAAAGTATTATTTAATGTAGTTTGTAAGTCAATATGTTTGAAATAATCATAATTTAACTATTAAAGTATTTTGAAGTATGATATGGGTATTAAACTTGAAAACCAAGTTCAAACACTTAATATTTAAATTAAATATTAAAATGCTTTAATTCAATTTCATTTGTAGTATATTATAATTAAATATTTTAGATTTAATTAATTAAAAGAAGTCATAATAAAGCTGATAATTTTAAAACTAGAAATTAAAAGAGTGAATGTATGAATATCTGAATGAATAAATATAAAGTAGTTAATTTCTTTAACACTTCCTTGTTTAAAATGTTTTTGAATTATTTTTTTTTTTAAAAAAAGGCAATTTTAAATGTTCTGAGTACTCAAATTAAATTAAAAGGAATGTTACATAAATATTATAAAGTAATATTTTTATTTGGATTAATGTAATTTACATTTTGCATTGTATTTTATTTTTACTATAATATTTGCTTTTATAAATAATTTATTTTGACAGAAAATATAATAATTTATTTGTCTAGACATTTTTAAAAACTGAATATATAATGGGATTCTTTTTAGAATTCATTCTAAGATTTGATAAGACATTGAATTCAAACCAATAAAATAAAGTGGGTGGAAATTAATTATGTCAATATTAAAAATCATAAAGTAATCACATGACTTAGAATATAAATAAGATAAACTGACACTTGCGCACACACTTAGTGTTGCATTCACGTTTTTATTTACTGTTACTGGAAGTTATTTAATAGTTTAATTTAATAAGTTTAATTTTGTTTAAATAATTTTATTTTTCTAGTAAAAGTAAAGGTTTCTAAATTAAAAACTTTGTTGAGAGGTCAGCATAAATGCCTTGCACTAGCAGGCAGTTGCCTGGGTTTTGGGTTCACATCCCGGCCGATGCTATGACATTTTAAAAAAAAACTTTGTGTACAGGATTTACATTGCAGTAAATATTATAGTAAAGCTAACTAGTTATTATATGGTGTTTAAATTTATACTATTTATATTTTGTACTTTATGGAACTTTAAAAAACAGCATTTTCATTGCTTTGACTATATAAAAACTATTACTATTTTTTTTATTTATTTAAAGTTTACTTGGCATTCAGGTTTACTTTAATATATTTTTAAATTTTTCAGTAGTATTAATGACTTTAAAATTATTTAATTGCTTCTTAATATTTTTTTAAAAATATTAATCTTTCTAAAACAATGCTATTTGGAATTAATTCATTTTGAATGAAGAACTTTAAATTTACAATAATAACTTGCCTGTCATGACAAGAATATTGTTTAAATGTCTCATATAAAATTATATATATTTTGACAAGAAAAACATTTGATTTATTTAAATTATATTAAGCTCTATGGAGAGTTTTGCTTCTGTATTAAATTATATTATATGGATATACATTTATTTATGTAGTTATTTTAAGAAAACAGTCCTTATTATAAAAGCAATTTTAACTTACATCTATTTCACAACAAGGAGAGAAATGTATTTTCTTAGCTCCATGGGAAAAAAACAATTGTTTTAGATTATTCCAGAAGTTTTATAATATACTATTACATACTTCGATATATCATTTATGAAACATAAATGGAAATATGAACATTCTTAATACTATTATTATCATCAGTAAAGTTTAATATGAATTTTTCTGCATTAGTAATAAAAACCTGTTTGGTCACTCTTTCTCTCTCTTCATCATCGGTGTTCTGAAAACTGCTGTAATAATATTCTCCTGCTTATTATTTTCATTATTATTTAATAAAATGCTTTCAAGGATAAGAAGATAAATGACTATTTTATTATGTAAAATAAATACTGTTATTTTACATGGAAAATGTCTTAAAATGAATGGCTATACCTACACATTTCTGTTAGCATTGTTTAAATATTTTCTACTTAAGTATAATATTATTCATACTATCCAATCATGTTACATTCTTGTGCACTGGATATCTTCATTGTCTACAGAATTTTTATTTGCTTTATTAATTATATTCTGCTTAATGGTTAGATGCAGAAGAGGGAATTTTATTTTACTTTATAAATGGTAAAGGGGTTTAATTTTAAGTTTTAATATTCATGATTTTTGCTTATAATGTCATTATTATTTTTATATACACATAATTTGGATACAATTTTGTATTTTATTTTTATAAACAGTTCTGTCAAAGTTCTCAGAATAATATCATTTGATAATAATATATTTGGAAAATGTTATGCATCCCCGTTTTATGAATTATTTATATATTGAAGGTATATAATTATGATGTGTTTTTTATTGTTCATTCTATTCTCAAACTTAATTAAGCTAGATTTAGCATTAATTATTTATTTATCAGTTTTACATATCTGTTACTTATTGTACTTGTTTAATAGATGGTACTTAGTCTCTCTTATTTTCTAAGAATGTTTATCTTGCCAGTATAGTTTTAAAGATTGGGTTTAGAATCTCTCTCTACGTTGTTATATTTTCAAATGTATTGCTTTATTATATTAAAATATATAGTGCTCTGTTTAAGATAAATCCAGTTATTATTGCTTCCTGATGATTCATTTTCATTGATTCATGACTAGAGATGAAGTCATAGTTCATTTCTTTATTGTCCTCACATTTATTTGTGAGACCATTCCATCAAACTTTTACTTTGTCATCCAAATGTGTATTTATTTTGTTAGTAATGTATTTTGTATAAAAGTATGGTTAATACCTTATCATGACTTTACCCTAGCAATTGAAATTTATATCAGGTATTGAGAAATATCACCCTTATCTTTTATTACCCTCTTATTTTATCAGAGGTGTAGGTCCTGTAGTTATGCTTTGGTAGAAAATAACAATATGCATTTTCTTTCATATCCATCTCATTGCTAAATTGGTAAGCATATAATTTTAAATTGTATTAAATATTAATAGTACAAATGTTATATTTATAGAATATTTTATGGACAAGCCATATTAATATTTCTTTAGTTATTTTTATTTTTGCATAATAAATTTGTATGTAAACTGTAATTTTTCTGACATTAAAAAAAAAACAGAAACTTATATGTAGAAGTTTTTCTTAATGGCATTAGAAGATAAGTCAGATTTGTTGTTTTTTGTTTAATGTGAAAATAAATATTGTTTTATTGTTAATTAATTTTTATAGTCATTTTCTACATCATCTACTCATTATTCAGAAATGTAATCAAATCATAAGAGTATTATAAATACTTTAAATCTTTATGCATTAACAGTACATGGACATTACAATTTTGACATGAGAATCTTGTTATTGAATTGCATCTAAGATATTAGAATTACCTCTAAAAAAAAAGACGATTTTGTTGAATTGCATATTTATCATTCCAGATCAGTTTAGTCAATTTTGTTTGTTTCTTAAAGATCATTAAGCTAAATTCAAACTATTTTTCCATATTTATAAAATTATGCTATTATTCCATTATAAGTTAAGATAATGAAATTACTTTATTTAAGTTCTGAAATGTTTAAAGTAGGTTTATTAATGCAATATTTGGAATGGCCATAAAATCTCTTATTCATTCTTAACATCCAAATGTTATCCTAATAAATTAATTTTCTTTTATTTTAAATTAAAAGTTTGTCATGTTTATTTAAAATATTAATGGTATTATTATTATTGTGGAATACATTATCTTA
This sequence comes from Epiperipatus broadwayi, assembly GCA_028023455.1. NCBI lineage: Eukaryota > Metazoa > Onychophora > Udeonychophora > Euonychophora > Peripatidae > Epiperipatus > Epiperipatus broadwayi. Next base: position 2,218,293 of record JAQFVV010000152.1, read on the forward strand.
GGGGTAAGAGTACACCTCACTGTTGTTGCCATTAGGATTTTATTCTTTTCTAAATAATTCTAAAGACTTAAAAGATAATTTATTTTATCATAATTTAATCATATTTCCACTGAGATATCCAATTTATATATAAACCATATTATTAAAGAAATTATTCTTGCTAAAGAAGAAAATGTTTCAAATAAGATATCATTGTGGCAAATATTTATAAAAAAAAAAGCGGTCATATTTTATAAAACAAATGTTTCCTCTATTCATGACATTAAGATGTTGAGAATATTGATAAGAAGTGTGGTAGTAGTAGATGTCAAAATTTCTTTCCACTTCTCTTTATTTGCATTAATTAATTATATATATACCATATACTCCTTAATTAACACTTTACAATGCAATTTTAACATATGATTCATTTCTTCTTGCTTATAGTTACAACTGTATGTATATGTATGTAGTTGGGTATTAATTGTATATGATTAAATATTGTAGTTTTGATGATGACTGTAGGGCAGTTGAAACTATAATCAAAAAGAAATAAATCATATGTTAAAGTGTTAATTAAGGAGTATATGGTATATTATATAGTAGTAGATGTTGTGAAAAGAAGAATTCTAATGTAACCTTTAATGACATGTGCTTTCAATAATAAGAGTCTTTATTTACGAAAGAGTGAGTATGATAATTCTCCTTTTAAGGTGTTAATGTTGCCTTTTATTTTAATCATAACTATTCCAATTATTTACTTATTTTCTCTTATTACTGTGGCATATGGCATATTTGAAACCCACTGAGTTTAGCTTATACAATAACATTGTTTTCCACCTTTTTATTGGTTACAATTTGGTGGTTGTTTATTTATTTTCCATTAACAGTGTTCCACATTTTATTGGTTACAATTTGGCTTTTCCAATATGTTGACTTTCGATCGGTTATAAAGTACCAAGTGATCAATCTGTTGGTGTCATCCACTTTTTATTATTGGTGATGATATATATATATTATACCGATCGAAATGCATATATATATATACGATATATTAATATATCGTTACAATATATATGCAAAACTATAAAACAATACAATACTAGATTAAATCCAAAATTTTACCAAAATCCTTACACAACCATGGTTTTATCTAATACAAATAGACCTTCTCAAGTGAAAATAAAACTAAAGGAACTAACATATATATACAAACAAACAAACCTTCTCATAATTCATTTCAAACTCCACCTTCCCTTTGTATCAAAAGAAGTCTTCATAAGATTGATAGCCTCAAAATCAAAAAATTTTATCATCAAAGTCCCCTTTATTCTTCTTTTTAACTCATTCTTTTCATAAAAAATAACTGAAGCATTGTTAAACAATATTCTATTACCTGTATTCAATTCATAAATATATAAAGACTGAGTTAAGATACATATGTTTAACTCTACTTATATGAACCTTAATTCTAAGGCTAAACTTACTCTGGCCTATATAAAACTTACCACATGGAATCTTATAAACAATACCAGGAATTGACCTATTATCATTAGATTGCTTTGAACCATTAAATAATGAATTCAAATCTAAACCTTTCTTCCATGCAACCTTCATTCCATCTAACAAATGACTATTCTTATAAACCAAATTATATATTGAAGACTTAAATGGGAAAGACATATATACTCATTATCATTACCAACAAAATTCTTACCATCAAAATCACGACTATAAACATTATTATTAAATACAACTTTTTTAATAAAATCATGATTGTAACCCAATTCTACATATTCAGCAACAAATTAACTTCTTTGAATATCAGCATTATTGTTAAAATTATTAAGCCTTCTATTCCTACAACAAAAATTCAACAAAGACATTTTTTATGCATAAAAGGCTGATAACTATCAGGCCTAATCATATTTCTCAAATTCTTAGGTTTTATTAAATGACTACAAAACAAAACATCATTAACCTTCTCAACACTTAAATCTAAAAACTTTAATTTTACAAAATGAAAACTACCCCCCCCCCCTAAATAGTAAACTTAATACTAGAATCAAAGCATTCAATCCACATAAAAACTCTTCTAATTTCTCTTTCTTAATAACAAACAATCATCAACAAACCTAACAAATAATTTTATAGAACATGGAAACAGATTAATAACACTACACGTCAGATAATCAATATAGGCAGCACACATCAATGGAAAAATAACATAAGCAATAAACCAACCCTCTCTAATCTCTTGATTCTGAGGTTATCAATCTTATGAAGACTTCTTTTGATACTAAGGGAAATTGGAGTTTGAAATGAGTTATGGGAAGGTTTGTTTTTTGTATATATATATGTTAGTTCCTTTAGTTTGATTTTGTTTGTTTGTATATATATGTTAGTTTCTTTAGTTTGATGGTTGTGTAAGGATTTTGGATTTAATCTAGTATTATATTGTTTTATGTTTTTGCATTTATATAAATATATATATTAAAAGCCTTAAGTTAAGTAGTCAATCAAATTTTTTTTTTCAAAATAAAGCAAGATTTGCCTTAAAAAATTTCTATGATACAATCATTGGTTTCCCTTTGCTTTAGCAGGAAAAGCAATAGTTGTGTTATAGAGTTGTTATTTTTTGGCTAGTTTTGTTTAATTTTGAATTTGGAGAATTTTTAAATATATATATATAATGTTAAATGTAATCGTTTTTATGTAGTAAATGTTGTTACATCATATATCTCCCATATTAGTACTTGACAATACTGTAATAAGACACATTCTTATTGGCTTGCTTTGTATATAATGAAGATTGTCTTGAATACTTAAGACTAATTAATCCAATTATTTTATTGTTTTTATATTGGTAAAACAGAAACATTAAACAATTTATATATAAAAAAGTAATTTACAGTGAGAAAATATGTTGTAATGGACATCAAATTGTCTTGGGCACCATCTGATCCTTACCATCAGAAAATAGTTCAAGGGTATACTTTATTTTTATATTAACATAGTGCAGAACTAGAAAGACACCTTTCATCTGGAAATGGCATTGATTGTCTATTGGAGGTATCAGTTGAAATAGAATCTGTCAAGTGGTACAATATTATGAAATAAATTATTAATATTGTACTATTCCTTGGTGAATGAGGGCTTGCTTTTACCAACAGTTCTCAGTACATTGGTGAAAAGATAATAGAAATTTTTTGGAAGTCATAAAGTTGTCTCATTGGAATCCAATTCTAAAAAACCATGTGTTGCAAGTTAAAAAGTAACAATAAAATAGAGAATGACTTCTAATACCTTATCTCACTATTGATCCCCAAAATAAGTTTATTGCTGAATGTTTCTCATTTGTAAAACAACACATGTTAGATGACAGGAAAACTGCAAAGTACTTTGCTCTTATTGTTGATTCCATATCCGATTTATCCCATGTTGAACAAAGAACATTTCTTTTCATTATGTAATACTATATGAAAACCACTATAAAATTGTAGAAAGATTTTTACAGTTTATTGATACAAGCCATAAAACAGAATATGACATAGCAGAGATGATAGTAGAAACATTGAAATAACACAATATACCACTGTCAGATTGTCATGCACATGGCGATAACAATGCAGCCACTATGCATCAAAATATAAAGGTGTACAAGCAAGAATGCTTGATCAATGTGAAATTGCTTTATTTTCATCATGTGGATGCCACATACTTCATCTGTGTAAAAGTTATGCCACAGAATGCATTTCTGAAATGATAACATACTTCAGAACAGTACAAACCCAGAATTTGTTTAGTTAAACCACTAAACATCGCATAATCACTATTTTTATACTAACACATAATTGTTATTAAACAAGGCAAAACTCCATACAGCAGTGCCACCCTGTGCGAACGAGAGTAATCAATGGATGCCAGAAGGCTTGTGCATAAAATCCCTATCTAGTGTCTACTCATCCAATATCCCCAGACTAATTTCTGGCTTGTGGCCTTTGTCAGTGAAGAGCCTTGGATCTAAGAGCACTGCACCTAGATCTTAGGATCTACTGAACCCTCCAGAAGCCACCTTTTAACTCTACTTAACTACAAAACTATGAGAATGAAATTGAAAATATGATAGGATTTTCAATCTAAGTTCAATAGCTTATATAGTCATATGGATCTGAACTCAGTTCAGCACCCATACATTTTGATGTCTTTGGCTCTTTAACAACCATAGCTACCATTATCCTATTAGGCAGGATTGGTGTTAAACCACTAAACATCACATGATCTACTGTATGGAGAGAGTTTTGCCTTGCTTAATAACAATTATGTGCTAGTATAAGAGATAGTGATCATGTGATGCTTAGTGGTTTAGCACCAATCCTGTCTAATAGGATAATGGTGGTATGGTTGCTAAAGAGCCAAATACACCAAAATGTATGGGTGCTGAACTAAGTTCAGACCCATATGACAATATAAGCTATTGAGCTTAGATTGAAAATTTTATCATATTTTCAATTTCATTCTCATAGTTTTGTAGTTAAGTAGAGTTAAAAGGTGGCTGCTGGAGGGTTGCATTAGATCCTAAGATCTAGGTGCAGTGCTCTCAGATCTAAGGCTCCTCCCTGACAAAGGTTACAAGCCAGAAACTAGTGTGGGGATATTGATTGAGTAGGCACTAGATAGGGGTTTTATGCACAAGCCTTCTGGCATCCATTGATTACTCTGGTTGACAAAGGGTGGCACTACTCTATGGAGAGAGTTTTGCTTTGTTTTGAGTGATGGGAAATCTTGCAGAAGTGTATTAGCTGTTGACTTCATGGCATGACTAACACATGATGATCAGGACATATTGAAAGTATAAAGCCCTTTGTAGCCAGCTGTCAGACATTAAATTATCATGGAAAATCTTTTGAAATTGAACCTAATTGCCAAAACAAGAATAGAGATTAATGGAGTTTGGTCTTATGTCACATCCTTCATTTGTGTGGTAATGTCTGTTGTATTATACAGAGTATTAGTTCCAGTTAATACCTGTAACAAGGTTATTTAGTCCAGAAATACAGTGCTAGATGTCAAAGTGTTCAACTTAAAAAGCTTGATTTCAGAACTGACAAATCTTCAGAACAGCTGGAAAAATATGTGGAGCAAAGCTAAGCACAATGCCTCTAATTTGTGTATAGATGTGCAACTCCCTGAAACTCAGAGTGAAACAAAATGCAAAAGAAAGAAGTTCCATGATGAAGGTGCTGCAGAAGAGGTGGATTTATCAAAACATGATGAAAAATAAATTCCCTGAGAAAGCATATTTTAGAAAGATTGTATTCTATATAATATTGAAAAATATTGTTGGTAAACTGACTGTTTATTTTAATGTTGCAATGAAAATTTTTGAGAAATTCAAAGTAGCTATTAATTTCACAAGATGAACTGAAAGAAAAATTAAAATTACTGGCAGATCAATATCCCACTGATATCAGTGAAGATCTTGTAATGGAAAGGTCATTTGCCATCTGTTCGAGAAGCAAATTTTGGAGAGGTTTAATTGAATTAATTGGAGCTACTGAACTGCTTGAAAAGATAGAAGCTGGAAGAACTCCAAATATATATCTGCCCCCATATTCAGAGTACTCATTCAACAAACTAAAGCTGATAAAAATTATCTAAGAATGACTATGTCATAGGAGCAGCTGGTAGATTTGGCAAGACTGAGTATTGTGTCTGATCTTGCAAAAATGATTGATTTTGATGATGTGAAATACAATTTTGCCAGGGAAAATGCTGGGAAGCATCTTTGTTTAGCAGAATATAAATGCCATTACATCTCAACTATAATAACTGTTATGAGCTTGTAATCAACCTAGTATTAAATTCATTTCTTATGTATATTGTTTTATTATTGTTTATGTAGTAATGAGCATTATTGTTTTTATTATCTTTTACAGAAGTACCTGTCCTTTTTTAAATATACTTGAAAGTGTGTTTGAATGTAATTAATAAATGTACAATTATGCCATTATTGATTTATCTATACATGTGTGAATGTGGGGGGGGGGCATATTAGTCTTGTTCCAGCACCTAATAATTTTCTGGGTAACCTTTGTTGTAAGTCTTTGTATGTGTGTCTGTGTGATGTTTAATTATTTATTTATTATAATTACCAAATCCATGCCTTGTACTCTTAGAAGGATCCATTTGGGCAATTTTTATGTGGATAGTATGTTCCTTTTGTATACAGTCAGCCTATCCATGAGTGGAAGTGTGGCTTGCTTATTTATTGGCACTGCCTGCACATAGTTACCAGTTGTCTATTCATATTTTTCATTATCACTTTACCTGGAATTTAATATAATGCGTATTTTGGTATGTTATAATATCTAAAGGCCTGTCTAGCTTTGAAATCTATTATTATTTCTCCATCATAAGTGTTAGTATTATGGTATTCATGTTACTATTTAGCATAATATTTTTGCTATTTTAGTAAATCTATAAAAAGTGTTTCCACACTAATTTTCAAACCTAGTTTTTGCTGAGTGAAATATATAATATCTTACTGGTGGCCTGAATATAGACATATAGGTGTGTTGCTTTATACTCTGCATGTATAATATTTAAAGAAAGATCGGATTAGATTTGGAATGACGATAATTACTGTATTGTAAATTTTTTAGGAATCTTTTATGGAGATATTTTTGTGTAGAGTTTATTCATATTTTGTAAGTCTTTTAAGTTTATTAAATTTTAAAATGATGCTTATTATAAATAAATATTTTATTGTATAAATAGTATCACGTGCTGTAAATATTTTTTTTTTTTGCTATTAATTAAATACGTTTCTGCTTCAGTGCTATTGTTATATTATTACCTTCATTATTCAGAAAATCTTATTTAATAAAATTTTATTATTAATTATCTTATAAAAGTACATTTCAGATGATCACATGGAAATTATTTATCTGTTTTATTTATTGTTCATTTTTACCTGCATTATAAGAAGATAAATACGGTCTTTATTTGCTTTTTATTTTCAAACGCACTTGTAATATAGCTGGTAGTATAAAATATGCCTACCTACCTACTGCATTATCCTATGTGAGTACTTATTAAAAGTTGTATCAGAAGATATAAAATTTCCCAAGTGTTTAGAGATAGTAAAAATGAAATAGTTATTTCTAAAGAATTTTAAATTCTTTAGAAATATCTTAATTTGTTAGCCATATGTTATTAAATATTTAAATACTTCATTATTATGCCTTCGCATTTCTGCTTGTTTAAAATACAAATGTTTAATGACAAAGTCTAAAAAAAGAATATAAAAGGAACAGGTGATTTTGGTAATATTTTTGGCAGGTTACAATATATATATAAATTTTTAAAAAAATTCAGTTTTACGAAACGATGTCTTCCAAAGGTAAATCTTTATAATATTGATAATTTTATTATCTATTTATATATATTTTTTCTTTCTCTACAGTACAGGTTTTTTTCATACATTCCAATATGTAATATATAGAGGGGTTGAACTCAGACTTCCACACGACACTCAACTATCTACACACACATACCGAAAAAATAAATAATCACCAAAATAGGTATTTCTTGCTAAATCAGCACTCGTTAGTTGGTCCCGATTATCATCTCCACACATATATACAATCAATGCTCAGCTTATATTAATATAGCCAATCTTCATACTTTAATGGACAAGCTTCAATCCACTCCACCCCACAACTCTTCAGCCATCCATCTCAGTGAAAATCTGATGATGGAACGCTCAAAGCCCACATTGGTGCCAACCTTTTCATCCTACCCATGTTGACCATAAGCCACTTAACCCCTCATGTACAGGACATAATTCATTTACATACATATATAAGAGATGGGCAGAAAGACAGAATTATGGAAATGGATTATGAAGGTATACAAAAGTCAAAAAAACCTCAGAACTACTGTCTATATAATATTTTAATTGCATTCATGTGAATCTAGAATTTATATCTGTATAGACAAAAATTCTTTGTTTAGTGTTAATAACATGAATATTTTAGGTAGATCTCATCTGCCATTGTTCGATAAGATAACTGACTCAAACTTTTGGAGTTTTGTGCCAATGTTTTCCATTATCAGTGACTCTTTCTACCTGTATTATGAATAAATACCAGATAAAATCTCTAATAATAATAATAATAATAATAATAAGGATAATGATGATCAACCACACATGAAAGAATCTAAAATTTATATTTGTATTTGCTTTTTTTGGCCATGAAAATTACATTATTATATGAGTATTGTTTAAATACCAAATTTATTCTTGCTAAAAATTTAGTTTATTGATTGTGAAGAATCATATAAAATTTTTTAGTTGGATACAAAAATATCATTGTTATATCCATTGCTGCAGCTTTCTATTCTTTCACATATTTCACTATTAAATAAATATCAGAAGACAAATTGCTCACAAAAGGATATAAAAACTATAAGTAGATTCAGAATTAACATTAATTTCACCACCTAAGTCTGCTTCAAATCAAGATCCCAAATCCAGATTTCCAACAATGAATTCTTTCATATAAGCCAAAAAGTGGCTTCAATCTTTTTATGCTGCACTTGCCTATTTCAGAAATATATTCAGCAACATCAGTCTTCTGTCACAGTGCCAAACACACAACTTAAATCAAGTAGTTAAACAAATAATGAAATAATCATTAGAACATGTGACATCTGTGATAAAAATATCACTTAAATTGTGATCTAGGACTTTTATCTTTTGAATCTCTCCCACTACAACTGCTTTATATCAAATCTATGTGAACATTGGTGTAATTGAAGGACTTAATAATGTCATTACTGAATCTATTTTGTACTTGAAATTTTATTTAGAGTGAAAACTTTTCCAAATTCTATATTTACATAACAGACAAAATCTGGCAATATTTTTGTTAAACCAACTATTTGGCTGTCTTTAAAAAAGTCTATACTCTAAATAAAAATATATAAGTAAATAGAAATGATTTAATTAAAATTTTTATAAGTAATGCAATTTTAGATTACTATCTTTACCTCTTGGGGAGGGGGGATTATCTGACCTTAATTGCCTTTATTTTTCAAAATATTTACTAAAAGCACTAATAGTTTATCCAGAATTTTGAGGCAAAAATTCTTTGATAAAATTCTAGAAAACTTTCAGGCCAACTAGTCATACGATTAACAATTATTTTTATTTGTTTAATTAACTGATTCTAAAATCATCATTTATTTCCAAGGTTATTAATTTTTTTCAAATTTTATTTTATTCAAAGTATATGTTTGAACAAATAAAGCAAAGAATAATATAAAAGTAAAATTTATTTTTTACAATCTATGAATTATAAAGAATAGATTAAAAAGAAGTGTAAAAAAGAAGTAACATTAGAAAATATTAACAGTGATTACACAGATTTTTTTTTTTAATTTAAAAAAAAATTTGATAAATGATTTTTTTTTTAAAAACCGTATTTGTTAATCATTGATGAGTTCTTGGGTTTTGTAGAGGGTGAATCCAATCTTCCATATATTTTCGGAATTATATTGTTTTGTTGTTTTTTTAATTAAGTAAGGTATTATTTTTTTGATATTTACAACAGTGTATCTGAAATTTTTTTGTCTTAATAACATTTGTTTTAATCAATTTTTTGATATTTTCTAGTACATGTTACGTCTTCAACAGTGCACACCTAAAATATATATATATTAATTTAAATTAATTTATTTAATCTAACATAATTCTAAATATCAAAAAATAAGATAACTAATACAAAATTGATAATGTAATAATACTTAAACTGACACCATGGATTTAGAGATCCAGACATTTTTATGCATGTAGATAGCATGATGTATCAAGGCTGTTCATGAAAAGTAAAAGTATGGGTTGAGGTACTGTTCTAAGGAATAGTTGCAATAATGGAAATGAGATAAGGGATGCATTAAAAAAAAACCAAAATGTGAAAATAATAATTGAATGTTTTTATATTAACTAAAGCATTCTCAGAATTAAAGATTCCAGGATCAGTCCTTAGCTGAGAATTTATAAGTTCCCTGAGCAAATTTAGTGCAGTGGCAGAGAATGAAGTCAAAGATTAATTCTTATCTTAGTAAATAAATTTTAAAAATCTCAGTTCAGATTAAATGACCACAATAGTTAGTTAGATGTTCAAACTGACCCTCACATGCATGAACATTATCTTTTTTTTATTTATAATATTAATTATAAATGATCTCATTATTCTTAGCAGTTATTCTAATATAAAATGCATGTAAACTCAAGAGCATTCTAAACTAAATAGGATAGAAAAAAATTATGTTTGGGTAACTATGTAACATTTAGTGATCTGTCTGCTATTTTACTCCTTAAAATCTCTTGCTTCTTACATGTAATACAAAAATATGATAGATCCCCCATATCCATTATATGTTTTTAAATTTTCCCATAGATACCTAAAATTGTGAAGAATAATGACTCTTATATAATGTGCATGTTTATCCTATGTAAAAAATTAAATCCTTTTACATCTAGTTTTTACAATGTTCAAATTTTATTAATTGATCTAACATTTTGATTCCTTAAACAATTCTTCTTTAAAGAACTAAACAAAAAATTGTACAATGTAAAACATTACTTAATTTTATATAATTCAATCTTATTATGTAGTGTGACTTTATCTTCACATAGGAAACACTGTAATATCAAAATCAAAAATAGGGGATCTTCTGAAAATTAGCTATTCAGTAAAAATTTGCATTGATTACTGATAGAATGCATTCAATTGCTACTAATTTTCTTATTTTCTGGGCCAACTTAATATCTTGTAAAATGAAAATACACATAGAAAAGGTAGTTTTTTAAAATAATATTTAGCCTTCCTGCTGCATAGTATGCTTATAATATATTTTTATAGTAAAAATATAATAAAAGCATGCTAGGCAGTAATAAAGCTAAATATTATTTTAAAAAACTACTTTTCCTGTGTGTATTTTCATTTTATCAGATAGAATGCATTCTAAATACAGTTTAACTACTTAGGTTTTAATTTATCTTGTAAAATAACCAATTTCTGCTAAGAATAATTAAATGATATGAAATCTTCATTCAAATAAATATTTTTTATGTATGCAATGTGTCAAAACTTCCCAATATAAATTGATCTAATCTTTACTTCGAGATCCTTCATACTTATAGAAGATTTTAACACACATATTAATTTTTAGGATTATGTAAATGGGGATCAAGCATATTGTTGACTTGTAGAATGAATAGTTGCAAACAACATATTCTTACTTTATGATGCTAAGCAATGAATAACATTTCTTTTATGCAATGAAGAGAAACAATTTGATTTATCTTTTGTTAGATTATTTTCTCCATAGCAACATAAACTTACTCTAATCACATTCAGAATCTGTATTTCAATAAGTAAAAACTATCCTGTTCTGAGATGAAATTTAAAAGCCGCTAAATGGAGTTGAATGAAATATTAACAGACTTTTCTCCAACAACTGCCAAAGAATCCATCTCCTATAGATATTATATGCAATTTCTTCCAGGTTAGAATCAGTGCTTTTTTAATATATTTTTTACCTACTGTAAATTTGGAAAATGCCAGAAAAGAAAAGCATAAAGACATTATGGAGAAACAAAATTTTATATGATCAAGGCATGGAACACTTTTATAAAAACTTGGTGGATGTAAAAGCACCTCTAAAAATTCCACTTCTATCACTGTTAATAAGGATTCCAGTTAAATATGCAAGGCTTCTAAATACAAAATTAATAGAATAAGGGAAGCACCATTAGAACAGAATTGCAATCTTATACAGTCTGGGCATGTTAATGAAATTGACTTTGCCTTTGATTAACTTAAGTCAGAAAAAATGCCACAAATAGACCACATGCTTGCAGAGCTTTGAAAAAATTAAGACATAATGCTAAAGCATGATTGATAGAATTATTCACTAACATTATTCATACAGACAGTGTTCCAGTCTTAAAACCTAACAAAGCCAGAAATTATGCAAAAAATTATTATCAAATATTATTATTATATGTTTCCTGTAAATTTTGTAAAAGAATATAAGAATTTTGTTAATAGTTGATATACAGCTTTCAGTCTAGCAAACTGGTTTCAGGTATCTTTAATAATTTACATTGAAAAACGTTTTCAAAATAAATTAAAAATTCTAATGATCTAATATCAGCATATGATTCCATTTGTAAAAATAGTCTTCTAAAGGTCTCCAAAATTCTTAAATGTTGAAATACCATAAATTTATTTGACAAAATGCTCTTTAATAGAAAATGCAAATTATATTAAATGATTATCATAGCAGATACAAAATTTTACAGAAAGGAACGGACACAAGGTTCAATTCTCTGACCTACTTTATACAATATATTCATTAGGGATCTTTCAGATATAGAAGAAAGAAAATTTACTAATGTTCATGGTATTGTTTTGACTTCTAAGAAAGGGATCCATTTTCTGAAATATAAAAAATTCTGAATAAAGATATGAAAAAACTATAAATGTTTTTAAAAATGGATTTTCATTCTTAATCCAATAAAGACAGAATATTCAAATTTTTATCTAAGCAATAGGAAATTGTATTGTAGTTAATGATAAATTCCAAATTAAAATTGTATTGTAGTTTGAATATAACCTCTTGCAATATTACTTTGAAATATGATTGTACTTAGTATCTTCCTGAAGGTTTGTGATAATGGTATATTAGATGTTCTAATACATTGGATTATTTCCATCAACTATCATTAAATGTTGAATGTATACAAAAAATTAAACTTCTCAAATATAAACAAGTGTTAGTAATAACACACAAATAGATAACACAAGATAATAATTATGCAATGTTTCATGTGTTATTATTTTCTACTCTTCTCCAGGAGTTGCTGGCCTGACCACTGACAACATTAGCATAGGAATCAAACTTATACTTTTAGATTCTCATACATCAAATTGTAAGGCAATGCTCTAATCAAAGAACTACTCTGCTGAAGGCAACAGATAGTATAAATTTTATATATTTATATATGAGGTTTGATTCAAACCTACTGAGTTCTTCAATTTTTCATAATACTTTTTCTAAAAGCAAGATTAATTAGAGGCTTCTTGCCACACCAGGTTGACTTAAAGGATTGTTTGTCATTGTCATATGAGCAGCTTCCTTTAATTTTCTTCTTTGCACCTTTTCCTCTCCAATTTAACATATACTTATTAGTATATACATGGTCTGCTACTGTAAACATATTCTTTTTTCTCATTTAATCTTTAACTTATGTTTTTTCAATCACAGTTTATGAAAAAATCTCACCAATATACTTCCTTCCACCTTTACATGTTATGGCATTTTATAGATGCAATTTTTGTTTTTCACCATTTCCAGTTTAGGCTTGGTACAAAGTTAGAATTTTTCAAAATGTGGTATATCTTTGGAAGGCTGATCTAATGTTATATTGACTGCATATTTTCTTTAATATGTCTGCCATTCCTTGTATGTATGGATTCATAACAGTGCCAATAATTGTTTTTTTTCTTTTGGTGTCTCCTTTTATTGTCTATAAAAGATTTTCTTGATTACAGCTAATGGATAGCATTCTTCATGAGAGTTTATTCTATGTGAATCTTTTCATTTTCCAAATCACTGGTTTTTGAACAAAGTTCCTTTGATTGATTTCATACTGATAATATAATTCCATGTTTAGTATTTCCACTATAATCAAATGTATATGCCAAGTACTTGCCTGTTTGTGTTAGTTTCCTATACACTGTTGTTTTTGCTTTGCCTTGAGAAAATCATTTCACAAGAACATCTAAGAATACCAATGTTTGTTCTCATCCTGTTTTCAATGTGAATTTAGTTGAAGAAGATATGTTGTTGACCTGCATCCAGAATAACTGTAATTGTGTTTTACCATGGAACCATATCACAATAGTGTGGCCACATTTTAGTTGGATATGGAATAGTATTTATGGCTATGGTTTCAAGTTCTTCAATGAAAATGTTGCTAAGCAAGAGTGACAGTGGTGATCCAATGTCCATCCCTTTACTTTTTTAGAAAAATTCTGAGTTATATGTTGTTATTATGAAGAATGTTAATAATTCCATTATACTATCCACAAGCAGAGTTGATCTGGTGTGTATACTATTATCATCATATAATCTTTTCATTACAGTAGATGATGCTCTGTCACATGGTACATTTGTAAATAAACTTTTCATATAATAGCTTACCTAAATATCAGTTTTTTCTATTGTCATGTTCCTGACTAATTCTACAAAATGCTTAGAATCCCTGATGGATTGTGTTCTGTATGCTAATGGACTAAGAACTTCAAGGAGAAATTTTGACATAGTGAATTTCTAAAACTAACAATAGGCCTTAATGAAACATTGTCTTTATTGACTTTTGGTAGTCCATAAAAAAAAGAAATTTCACAGATATACAAAGTTATTTTTTCTTCTGAATCACTAAAACACATGCAATGCTTCTGAAATAATGCTTGTAACTTTACTTTCATTCTTGGAATTGGAGTTTTTGCTATTTTTTGTATTGGCCTATCATGAGAAGTCTTGGCAATTTGTTATCATAATCAGTTTTATTCATTACAATTGTAGTGTTACCTTTGTCAGTAGGAATAATGATTGTAGAAGTATCTTGTTTGAGAGATTTAATAGTGTCCCTCTCATTAATGAAATGTTTTGATTTCTACTTTTTATGTCTTTCTGGCATTCTTTTAACTCCATCATAATATTGCTGCTTCTATTAGAGACAATTTTTAGTAATTTCTTCAGTGACTGCCATTATATTCAACAAAAGAACAGTAGTTGGTGTAATGCTGAAGTTCAAACCTTTTCCAAGAACAGATAATTCAACAACAGTAAAGTGTTTGGAACTAACATTTTTCACTGACAAAGCTGATAAATCATTAGTTACAGTATGACTTTTTACTTGCCAATGCAGATTTACAGGCTTCTTCTTCTGATATTCTTTTATCTTTCCATGTAATTTACTATATGATTATTTCATTTTCATCTGTAAATTTGTTTCTTAGAAAACACTGCAGATTTCTAATGGAAAACTGTTGAACATTTATTCTTTCTCTCATTAAGGTCTCCTTTCCTCTCTGAATAAACTTTTTGGCTCTTTTGATGAAAATAGGAAGTTTCAATTGCAGCCCCTATGGGTAAACTTTCTTAAGGCAGATATAAATCAGAAAAGGTTATTCCTAAAGGTTTGCAAGTGAAGCCCCCTATTTTCTTCAAAAGAGCTGAGAAGATTATTTAGAAAGCAAATGAAACACTATTGAGAAAAAGAATAAATGTTTAATATTTTTTCAAGTGTCAAACCATGTGTTTCATTATAAATGTGGAGTGTTTTCTAAAAAAATAAACTTACAGATGAAGACTTCTCAAGAGTTTGTCAAGCAGCAATAAGATCATATTATCAATTATATGGAAGGATAAAAGAATGTTCAAGAAACTTACAAATCTCTATGGGTTTGTCAACAGCCATACTGTTACTAATCATCTATCAACTTTGTCAGTGAAAAAATTTAGTTCTAAACATCTTATTGTTGCTGAATTATCTGTTCTTGGAAAAGATTTGAACTTTGCCATAACACCATATATTGTCCCATTATTTGATATAATCACATCCATTGAGAGCAAAACTATGCTGGAATGTTAAAAGGATGCTTAGCAACATAAAAAACAGAAATCAAACATTTCATGTGATGAGAAAAAAACTATTAAATCTCTCAAACACAATACATCTATAATCATTCTTCCTGTGTACAAAGATAACATTACAGTTGTAATGGATAAAACTGATTATGATAATAAAATATAAAGACTTTTCATGGCAGGTCAATACAATAAACTAGCAAAAAATCCAATTCCAAGTACAGAGGTAAAGTTACAAGCATTGTGAGTATTCTAGTGATTTAGATAAAAAAATTAACTTTGTATTTTAACAAAATTTCTCTCTTTTATGGACTACCTAAAATCCATAAACACAATGTTCCATTAAGGCCTATTGTTAGTTTTAGAAATTCACTATGTTAAAATTTCTCCTTGAAGTTCTTAGTCCATTAGCATACAGAACACAATTCTTCATCACAGATTCTAACACTTTGTAGAATTAGTCAGGATATGACAATAGAAAAAACTGATATATTGGTAAGCTTTGATATGAAAAGTTGTTTTCAAATGTAGATGTGATGAAGCATTGTCTATTGTATGAAAAAGGTTACTTGACTGTAATAGTCTACAAATCAAAACAACTACAAATCAAAACAACTCTACCTATTGATAATGTTCTGCAAAACAACAGCATACTTTCAATGTAACTCAGAATTCTTCAAACAAAATCAAAGAATGGCCATAGTGATCATCAGTGTCACACTTGCTTAACAACATTGGCATGGATGACTTTGAAACTATAGCCAAGTTGATGATACATTTGTGGTATGGCCACATGGGTAAGGCACAATGACAGGCATTCTGGATGCATATCAACAACAAATCTCCATTTAAATTCACAATGGAATTAGAATGACAACAAAAATTGGCATTATATGTTCTTGAGAAGAAACTTTCTCAAGGCAAAGTAAAAACAACTATGTATAGGAAGACAATAAACACTATCAAGTACTTGGAATATATATCCAATCATACCTGAAGTGCTAAACATGGAATTATACTATCAGTATGGCATCAAGCAAAGAAAGTTTGCTCGGAAACCAGTGATTTGTCAAATAAAAAGATTCACATAGAACAATCTCTCATAAAGAATGTTTATTTATCAGCTGTCATCAAGAAAACCATTTACAGACAAAAAAGAGAACCCAAAACAAAAAGTAATTATTGGTACTGTAATGTTTCCATACATACCAGGAATGGCAGACAATTTAAAAAAATCTGCAGTAAATATAACATTAGAACAGTTTTTCAAAGCCATACCAAACTTTGAGGAATTCTAACTTCTATCAAGCCTAAACTGGAAATGCTGAAAAACAAAAACTGCATCTATGAAATACTGTGTGAAGGTGGAAGAAACTATATTGGTGAGACCTGTCACCCTGCTGAATAGTGATTGAAAGAGCACAAACTAATGATTAAAAAACAAATGTGTCTACAATGTCAAAATGTTTATATACTAATGACCATATGTTCAATTGAGAAAATACAACAATATTGTATAGAGAGGAAGAAGAATATTCAAGGAAGCTGCTCATGATAATGGCAAATAATCCTATAAGTCAACCTAGTGCACAATGTATGAAAGTCTCTAATCAACCTTGTTCTTAGAAAAAAGCATTAAAAAATTGAAGGTCTCAGAAAAATTTGAACCAATCCTCATATATAAGTATATGAAATTTTTACTATTTGTTGCCTTTGATAGAATAGTTCAGTTGATTAGAGC
Source organism: Epiperipatus broadwayi (assembly GCA_028023455.1). Taxonomy (NCBI): domain Eukaryota; kingdom Metazoa; phylum Onychophora; class Udeonychophora; order Euonychophora; family Peripatidae; genus Epiperipatus; species Epiperipatus broadwayi. The sequence continues at coordinate 2,235,748 of JAQFVV010000152.1, forward strand.
ATTGCCTTAAAATTCAATATTCAAAAATCTAAAGATGTAAGTTTGACTCCTATGTAATATCTTCACTGGTCAGACCAGAACTATCTGAAGAAGAGTGGAGGATACTATTACTTGAAATATTATACAATTATTAACCTGAGTTATCTGTTTGTGATGTTATTACTAACAAGTTATTTGTGTCAAAAATATTTAAATAAAGTTTTAAAAATTGTCTATGCATTCAACACTTAATCATAGATAATGGAAATAGTCAAACATATTTATACATAATCCTATTTCATGCTATTTAGGAATAATCTTTTGATTATAATTTAACTTATTTTTGTCTTCCATTAGAAAAAAATTAATTTTTACAAATAACCTCCTTGAAAATCTGGCCGGCATTATAAGTAGTTTATGGACAGCTTCCTTAGGATTAGCATTTTCTATCCATGAATATAGTGCCCCTTTTGGAGAAAAATGTTCTCATAATGACATTCTCTCAAATTAATATTACTATGAGAAATATTATGGGTTTATATAAGTTTACACCTTTGCAGTGGTTTTCTATTCTTTCACATATTCTCCACCAGATATCAAAGAAAAAAGTGGCTCCCAGAAAATGTATAAAAATCTTAAGCAGGTTAGAATTGTCTATAACTCAAGATATAGTTTCACCATGTAAGATTTGACTCAAATTAAGATCTCGTTTTGGAACATCCAATTAAGACTGTCCAATAGAAGAATTATAATGTAAAAATGCAATACTTGTGAGATTCCAAATGAAATTCTTTTTCCAGATGCAATGATAAATCCATCTTGATTTGGTCTTCCTAGACATAATTGGAGTCTCATCAACAAATTCAGAACAATCAATAGAATTCAGCACAATCAATAATTGTGTTCATCTGCTTCATAAATGGAATTATCAATTACTGATTTTTAAAAATGTAAACAATACAAACTATGAATTCAACACATAGTTAAAAAATGTTGAATTTATGGCTACAGTGACAGAATTTAGGAACTTAATAAAACTATTAGTGAATTTATATTTTGGTTGGAATTTCTATAAGTTTCTTTATAATGTCTTGTTAATAGTTAAGCTGTCTAAATTTTTTAAGTTAAATAAAGAAACAATAAGTTATATTTTATATAAATACCTCATACACAATATCTAATTATACTCTTTATATATTTTTTATTTTTTTCTTTAATTATCACATTTTAATAGATATTAAAAAATAGCTTAGTCTCATTATAAGAAATTATATTAAAATTATTTAATTATATTATACATGTACTATATAAATTCCTACATATATATACATTCATAATATATATATATATATGTGTGTGTGTGTAGACATTTATATAGTATATATTTATATAGTATATATATGTAACAGACAGAAATAACTGTACCTTCCAATGAGTTATGTAATGTAAATCAACTATTAAAAGACAGAGAGATACCATTTGTCTTTACATTTGGTGGTATTTGCGCTAATTAGTTTAAATATGTAATTTTAAATGAGAGAATAAAATCAATCCGTTTATTATGTATATGTATAGAATAAATGTTAGACAATCACCATTTCAACATTCAAAGAATAAAAGTCAAACCTTAGTTTTAACAACCTCCAAACATAAAATGAAAACTCGGTTTAATATGTAAATAATAAATAATTATAACTCACACTATCTGTAACTGAGACAAAGTAACTGTACTTTTCAATAAGTTATGTAACCATTTGTTCTTTTGCATTTATTGGTATTTAGGCTAAATTATTTATGTAATTTTTAAGTGAGAATAAAATCACTCTATGGATTATACTGATACGAAGATTTTTATGATACTGAAGTTTCAGCTTGGTTATACAAGTCATCAACTGAGTGATATATAGAAAATTTTAAAGATGGTTGTAGAGGAGATAAGTCAATAAACATCACATGTCCACCACTTCTTATGCTTGCTTATAGCATATTGACACACACAGCAAGATAAAGTAATCAATGGATGCCAGAAGGTTTGTGCATAAAATCTCCATCTAGTGAGGGGCCTTGGATCTGAGAGCACTGCACCTAGATCTTAGGATCTAATGCAATTCTCCAGCAGCCACATTTTATCTCTACTTAACTATAAAACTTTGAGAATAAAATTGAAAACACAATATTTTCAATCCAAGCCCATTAGCTTATATAGTCATATAGGTCTGAACTCAGTTCAGCACCCATACATTTTGGTGTCTTTGGTTCTTTAATAATCATAGCCACCACTATGCTATTAGGCAGGATTGGTATTAAACCACTAAACATTTCATGATCACCAATTTTTATGCTTTCTCATACTGTATAGAGTTTTTTCTATTTTAATAACAGTTATAAGTAAGTATAAGAAATGGTGGTCATATGATTTTTAATAATTTAATACAAATCCTGCCTAATATGATAGTGATGGCTACGGATATTAAAGAACCAAAGACACCAAAATGTAAGGGTACTGAACTGAGGTCAGACGTATATGACTATATAAGCTAATGAGATTAGATTAAAAACATTGTGTTTTCAATTTTATTCTCATAGTTTTATAGTTAAGTAGAGATAAAAGGTGACTGCTGGAGGGTTGCATTAGATCCTAAGATCTAGGTGTATCCAAGGCTCTTCACTGATGAAGGCCACAAGGCAGAAACAAATCTGGGGATATTGGATGAGTAGGCACTAGATATAGAATTTATGCACAAGCCTTCTGGCATCCATTGATTACTCTGGCTTGCACTGCATAGCACTACTGTATGGAGAGTTTTGCCTGTTTTAATAACAGTTATGAGCAAGCATAAGTAATGGTGATCATGTGATATTTAGGGGTTTAATACCAATCCTGCCTAATAGGATAGTGATGGCTATGGTTACTAAATAACCAAAGTCACCAAAATGCAAGGGTACTGAACTGAGTTTAGACCTATATTGGATTGAAATATTATTGTAATTTCAATTTTATTTTCATTGTTTTACAGTTAAGTAGAGATAAAAGGTGGCTGAGGATTGCATTAGATCTTAAGATCTAGGGTCAGTGCTCTCAGATCGAAGGCTCCTCACTGACAAAGGCCACAAGCCAGAAACTAGTCTGGAGATATTGGTTGAGTAGGCACTAGATAGGGATTTTATGCATAATACTTCTTACATTCGTTGATTACTCTGGCTTGCACTGAGTGGCACTACTTTATGGAGAGTTTTGCCTGTTTTAATAACAGTTATGAGCAAGCATAAAAAATTGTGATCATGTGATGTTAGCAACAGAGAGAAAAAAGCAAGATGCTAGAAGATTGAAAGCAAATAGAGATATTAGTAACTTTGATTTTTCCTTATATTAATTTAGTAATAACATTTAAAATGATGTTTAATTAACACATTTATTATAAATATGATCTTTGTTTAATATTAAATTAGTTTCTTCTTAATAAATAAAGAAAAATATAAACAGTGAGGATTGCCAATTCCTCTACAAGCTTTATGATAAATGCTTAGTCAGAGCCAGCACTTAAAATATCTCTGTCAGGAACCCCTCCCCAAACACCTGACCATGGTTTCGTGCTTTGGCACTCCTCAGAGAGGTGTCAGGGTAGGTTCAGACACTAGATCTAAAAATACCAACCCAAAGCTAAGCACTTAGCTAAAACTTATCTATCAAGTGGAAAATCTGAAATTTTCAGACATCTGCATGTCTTCAAACCCAGCTATCCAACTCAAATAGCTATATGGGGCTAATAGATCTTCATCAATACCATATATTAGGAGTTCCTGACAGAGATATTTTAAGTGCTGGCTCTGGCTAAGCATTTATCATAAAGCTTGTAGAGGAATTGGCAATCCTCCCTATTTATAACTTACAAGCTTAAGAGATAGGCTCATGTGATCTATGAATTGATCTATGATTCTTATTTTGACTATTTATAGTCTCTGCCAAAAGTCTTATGCAATTTTTTATATTGCTATGACTACTAATATATGGTATGGCTGAAGATCTATCAGCCCCATATAGCTATTTGAGTTGGATAGCTGGGTTTGAAGACATGTAGATGTCTGAAAATTTCAGATTTTCCACTCAATAGATAACTTTTAGCTAAGTGCTTAGCTTTGGGTTGGTATTTTTAGATCTAGTGTCTGAACCTACCCTGACACCCTCTGAGGAGTGCCAAAGTATGAAACCATGGTCAGGGGTTTGGGGAGGGGTTCCTGACAGAGATATTTTAAGTGCTGGCTCTGGCTAAGCATTTATCATAAAGCTTGTAGAGGAATTGGCAATCCTCACTGTTTATAACTTATAAGATTAAGAGATAGGGTCATGTGATCTATGAATTGATCTATGACTCTTATTTTGAAAGAAAAATATGTTTCAGAAATTAATTTTTCTGACAGGTAATAAAATGCTTATACCTTATTTGATATTGGATGATCAAGAAAGGAAGTGGATCACCATTTATAATTCTAATAATTGTTAGAATTATAGTTAACATGATATTTATTTATTTATATTGCATTTTGATAATATTTTAAATGATATTTTTTTAATTAATATTTTGTTTGTTATATTGTTTGAATTTTTAAAAGTTAGATGAATCATTTATAGGATCGTTAGCATATTATTTATTTTATAAGGAAAAGTAAATGTAAGAGTATGCCTTATAAAATATTCTAAAGATATTTCAAATATTTTTTCATAAATGCTTGAATATGGATATATTTTACAACATGATTGCATTGTTAATATATTATCATTATAGATGGTATCTGTTGAATACAGTGAGATGCAAGTATTTAATCTCTAAATTATATAATGCTATAATAAATGAATAGATATATGAATATTTTATCAAAATCATTTGTGCCTGAAATGTTTTGAACCTTCTTGAAGTGAATATTAGATGTTTGTTGTTTTTTAGAAAAGTAGTTTGGAGATCAGTTTGTGTAATGTGAGTTGTATTTTTTTACCATGTTAGCAGAATTATTCAGCATGAGGAAGATAGAGGATAGTGGTCAGAAAAATAATTATTAAATAAAATTCTAAGTATTAGGGATATTTTTAAAAGGATATTAAATGTGAGTTATATAAAAAACAATATAATATATATATACATAAAAGATAGAAGAGTTATATAAAAAAGAGGAAAAGGATGAAGGGAAATGAAAAGAAAAGAAGGAATATATAGAAATAAAAGTTAATGATAGTAGTATAGTAAAGGGAATTAATAATATTATTAAAAAAATTAATAAAGATTTTAAAAATGATATTAAATATAAAATAGTGAATAAAAGAAATAAAAATATAATGGATATTTTAGATAATAGGTATATAAGTGGAGAGAAGAAATATATAAATGGGGTTTATGAGATAGAATGCAGAAAATGTAGGGATAAAGGGATTATGAATAAATATGTTGGTGAGATGAAAAATTCAATATATACTAGGTTAAAACAACATAAATATGATAGAGGATCACTGGTATATATGCATTTTATGGAGAAAGGTCATAAACTAGACAAAGAGAATATTAGAATGATAAGTTATGCAAGTAGTAGGAGGGATAGAAAAACAAGGGAGGCAATTTTAATAAAGAAGATAAATCCAAATATTAATAAAGAAAGTGGTTTAAAAACTATCTTACTATAAAAAATAAATAAAATAAAGAGTGAAAAATAATAAGAATTAAAATAAGTAGTTTGTACAATAGATAATAGAGGGAGCTGTATATAGATTAAAAAAAAATTAGAGTATATTATGGGATAGAAAATGGTGGAGTATAAACAGATTAGTAGATATTAAGGTAAGAAATAAAATAAAAATACATATAAGAATTAAAATAATTAAAATAATTTTATAAGGGATAAGTAAATGGAAGAGGCAGGAAAAAAATATGGGTAAAATGGAATTAAGGAATGGAATAAAATAATTAAAAATTAGGATAATAGGTGAAATGTAAAATAAAGTTAAATTTGTGAATAAAGTAATTTGTAAAATAAGGTTAAATTATGAATATAGTAGTATAATAATATTACATTGAAATTATAAAATTATGGCAAATGAAAAAAGGTGAATAAATATTAGTATAATAATAACTAAGAAATAAAGGGTAAAGTATATTTTAAAGTTATATAATAGTAAGTTATATGAATAAACTTATGGTAATAATTAAGTTGGTAAAATTGTAAAAATTTAAGATATATGTATGAAATATAATTGTATTAATATAATGTTTAAATTTTTGTAGATCTGATGAAGACTGCTAGGAATAGTCAAAACTGTAATATTAATAAATAAATATATTTTGCTTCAAAGTGTCAAAAGAGTGAAATGTGGTTATTATATGTGAGTTATATTGTCATAAGTTGAGAATATTAGCATACAGGTAATAAAGAATATATAGTAGTTATTTCATGGACAGTTGTGTTTTTTTACAGTCACCAAGAGATTAGATAAAAGTCATGATCTAAATTTAAGATGCCTGATAAATGGACCTTAAGCACTGTATCCGTGATGTTTTTTCTTACTCATTTGAGTTATTATTATTATTATTATGTTCATATCCCTCATTATAATCACTATCAATTGCCACTAATATTATATTGTAAATGATAGTTTTTTAAGAATGGTTAGCATAATAGCTAAACTGTTGGAAGTTGGAAATTTTTGTGAAGGCAAGATAAGATAAAAAATTCTATCACAAATATTTGCTGTTTGTTATAATAAAAACTAGAAGAGGAATGATTTGATATTCCTGTAAATATTTTTTTAATTTAAAAGAACATTAAAACTCAAATATAATTGCATATTTTGGTTGAATTGTAGGAGAGAGTGATGAAAACTGATTTTTTAATACCATGATGAATGTAAAGTATGAAAATAAATAAAATATAAAATGTCAAGGAATATAATTTATTAATATAGTTTAAATTTTCTATAAGAAATATGAACCTATAAAAATAGAGAAAAGTTATGAGATTATATTTTGAATATTTTTATAAGTAATTAATTTTATGAAGGTTGACCATAACTGTATTTTTCTTTATTTAAAATTTCTTGCATATCGAAAGGTTGAGATTAATGCTTTACTCAAATGAAAAAGAAGTGATAAACAGAGCAAAACTCTCCATACAGTTTTGCTCTGTTTATCAACAATTAATGTGCTAGTATAGGAAATGTGATCATGTGATGAAAAAGAAGTGCTTAATAATTTTAAAAATTACATTATATGCTAAGTTGAGATAAATGTGTGTTTTAATTTAAAGGCTATTGTAATAAATATTGCATAAATATATTTTTTTAAAATACTAAGACACAGTATTAAGTTTAATAAATCATATTATTTATCATCATTGTATTATCATAGAGACAATATAATGTTGTCTTGGTAAAAATAATATGCTACTGTTATAATACTGTATGATTATAGTTTCTATATTAGATAGTTGGAATGAAGGTTATCTTATACTTGTTTATTTATTATATTTTATTGTGTAAATATTTTAATTCTTAAATAATTTTTATGTTATCTTAGATGATAAATATTTTCAAGTTTTATTATGTTATGAGCATAATGTTGTTAAATTATAATAAAATTGTTAATGTTTTAAAATCTAAATTGCTTTGTGAGTCAGATTTGTCTGAGTGTTTTTCTTTGTATCCACCCACATCATCTATAAATATTAATGGTTTGAAGTATTACTTGTTCGCACATGATTTTGCAAAGATTATTTAGAATATTATTATTATTACACGTGATTGATTAAGAAAAGTATATTATCATAATTATTATTATTATAGAAGACATAATTATTGGTGATCGTGATAATTGTCCAATATCAATTTTAAATATTATAATATTGCAAGTATATCGAAAATATAATATATTATATAAATGCCACATAAAAGAAATAAAAGATTATAAAAATTTATGATCTTACTTATGTTTTATTGGAGTGAATTTAATAGTCAAATAGATGTGTAATTTTAAGAATCATTAAAGTATTTTAATTGTTTGTTGTTGGTTTTGTGGGGGCGGTTAAATATATGTAAAATTATTCATTATATTTAACTGCATTGTATTACTTTGTTTGCTACTGCTGCTGCTGCTGCTGCTTGCTACTTACTACTGCTACTTGCTACTGCTGCTGCTGCTGCTGCTGCTGCTACTGCTACTACTACTACTACTACTACTACTAGAAGAAGAAGAAGAAGAAGAAGAAGAAGAAGAAGAAGAAGAAGAAGAAGAAGAAGAAGAAGAAGAAGAAGAAGAAGAAGAAGAAGAAGAAGAAGAAGAAGAAGAAGAAGAAGAAGAAGAAGAAGAAGAAGAAGAAGAAGAAGAAGAAGAAGAAGAAGAAGAAGAAGAAGAAGAAGAAGAAGAAGAAGAAGAAGAAGAAGAAGAAGAAGAAGAAGAAGAAGAAGAAGAAGAAGAAGAAGAAGAAGAAGAAGAAGAAGAAGAAGAAGAAGAAGAAGAAGAAGAAGAAGAAGAAGAAGAAGAAGAAGAAGAAGAAGGAGAAGAAGAAGAAGAAGAAGAAGAAGAAGAAGAAGAAGAAGAAGAGAGAAGAAGAAGAAGAAGAAGAAGAAGAAGAAGAAGAAGAAGAAGAAGAAGAAGAAGAGAGAAGAAGAAGAAGAAGAAGAAGAAGAAGAAGAAGAAGAAGAAGAGAAGAAGAAGAAGAAGAAGAAGAAGAAGAAGAAGAAGAAGAAGAAGAGAAGAAGAAGAAGAGAAGAAGAAGAAGAAGAAGAAGAAGAAGAAGAAGAAGAAGAAGAAGAAGAAGAAGAAGAAGAAGAAGAAGAAGAAGAAGAAGAAGAAGAAGAAGAAGGGAAGAAAGAAGAGGAAGAAGAAGAAGAAGAAGAAGAAGAAGAAGAAGAAGAAGAAGAAGAAGAAGAAGAAGAAGAAGAAGAAGAAGAAGAAGAAGAAGAAGAAGAAGAAGAAGAAGAAGAAGAAGAAGAAGAAGAAGAAGAAGAAGAAGAAGAAGAAGAAGAAGAAGAAGAAGAAGAAGAAGAAGAAGAAGAAGAAGAAGAAGAAGAAGAAGAAAATAAACCTGAAATATTAAATAATTATAGAGTTTTATAAAATTATGAAGAATAAGAATTATCAGTTAATGTTAGATTTTAAATAGTATTTTATAAAGAACTAAATTAGGAATATTCTATGTGTGTTTAAAGACATGAGAGTATTACAAGGTAGTTTTGGTTATATCAATAAATAGGGATAATATTCTTATGCCATTGCGAGTATATCTTTTGGGGTATATCCTCAATGTTAAGTTATTGTACCTTACTGAATGTCTCATGTGAAGAGTTTTCATAATTTTATTAGTATTTTAATCAAACCATTTATTAATTATAGTTTATGAGCTAGTTGTAAAGCTATGAGTATGAGATTAGAATACTAAATCTTGAAAGAGCTAAACACGCATATTAAACATTATATTATAATTACAGCTTCACTAACGCATGTTACAATTTTTATCGGTGAAGAGAAAAACAATTTATTAAAATTATTAGTAAAACAGATGAGATGAGTATTTAATTTGAACCCTGATTATTTACTATTGTTATAATTATTCTATTTTAATTTGATTAGTTTATTATATTCAGTTATTATGAAATATTGATTTTATTAGATATTATATATTAGTAATGTTGTTTGAGCTAGACATAATAGTAATTATCTTTAATAGTGTAACAGGATTATAGTTTATGTTAATTATTTCATAGTTAGCCAGAGAATCTTTATGTTAGATTTTCTTTAAGCAAGAGTACACTATAAATATATTGGACCATAAACAAAAGTGTTATTCCACCTTTATTGTTCAAATAAAGTGGTCTTGACAACCAGTTGAGATTGTTGTTATTAACATTGAAGTTCTCTAAGTGTTGGTTGATGGTAATGATTCCTTATAAATCCATTTAGTTTTGAACATTACTATATCATCTTCCAATACAAACAAACTTATTCTAAGGACAAAATCACACCTGAACTCACCCCTCAAGTTGTGTATAAAATGACCTGCTTACAAGCTAACTGCCAGGTTGCATATTACGGGGAGACCAGGATCAATATTGTCAACAGAGTGGCTCAGAATAAATACCTTTACAATAAAACTAAAACCAAACAGGAAGGCAATTTCATCTTTGCTGAGCATGAAAAAACAAAAAGTTATAGATTTAAACTCACAACTAGTAACATCATTTGCTCAGAAAGATATGATGGGAAACACAAGATCAGAGAATCATTACACATAGCAAGTGATCCTAAATCTATTAATCGAAGAGAAGCCTGCTTTGTTTCTGTCTCGAAAATGGCAGTTATAACTAATTTTCCTTATTTTGCATAAATTTTCCTTTTAACAATGCAGTTTTTAACAAGATAGTAGCTATGAATATAAGAGCAAGAAGTCTCTTGAAAGCGTTCAGCTAAAATAATATTTTATATTTGCTTTCAATTATATATACTAGCTTCATTATCTGTACGTACAGCATATATATATATATAGTATTTATTATTTAAGTAATATATGTATATATAGAAAGAGATATTAATATTTAACAGTTATGATTGTAATTATCTAATATAACTAAAAAACTATAAAAATTTTATTGGCTTTATTTTATGGTTAAGCAAATATATTAATCACTATCACTGGTAAATAGCAAATAAGCAATCAATATCAAGTCCTAAAGTTTCTCTGATTAATGCTTTAAGAGAAAATCTAATTTTATAAAAAATTTAAAAATGTCTTCCCAAGTAGATTTTCTATTAAGAAAACATTTAGTGTCAGGTAGCTACATTTGATAATTATAATAGTTTCATATAGAAGTTCAAAGTTTTGCAACCAATTTGTGTGGTATTGTCATAATATTTACTGCAGTTGTCTGAGATGTTGTCTCATCATCACAAATGATAATCTGTGCCCATGTGTCTACAAAGAGACGCTCTGGCACAAGGAGTCTATCTCTGTTCTTCATGCTTATTATTATTGTTTTAAAAGTTATCCAAGGATCACTATGTCCTTGTCTGAAGATATGCTGGCACCTGGTGATCCATAAGGCATGTAGTAGGCATGCCGCTAGCCTGATAGTTGCATAGTTTCCTTCTTTAATTGCCCGATCAATTGACAGGACATTGCCACAGCCAGAGGAAATGTTTGCAATAATTTTATTTCTAGTGCAACTCAGGTATGATCAGGCATAGAAGATGTGCTCCAGTGTTTCTTCATGCATATTACAGAGTTTACACATGGGGTTTAATTGACGAAATCCTCTTTGCATCACCAAAAAGTGACTGGTGGGCAAGGAGGACAAGTTAAACTTGATTATAAAATCGACCAGCTTTGGTCCTATGCACCAGTATCTGGACTTCTTGAGCATTTGTTTTACAGACAGTCTTAATCGGGTAGACAATGGGTTTTGATTTGGGAAAAGGATTTTGTATACTTCCTAATATGTTTGCTTAGCTTTCTCTAATTGCTCGGAAACTGAAAATAGAGTCCCCAGTTGTTCTTGCAGTTCTTTGACCCATTTACTGTGTATGGGTGGTGGTGTATCTGTGGGCTCCACAGTGTCTTCACTCTGATCCTTTTCTTTTTTATTGTGGATTTTCCTGAGCACTGAAAGAGCTCTTTGAACAAAAAACACCTTGACGGCATGGAGACCAAGTCCATTCAGGTCACATGGTCTCTGCCCCTTGCCCAGACTGATGCATACAGTTTTTCTCTTCCACATCATCTTGGTGCAGGCTGAATTTATAGCATCCTGAAAACCCTTGGTCGGTTTGAAGATGGGTAGGTAGTAGTTTCTAATCAACCCTTATATAAAAGTAAAAACATTTTGAATTGTATTTTCGTCATTATTTATATTAGGTAAAAATACTATTGAATTGTATACACAAATACAGATACATACACATATAAAACAAACATTTTGATGAAGAAATATAAAATAGAATCATAAATCTGGCATTGCAACACAGAATATTTTAAAAGCGAGTAATTATATTTAAGATTGCATTTTATTCAAGGAATAAAACAAAGAATTCTTATAGTTTGTGTACTTGCATGAAAGCTTATGTATTTTAGATTTGGAAAAAACTGATTTGGTAAAAATTGATTTTAGTTTTCTAGAATATTTATTTGATATTATAATTTAATTTAAAAAGGAAATTTAAATTTAATTGGAATAAATATCTGAGAATTTTTAAAATTTTCTATATGTTTTAAATATATGACTGTAAAATTATTTTAAACTTAAAGACAAAAATGAAGTGATTGAAAAAGTTTTAAATTATTACTATTTTTTCTCTCTTCATTTTGAATTACTTCCATAAAAACGACTGTCTCAATACAAACCCATAGTCTGCATTTTATAATGTTGGTAGTTTATTCAAATTTTCCTGGAAAAATAAAGAAATGCCAGTGCATAATGAGAAATATTATACAATCCAGACACCAGCTGATTGACAATGTTACTTTAAATACGACAAAACAATCACTAAATTACAAAAAGTCTAAAACATTATCAGAAAACAATAAAATATACACATACAGTACTTATTGTGTAATATATAACAGGAATTTCTGTGATAAAACAATTGATTTTCCAGTTCTAATATGCTGTGTATTTGAAATGCATACATTCCTAATACCAACAAACAAAATAATACATAATCAGAATAGCGAACAGTCTGCTATCCTGATAACACAAATATCTCTATGGTTTCCTATGGTTCATTTCCCTCAATTTACTTCCAGACTGGCTGCTACAAAAATGGTTCCCATGACCTCAGATTATGCACCCTTTGGCCCCAGTCCAGTTTAGCTGCACATGAACACATCATAGTAAAGCACTGAAACTAACTATAAGCTCCTTATATCTTCCGTCTCTGCAACAGTCCACCAATAACTCCTCTTGAAAACTTCTGGAAACCCAACTCTTCATTTAGCTGTTATCCAGATGGTTTCCTCATGCTATGGTCTCCCAATCTCTGTGGGCCTATTCAGCTATTGCCCATGAACACATTTCCACTAATGACCACATTTTAACTGAAGCACTGACACAAACATTTTTCTGCCAATTGACAAATATTTGTGATCAGCAAATATTTTTGGAATTTATCAATTGCAATTAACGTAAATTCTTTAATTAAATTTACCACTTATCAGTTTGTGATCTAAATATTTTTCTCTAATATTTTCTAGTTTTTCTGAAGTGCACAAACATATAAATATTTTAGAAAATAAAATACCTCTCCCTATTCCAGAAAAACCCCTATTGCGATCCTTCACCATCTTGGCTATTTTTTACTTCCCAACTTGGAGAAACACTTGATTTTTGCTGGGTTTTCATTCTAGAAGTGTTCAATTTAAAACTCCTGCCAAACTTCTTTACTATTTGTAAGTTCAATGGTGACTGCACAAGCATGGTGGGACTCAGTTTCCAATGATGATTGTGCAAACATTTTATTTCCTAACTGCCTCCATATTGCATCGCTTAGACTTACAGCAAATATTTTTTTAGAAATTCATTTCCATTGTCAGTGTTTTGAGTACTCTCAAGTTCTACAGTTATTGCTCCTGTGTTTTATCAACCGAAATTTTCATTTTCACCAGTTTTCTTCTGACTGTGGCTAAGGTTATTGTGTATGCAGAACCTATTCACTACTCACTGGTTCAATATTGACTGCACCAGCATGCTGTGTATTCAAAATGCATGCATTCTGAATACCAACAAACAAAATAATATAGCGAACAGTCTGCTACTCTTGAAATACAAATATCTCTATGTTTTCCTATGGTTCATTTGCCTTGATTTACTTCCAGGCTGGCTGCTACAGAAGTGTTTCCCATGTGCCTTGGTTTACACACACTTTGGTCCCAGTCCAATTTAGCTGCACACGAACACATCATAGTATAGCATTGCGATTGACTATAAGCTTCTTACAGCTTCCATCTCTGTAATAGTCCACCAGTAACTTTACTTAAAAACTGCTGGAAAGTCAATTCTTCATTTAGTTGCTTTCTGGACAGTTTCCTCAGGCTATTGTCTCCCAATCTCTGTAAACCTATTCAGCTATTGCCATGAAACATTTCCACTGAATGCTATATATTAACCGAAGCACTGACACAAACATCTCTCTGCCAAATATCAGGAAATGAACAAAGCCCCTTGTTGTTTACTCTTTTTATAGTTTTCTGATTACTTGCACAATTAATCACTATCTCCAGACGGTAAGGTATTTAGATATATAACTAATTAAGTGGGTGCTTTCAGAATTCCTTTCCATATAAAGTAATTTAGCCTTCCATTCATTAATTAATCTTATCGAAAAACATTTGTGATCGGCAAATATTTCTTGAAATTTATCGATTGCAATTAACGTAAATTCTTTAATTAATTTTATCATTTATCAGTTCGCATCTAACTATTTTTCTGTAATATTTTCTAGTTTTTCAAACATATAAGTACTTTTAGAAAATACAACAAATACATATATGTACAATATAAATAACTCTCCAATAATTACATTCAACAAAACTATACAAAACTTTGTACAAAAAATTATTAAAAAACTCTTTCAAAAAAACTTTTTAAAAAAAACTAAAACCATACATCATCATCATCATCATCATTATTATTATTATTATTATTATTATTATTATTATTATTATTATTATATATTAACACAGTATATATATATTTAGAGTTATTTATATTGTACATACATGTATTAGAATAATTAATTTGTGTTTATAAAAGTTTTTTTTATATTTTTGTAGGTTTTATAAAATTTTTTAAGTATTTTATAGGAATGTAATTACTGTTTTTTTTTGTTTGTGTTAAAAAGTATGAGATATTTATCAGTTGGTTGATTAATAATAATTTTTTTTCAAAAGCAACCTTTATTAGTTAAAAGATTACAAAAAATTATCGGGTACACTTACCCGTGGAGGATGTTTAATGTTACAAGGTAAAACAATTATTGACCAGGTTTACAAAATACATACGCTCGATAACAAATATATCCATAAAAGGGTTGTATAATTTTGTTTAATGTGTATCTATACATGGACGAGCACAGATCTGCATTGCCCAAAAACAATCCATCAAGAGGATGCAGCAGCCCATCAGAGTGGGAAAGGTGCTGAAAACATTGACCCAGTACCCTCCTGGCAGATTTTCTGGGTAGCAGCAATAATTGCCAACAGCCCGCACCCATAAACCAGACCCCCAATTATTGCCATCATCAACCCCTGTGGAAGAAATGAGGAGTGCAGACCCATGCCCTCAAAAATCTATTACTGTTACAAAGATATTTCTATCTGGAGTGTCTAGAATCCAGCGTATCAAATGAATTTGTCTGTGGTTATGATCTTGATAAAAGAATTGTTTGCTTTTATTTCTTAAATTTCTCAATCCTTATTAAAAGTTATTCATTAAGTGATTTTGTTAAAACAGATGGTATTTCATCTTCCTCATCCATTAAATCCAATATATTATCCAAAGTCTCTTGCATAATGTTATTTACCCATACATCTATTCCCTCTAGTTTTCACTGGATTTGGGTAGATTTTCATTTTTGATTGTAATGCTTCTTCATACTTAAATTCTTGGTTATTAACATTAAATAATTTGTTTGACTTACTTCTCTCATTAGTTTCAAATTTAGATTTAATAGATTTATTCTTATTAATCTGATTCACGTTTTTTTTATTAATCGGTTTTGCTTTTTAGATAACGTTTTCAATTTTAAACTTTTCTAAGCCTTCAATGACATTTGCTTTTTCTTTCCCTTATGATATTTTGGATGACATATAGTCCAAATCACCTGAGGTGTTTTCTTTGTTAACTGGATTCTCTTCTTCCAGCAGTTGTTTAATTATACTGCTGTTTTCTTGACTCACATTTTCCCTTCTATTTTGCACTTGATTTGATACATTCTCTGCCATCTTTGTTTTCACAATGATGTCAGTTAAACCCTTATTGCTGTTAGAAAACTAAAAGTTTTCTTCATTTTGATAACAACACTTAAAGGTAATGAGTTTACCCTCAGTTTAGCTTCAAAATATTAAAGTGAAGCTTCATTATCCTTTTTTAATTCCACATAATATAGGGGACTTGAAACTAACATTGTATTCCTAGAGCCACTAGGTGGCATGTAGTAATAAGAATTGTTGTATAAAGAATTTTAGCCTACAGGAATTAATTTTGTTATCTGATATGTAAATTTTTGTAATATTTTAGTGTTTAAATTCTGGAAATAGCCATTCTGCTGGTTGAAATATTGCAGCAGCTTTATAGAAAAGTAATTGTCTTTTATATATACATGAATATAGTCAATATTTAAACAATACCAATATCAATAACGATCAATATTTGAATACAGTCAACACTTAAATAATACAATAACCATTAACAATCTCAATCTGTTGTCAAGGCAACCTCATGTAAAAAACAGTAGAAGTGGAAATCCACCTTTATCCCAATATATTTACATAAACTCTAACATTTGCAATTTAACTACAGAGAATGAAATAATAATAATAATAATAATAATAATAATTATTATTATTATTATTGTTGTTGTTGTTGTTGTTGTTGTTATTATTATTATTATTATTATTGTTGTTGTTGTAGTTGTTGTTACTGCTGCTACTGCTGATACTGCTACAGGTACTACTACTGTTACTGCTACTACTACTACTACTACTACTACTACTACTACTATTATTATTATTATTATTATTAGTAGTAGTAGTAGTAGTAGTAGTAGTAGTAGTATTAGTATTATTATTATTTCTTCAAAGAAGTTTAAATGAACTTCATTAAACAAGTAAATACAACCTGTTCTGAAGGCAGCTAATAAATAGTCAATTATAATTTTCAAACTGCACTCCAACTATAATAATGCTTATGGCTAGGCAGGTAGATAATGTAAATACATGAATGCAACACTTATAACAATAACAAACAATTTCAATCTGTTGGCAAGGCAAACTTCTTTAAACAAAATCCACTTTTATACACCATCATCATCAGCCATTATCAATCCACTGCAGGATGGTCTCTCCAAATTCAATCCATCTTCTCCGATCTTCAGCTTCTCATTCTACATCATCCTTGCACACTTTCTTATTTCATCCATCCATATCATATGTGGTCTCTTTCTGGGTCATTTACAATCTTTTGTAATCCAGTGTAAGATTTCAGTTATCCATCTATTATCATCTCTTCTAGCAATATGTCCAGCCCAACTCCATTTCAGTCTTTTACTTTTTTCAATGAGGTCAATAATACCTGTTTGTTCTCTTACCCACATATTGCATTTTTGATGTCTTCTTGTTACTCCTAATATGCATCTCTCCATACTTCTTTGATTAGTCTGAAGTCTCTCGATTGCTTTTTTATTAAGTGGTCAAGTCTCAGATCCATAAGCAAGAACTGGTAAAACATATTTATTAAAAACCTTTCTTTCCAAAAACATAGGCACAATTCTGTATAGTATCAAAGTATTTCTACCAAAAGCACTCCAACCAAGTTCAATTGCATCCATTATGTTTCCATTTGTATTAATAATCTGATCAAGGTATTTGTAGCTGTTAACTTCTTCTAACTCACCATAATGAATCTTTATTTTTATATTTTGAGAAAATCCACTGAACATTACTTTAATTTTTTTAACATTTATCTTTAGTCCTACTTTTCTACTTTCATCTGACAACTCCTGCAACATTTCTTGCAGCTCTAAAACATTATTTGCAAAAACAATGACATCATCTGCAAAATTTAAATGTCTTAAATAATCTCCATTTACTTTTACTCCTTCAGGTTCCCATTTTAATCCACAAAATACTTTTTGAAGTATTGCAGTAAAACATTTTGGCAATATGGAGTCACCCTGTCTTACACCCTTCTTAATGTTGACTTTCCTAATATCATTATGCAATCCAATTGCTGCTATTGCATTTTTATATTCTTCACAATATGACAATATCCTGGATCTATGTCTGATTCAATACTCTAATCATTAAAGAAATGTTTATAGAATGAAATACCTTTTCATAATCTACAAATCGAAAGCATAATGGCAATTCATATTTATTTGTTTTTTTCTATAACTTCTCTCAATACTTGGATATGATCTACATTACTAAAACCATTTTCAAATCCAGCTTGTTCTCTTGGTTAATAGAAATCCAATGTTTTCTGTAAATAAGTTGTAAGTATCTTGATAAAAATTTTATATAAAACTGATAAAAGGCTGATAGATCTGTAATTTCTAATATCTTCTTTATCACCTTTTTAAATATTAATATTAATACTGCATTCTTCCAATCAACTGGTCCATTTTTATCATTTAGACATTTGGTATATAACTTTGCTAAAAAAAATTTCTATTTTGTCATCTGCTTCTTTTAATATATCAATTATAATTTCATCATTGCCTGGAGCCTTTTCTTTTTTTATACATTTAATTGCATGTCTCACTTCTTCATTTAAAATTCTGGTCAATTCGGAAGATGTAATAAATATGGGAGGTACTTGTTCTTTATTACTATATAATTCTTGATAGAAGTCTTCTACCCATTTCATGATGTCATCTTTTTTTTTTAGTAATAATTCTATCTTTTTTTTTCTCATTGCAAATATAAATTTCCTAACAATATCAAAATGTTATTTTACACTCTTGGGACTTTTATTCTCTCATACAGCTTTCCTTGCTAGTTCACAGTTAGACTTTCTTATATCATTTTCAACTCTTTTCTACATCATTTCATAAAATTTGAGGTATTCAATCCTTTTTAATGCATCACTTTTGTATATTTTCATATTCCTTCTTTTTCTCAAAAATTCTTTAGTCTTGATACAAATTTTATTGGTCAATAGCTACTTCTTTCTACCAATTATCTTTGTTGCTGTTTTTAAAAGTGTATCAATTATTTTCTTATTAATTTTATTCAAATCTGCATCATGTTCAAAATCTACTAATACTTGAAACCGATTTGTAAATTCTAATTTAAATTCATTAGAATGTTTCTAAAGATTAGAAATATCAACTTTAAGTATTGTTTTTCTTAGTAATTAAAATCTTTCTGGTCTTGCATTAATATGTATCTTACATCTTACTAATCGATGATCACTTTCCTGTGTTAAATTTATTAAGAACATTAAAATCTTGAAATTTGTATTTTTTATTAGTCAAAATGTAATCCAATTCTTTTATACATTCATTTAGATACTTCCATGTCCATTTCCTTTTAACATTTTTCTCAAAAAAAATAATTCATAATATAAAGTTTTTCTTTTTCTGCAAACTCCACAAGTCTATGTCCTCTCTCATTTCTATTACCATAATCAAAATTATCTATAGCACTTTCATCTTTCATTTGATTGCCAATTCTAGCATTAAAGTCTCCCATAACAATTATAAAATGTTGTTTACTCTGATCAAAAGCCTTTTGTAAAGCTTCTATTACTTCATTACTATGAGAAGTTGTTGGGCAAAAACCTGAATTATCTGCATTTAGTGCCTGCTATTAAGTTGTATAACTAATCTGGGCACTCTGTCTGATACACTGTCAATCTCTACAACGTTCTTCTTCCATTTTTTATTTATAATGAATCCTACTCCACTTGTATTTCCAATATTTGTGCCTTTATAGTAGAGTACCTGTACACTTTTTAAATCAATTATCTCTTTATCATTTCTTCTAATTTCACAAATATTAATGGCCCAATATGTTTACGTAAAAGATTGAAACTTGACCGCAGAAAATAAAATTATTAATTGAAAGAAATTTAAACTAAATATAACATTTCTATGCTATGTGCCTTACATATTTATAATATTTTTTGGGAATAAATCATATTAAATATTAAATGATTTAAGTTCATTAATATTTCCATAAAATAAGATTTGTCATCAACTAAGTAAAGATATTATATGTTTATAAAATGATCATATTATATCTGGAAATATTATTTTGATGAAATGTTGGTGCACTTATTATTTTTTGATATTTTACACAGGTAATCTTGAAAAATCACTACGAATTACAATACATTTATGCATATTTTGGCCTTGTAAACAAATGTATACAAAAAAAACTACATATCAGATTATAATAACATTTAAATGACAAAAAATCACTAATATATAATATAAAATATTATACAATAGAAATGACTGAATTTGTTAAAAATTATAAAGAAAAACTATGTAGAAATCATTGTATATAAATAAATATTAGAATTTAATATTGACAGAGATAGAGATTTATATTTCTTTATAAATTATTAAATGAGGGCAGTATTCCAAAATTCCAAAATAGATTTAGCATATTTTAAAAATTTTAACAGAAAATTTTTTTAATACAGTAAGTCATAAATTTTGTTATACTTTATAATTAAAAATAAGATAGTTAATAAAAAATTTAATAATAAATTAATAAATTATTAACATTTTAAAATATTTATAATATATAGCAAATACAATTCATGTGATAATATTTATAGAGATGGTGATAAAAATCTGATTTTAATATTCTCTCCATTTTGATTTGTTTATTTAATTATAAGATGTATATATAATATTCCTAAGACGATTTACATGTAAGAAGTTGAAACGTAAAATTTTTGAATATGAATTGTATAAAATTTCATTATTTTTAACCACAAATGTAAAAAAGTGTTAACAAAGAAATAATACTATATATATATATATTGTAGATATATATATACAGTATTCAATTATTTAAATATATATACAATATATATATACACACACACACACGTACTTACCATTACAAAACCATCACTGCTAAATTCTCTTACAAGCATGCTATCATATGGTTTACCTTTCTGAGATTGAATTAATTTATTTCCATCTATAGTCATCGTTGTCTATAATTCATGTGAAAAAGAAATTTAAGTAATTAATAATATCAAATAAATACTAAACTATATATATACATATATGGATATATGGTGAGTGATGAGTAGTAAATGGAGAAGTAAATATGCAGACAAATAGATGAAAAGATGAAAAAAATAGATAAATACACAAATAGGTGAATAAATAGTTAGATAAAAACTGATGAATAAATATATGGATATAGATAGGTAGATAGATATGTAAGTAGATAGGTAAAAAAGTGGAAAGTCTAAATTATATATATATATTAGATAAATAAATGGATGTATGGATGAATAGACAGAAAAATTGAAAGACAAGTAAGTGTGCACACAGGTAGATATATAACTAGGTTGCTAAGTAAGAAAATAGATAGATAGATGGATTACTAGATGGATAAAAAGATAGGCAGGTAGATAGTTAATTAAATAGGCAGATAGATAGATATAATTGAATTGCAATATGTACTCTATACTAATATATTTACAATTTAAACTAACACTTTCTATTATTGTGATACAATTTCACCATTACTATGGTTACCTATTCAGCTTATGATTAAGACTAATATTATCAAAAAATATATTAAAAGTATTGAAACACACTATTGACTTTACTCTAGTAATCATATAGTAAATGCTTGAATGATCAATGGATTCTAGATGTTAATGCTATATCCAAATCTACAGACTGATTTGTATTTATAGGCTATTTTTATATATTTGCACTCATAATTCTAAAATCTATCTAAAAGCTATTTTTAATTTACAATATTCAATCTAATAATTGAAGATTAGAAAACACTTAGATTTTGAAACAGATAATTAGGTTTCATAGTCTTTTAAATGTAAATACTAATAATTTTAATGTAAATTCTAAATATATTTTTATACATAAATTTCAACTGTGGTTTAAATAAGGCTACTAGAAATACACATTGCTAATTGAAATCATGCAGTTGATCAGATATATAGTATTACTGCAAAGTGTTATTTCAACTACCAATACCTATTTTTACTTGATACATTTCCTGGTTGTATCATACTTTTAAAATTATTACTATATATAATAACCTTTAGCTTTGGCAGAAGCTAAATGTTAACTCAAATTTTTGTGCCAAGAAACCTGAAAAAGAAAATTTTTTATTTAGCTTAATTTTTTCATGAATAAATTATTACTATAATACTTGATAATGCTATAATTTTTACATATGAGAGCTGATATATCAGTATTTTATCTGTTATACAGCTATAAAAATTTTAGCTTAAATAATAAAAGTTATAACTTAAATAAGTGTGTAAGACGTTAAACATCTTCAAATTTAGACAGCTAGTAATGTCAATAATAAGCAATGCAATTTAAAGTTAATAATGCTAATTTAGTTTAAGTGTTTAAAGTGTTTCAGAAAGCCTGTATTAATTTTAAGTTAAGAAACCAGATTCAAACCCTATCTTTTGATTTGCTAGTGTTTAAAACTAAAGCTATAATATTTTAATTCATTTTAATGCTAAAACATAGTATTTTAGATAAATATATTAAAATAATTTAATTAGAAATAGTATAATAAAGCTAATAATTAAAGTTAGAATTTTAAAATAATGAATAAATGAATATTGAGTGAATGAATAAATATTATACTTATTTAATATTATTTATTTTAAAATATTTTTAAAAATAATTTTAAAATCTATTTTGAGATATCTGTCTAGAAATAAAACAGTAATAAATTGTATTAATATTTGATTAATTAAAGATAGAATATAAATTTTAATTATGTAATATTTTTTATTTTGTTCTGGTCTTTTGTGGTTTTTTTAATTAATTATTTGGAATCAACAGGAAGTGTTTTAATTAATTAAAAAGTACCTAGACAAACAATGATTTTCTGTAAAATGAAATATTTAATTAGATAATTTCTGATTAATAAATAAGTTAAGGATTCAAACTAATCATGTAAGAGGTTTTAAGTTAAAAGATTAATGGTCACATGGTCACATAAGGTGAGTTTGTTACCTGATCTGGATCTTCAATTAATTTTATTTTTGTTTGTAGCAGTTGAATTTTAAAACTTGAAATTTTAAAAAATTTAATTTTATTTAAACTTATTGTTTTTCTAGCTTAGTATGGTATGGTAATTTAAAACTATCTTGACCCAATTGCTTGAATTAAACCACCAAAGGAACTGAAGTCTCTACATCTGCCAATTTAATGGTAATATATTTCATTGTTGCACTGTTTAGAATATTATTTTTAATGTTTGCTGTCTTGGAAAACATCAAAAATTATTGTTGCTACCATTATTATGCTAAAACCATTGTCATTTCCAAGACCAAAAGAACATCTGTGTCATAATGAAAATTGTCATTGAATATTTATTTGTCTTACTGACAACAACGTTACAATATTAATCATTTCTTGATATTTTCTTTAAAAGTATTTGTTAATGCCAAATTGTCTTGAATTTCTTTACCTGTGTAAATATATTGTTATTCAAGATAAGAACAGTTTATTGATATAGGGGATATGTTTATTCAAGACAAACAATGATTAAAACCTACAAAAGAGTATCAAATTAATAATTTAAACTTCAATAAAATAATTTTTAATGCTGTACTTAAGATTACATTTCTCCCCCAGAATGAGAAAAAAAATCTTTTTTTTTCAGGAGGGGTAATAATAAAAATTATCTTTTCACATGATAAAATTTTGGAAATATAAATTTATCTGCAAAAATGTCATTATATTTAATAAATTTAAATAACTTCTTCTATGTTTACAGATTCATAAATGCCTGCAAAAATGTTTTAAACCCATAAATTTTTTTTCTCTGTATATGTTGCTATGGAGACTATTGTGGTCAACATGATATTAGAATTAAATATTTTCTTCTGAAAATATTTAATAACAATTGATAAACTTTACTATACAATATCTACATTGCTATTACAAATTCAAATAAATCTTTATTATGGATTAATTTAGAAAACCTGTGTTCCAGTACTTGAGATATATTTACTGTAGTATTATGAACATTTATTATAATTTATATCCATGAATGTATTAATGAATAACTATAAATTTATCCTATACTTGCAAGCAGAATTATTTAAAATTTACGAAAGATATCCAAAAGGAACACATTCAATATTGCATAATTATGTTATAAATTTTAATATCCTAGTTATATTACCTTATATAATGGATGTGTTTGCTATCCACAAGATGTGATGCCAACATGCTTCTTCATATTCAAGTTTAATAAAAAATAAATTTAAGAAGAAAGCAAAAAGAAATTATTTAATTAATTTATTTAATGGTAAAAGGTTGAATTTATTAGGATTATAATTTATCATACTATGTGTATTTATGTGTATATTATTTTTATGTTAAATGATTTATTTTGAAATATTAGAGGTTAAATATCTCATAGTAGTACTTTATCATATTTACATGCTTTAAAGAAGTATGTGTCTACCTTTTTAAATAAAAATAATTTATTTATGAAGGTATATTATTATGCTATAAGATGAATAAGTGGATTTATATTTCTATGATTTATTTATGGCTTATTGCCTAATATTAATAGAGCTATATTTGACATTAATTATTGTTATTTATCATATTTCACATTTATTAGCAGTTGTATATTTGTTAGATATATTAGATCTAGTCTTCCTCTATTTTAGGAGTGCTTTTAGATGGAAGTTTATTTAATAATGATCATGCTAGTCTTCATCATTATTTTGCTAGCTTATTTTCAAAAAAGGTGGTAGAATTGTCACTCTCTTATTATGTGTAGTCTTGCTAGCATTTATATGTGCATAGCATTCATTTAGAAAATGTAGCTTAGATTCTATATTTAAGGCAATTTCTATTTAGTATTTTGTCTTTGATGCACATTCTAATTATTTTTCCTGACCAATGACAAAGTTCTAGATTCTTCATTAGCTCTCAAAAGTAAATGCATCTTATAAGCTATGCCATCATACTTTCACTTTATTTTCTGTATTATTATTGAAGATGGATCTTATTTGTAGTTTTATAGAGTGTTTAAGAAAACATGTGTAAGATTTTACCTCATCACTTTATTTGGTATTTTTAATGATTTTATCTAAGTATTGAGGAATTCTACCATATTGCTATAGCATTCTTCATTGACTTAAAATGTGACTAATACAGTGTAAATGTGTCAATCCTATATTGAGTTTACTAATCATCAGGACTAAATATGAGAAATAATTGATTTAAAAATTTATTTTAAGCTTAAATAGACAATGTACATCTGTCTTATAATTACTTCATTGCTGGATTGATAAGTTAATATTATTATCAAGTCTGTTAAACATTCATAGAAGGGACACTATTGATATGAAGGTTATTATCATTATGTGAATGAATTAATAAATAAGAACGTTTAACTAATTATCAATAAAAAGTTAGTTTAATATGCTGGTTTATTTTCTTATTCTAATGGAATTTGTTTTAATAAAACTGTGTGTAAATTTTATTTTCAATCCTTTTGATAAATTTTGCAGAAGCAACATTATGAAATGTTTTGATGTATGTGGATTCAAATTATGGATTATTAATATATTTTATTGTTTTCTGTGAATAAATATTTGATGTTATGTTTAAAAAAATTTCATAGTCATTTCTTCACCTTATCCTTCTTATTAAAAATAAATCATTTCGAACATTGATTTAAAATTTACATGCTTATAAAAAATCATACAATTATTTTAAGTGTATTTGCTAAAAAAGTAAATGAAATTTAAATTAATGAGTCACTTTATTGAATTATTTAAGCATTATTATAACATTTAAAGAATTATGTGTTTGTTTAATAAAGAGTTACACTTTCTTTTTATCAATTAGAATCACTTTAATTAATTTGATTTGCTTATATCAAATCACTGTACATGTTTATTTGAAATCATTTTTTATATTTGAAGATCATATTTATTATTTTATGATAAGTTTTAATCCTACCAAAAACTAGTTCATATTGAAAAGTTGTTTAAGTGGATTTATTCTAGAATGTTTAGGATGATTACAAGATCCTTTACCCATTCTTGATATCTGAGTGTAATCCTAGATTATATGTTATTTAAGTAATAATAATCCTGTTATTGCCATAACTATGATAACACATTAGCTTAAGGCAAGTGTAGGTCTTATTTATTTTATTAACTAGGATTTTATTCAATATTGAATAAATCTAAAGAATCAAAAGGATTTATGAGATCATATTACCCTGGGTTACCCTAATTTTATTTAATGGACAATATTATTAAATTTATTTTAATGTTAAAATTTTTACATTTAAAGATAGATCTTAAGTGTAATAGATTGTTAAAGAACATTTAAAAAAGGTAGTTGTATTAGATCTTTATAGAAGAAAAAAAATTAAATGTAACCTCAATGGCATATGTCTATAATATTAAGATTCTTTTGCTTATGCTAAAGTGAGTTGCAATTTCTTTTTTTCTTGATTTATTAATAGTATTATTTTGTATTTTTATTACATAATCCTTCCTTTATATATGTTATAAACCTGCTGAGCACAGCTTTGTCAAGTTTAGCTAGCAAGAAATCTATAGAATACAGAATAGTGCTTGCCTGCTGCTTTTATGTATTTACACAATTCTATTCTCCAGGTCACAATATATACATATATATTTATTTATTGTAACCTTTATGATTTGCTACATCATTATATCATTGTAAATAATGGCCAATTTTAATAAAAAAAATAAATTTTATATAATAACTAATAACAACCTGTTATTTAATTTGTTGGTTAAAATACACTGTTTCTGTAATATTAACTTTGAGTTAATTTTTTTAAATAATTTATATGTTATAAATTTGAAATATAAATTGTGTTATTTATTTAAAATAAAAAGTAAATAATAGTTAAAATTCCATATGGTATTTTAAATCAGTAGTTGTATCAATAAAAATTGACATTTTATAATAATTAATAATCAGATTAAAAATTGCTACTTATTTATTGTATCAAAATCCTTTAATTAATGGTAAAATAAATCAGAAGTGAGGTATGTGTTAATAGGTATGCACACACATTCATCAAACATTCAATTAAATTTACTTTCTGATACATTTTAAAAAAGTTGTTAACTCTGAATAATAAATGTTATTATTATTTTATTATATAAATTTCATAAAAACTTTCTAAAATCAATAATTATCACAATAATGTAAATTATAAGTTTTAAATATCAAATTTTGATTTTAAACAAAAAGTATATTATTATTAAGAGATATATTTAAATTTTTTGCCTTATTAAAATTAAGGAAATAATGATTTCATATTAATTATAGAATTTGTTTTTTAAAGTGTAGCCAAAATAATTAATATTTATTTTTGCCAAATGTCTGAAAGTAATTGACCAATCAGGTGATGTGAAATTTTTACAATATATATATATATATATAATATGATCAGGTAATAGGTGGAAGAAACCAAGAAAAAATTCAAGGAATAAAACTATATTTTTTGTCTTAAAAATTTAAAGTATAAATTTATTGAAATCTTACTGTTCTAACCTTAAAAGTAATAATAACTTTAAAAAGCATGGAATATCTTAAGAATTATTAATTTCATTATGGAATAAAAAGCAAAACTATCCTCACTGGCATACTACAGGAACTAAATACAAACTTGTAATAATGAAAAGAATAAAAACTACATTCAGGAAGGTAAAAATGTACTTTAATAAAAAAAGCTTTGCAGATTATCAAACTGTTTTGCCTGCGGAAAACACAAAGAAAATAAAAGAAATTATTTTTTATTAATTTTCATATGCATAATGATAGAAAATTTGTTCTACTAAATATTACCTTTAATAATGATAGAAATAATTATTTATTTCCAGATAAGAATTTATTAATGACATTATTAAAATGTTAATGACCTTAGAGAAAAAAGCTATAATGCAAGCTAATTTTTATTCAAAGTTTATTACTACAAACTTTAATGATGTCTAGGTGTTGAAATTATTAACATATTAAATATTAATTATTTGGAGAAAAACTCTAGAATTTTATAATTCTACCAGTGAATATTTTGGAGAAAGAAATAAAACTTTTTAAAAATATGATAAATGTCTTTATTAAATATTAAAATACATAATTACTAAAACATGAATGAATTTTTCCAATAAAATAAGAAAGTAACAACTACTGATACAAGAAATTATTATTATTGATAAATAACATTTATTTGAATTTTTTTTCATGGTTTCATCTATGCTATGAATAATGGAGAAAAGTGAGAAGGAGAAGAAGAAAGCTCTCTTCCTTCAAACAACAGTTTGTTGGTGGTTGTCATGGTAATTTATACTCCCTAGGAGTTTTATGACTTTTTTTTATTAGGACAAGAAGTTGAAAACTTATTGTCTGTATTACTTTTGATACAAACTATTTTCTCGTAATTATTTGTTTCATATGTTGTTATTTTTTTAGATTTAAGTAGGTTATAAATTTTTGTATATAAAAAAATCCAAATTGTTCTTTGTTCTTGATTCTAGTTTATAACGTGAATGAAATTATATCTACAAGAAAGTTATTGATAATAATCATAAAATATTATGATAAAGGTAACTTTATTTTATTTTTTTAAGTATAAGATATTAGTATTGAATTTTTAAATCAGTAATCAGGTAAAATAAATATATGTAATATTTATAATTTTTATATTTACATGAAAGTATATGATATAGGATTGAATATATCTATCAGAAGCCAAAAGGCTAAACAAATTTTTAGAAGATTGTGATGATGAAACAGATGATCCTAAGTACTGTAAGTGTGTATCATCATTATTAATCACAAAATCCAAGTATTGTATATGTTCCCTTATGCACTCATTGTTAACATTTTTGAGAGGATTATTTAAAAAATTCATTTTGATTGCTTTTCCAATATTACATAATGAAAAATGGTAACTAGTATGGCATATAAAAGAATAAAATAATTAGATTACAATCCATACTGATAATAAATTATTTTACATTTGTTTATGAAAGTTAATAGTCATAAGTATTAGCTAATAATTTTAATTTAGTTTTAGTCAATTTATAAGAAATTTAGTTAATTATTCTGAAAATAAGGAATTGATTAGTATATTTGTTTTTTAATTACTTTTGAAATGTAGCTGGATACAAGTAAAATCCCTTTTTACATTTGGTTTTGTAAATTTATTTATTTATTTTAAGAAACAATAGTTACCTGAGATATTGATTGAGTTTAGGAATATTAATAAAGAAATGGTATATAATCATACTATTAAATAGATGAATATTATTGTGTGCTATAATTAATTTACCATAAGGAATTTTAAAATTAAATATAATTTGTTTAGTTTGTTATGAGTCATAGGAGTATCATTGATTTTTTAGTGGAGTAGTGTTTCATGATATTCCTATGCCACTGAGAGTATACTTTTTGTATATACTTAATATTAAAAAGGGGGTACCTTACTGGATGATTAGATAATAAATCTCATGATTATTATGATTTTATTATTAAATAATTTATTAATATTGATATATTAGATATGAAATGAGTAATATTTGTATTGTAAAATGTTTATGTATAAGAAAGAAATATGATTTGACTAAGCTAGAAAAAGTTAATTATTGTTACTTAAATCTACCATTCAACATAGTAGTAGTAGATAGGGATGAGTCATCATTCGGTCAGGATACAATATATATATATATATTGATTTGAATATTACATATATGTGTGTATATGATTAAGTCAATAGCCATAAATTTTGGTTTTCTTTATTTTATACTAACTATATGCACATTTTACTCTTAAAATTGTGTTGCAGTTATTTGAAAAAATATTCTAAATACCTTAACAACTCTGCCATCAGCTGTTGGTTCATCAAATTCAACTCCTATTTTAAACTTAATTTCTGTTGTTTTGAAAGTTGAGCAAGTTTTAATTGAAAATTCATCTCCATCTATACTTATTTCTACAGTAGGAGTAACGCTATTTGCCATTTTTCTTGTCATAAAACCAACACCTTAAAAAACACATTTTAAAAAGACGATCATATATATAAAGTCTTATGAATATAGATTAGTAATTACGCAACATTTTTGAATAGTATTATTTTCCACTCTTCTTCAGGTGTTGCTAGCCTTTATGCACAGTGACAATATTCACTTAGAAGTTGAACTCAAGAATCTAAAGGTGTGAGTTCAACTTCTAAGTGAATATTGTCACTGTCCATAAAGGCCAGCAACACCTGAAGAAGAAAGGAGAATAATACTACTCCAAAACATTGTGTAATTACTAACCTGTGTTGTCTTATAAATATATCTATAATTTTAATTATATCAGGAAAGAAAGGCAAAAATCCTAAAAAAAATTTTTTTTAGATTTAAATTTAGCATTAGATTTCTTAAAAAAGTAATTTTTTGCTTTTATGGCACTTTGTGGAGGGGGGAGCACAAGTGAATATAAGTAAATGGTAAAACAGATTTATAACATCTCAGTTTAATCAAGTACTCACGAATGATTGCGTTATAAAGGTCAAATTCCATGGATCATTTCTCTAGCTTTGGCACTTTCAAATTTCTTAGGAACAGTAAATAAATAATAATTTGATTATTTTACTTAATATACTGTTTCAGAGAAAATGGTTCTAAACCGTCTCTCATAGAGAAATAAAGAAAGAAAGTATTATTCACAAGCCTTTCCATTTTCTGAATGGTATTGTTTTATGAGATTATTTTTGTTTATTCTATAGACTTATAAACAATTACAAATAGCAATACCATAATAAAAAAAATAATATTAACAATCTAATGTAAGATAGAACAAATAAATATACGTTTAATCTGGAAATCTTATAATTACCTAACCAAATTTAAATAAAATAATCAATCCTCACAGTAAATCATATTAATTCTGGGAAATAATTAAATTTAAAGAGCTGATTGGTTGATTATTTTAGTATTATTACAGGTAAATTTATTGACTAATTATTTAGATTTTATTAAGAGTAATTAATTATATTATTCTCAGCTTAGCACTATGCACAAGTGTGTTAGTATCCTCAAATTAAACTAACATTCACTCTTCAACTTGAAATATACAATTGCTCTGTTATTAGAAATTTTATTTATTTCTGGTTTAACCATAGCTATGAATACTTTTTTCATTCTTTTCTTTATAATTCATCCATCTTGCTTCGATAGACATATTACATCTAACCGTATTGTGTTTATCTCTTATAACAAATTCACAATGCCTTAACTTATTTATATTACAACATTCAAATCAGTATTCTTTACAACAAGTAATATACTCCATCCCAGATAATACTTTAATAAATGTGCTTTTCCATTAGCTATTTCTTAACTATGCTATTTATACTTGATTTGATCAATTGTATCTCTGTGTGTATCAATTTGTTGTGATTTGTGTAAAAAATATAGTTCTATTTTAGTGGTTTTTGCAATTTAATATTTATGTATTTAAAAACATCTTATGAAATGGGTTTGCATTTTATGTTTGTTTTGAGGATGCTTTCCTGAATGCTTCATTTCACTCAATTCCAGCATCTCTATTGAAAATGTGAAGTACAGTAATTATTGAACATCACGTTAATTACTCACTTTGCAATAGATTATTTTAGAGTTATAACTATTTATCAAGCACCCAGGAAGTATATGTAAATACTTTTCAGCCAGGCCTTAACCCTTTATCAAATGCACCCTGAAATTTATAATAGTCAAGCAACATCTCTATTTTACTGAAAGAGGGACCTCCCAAACCATGACACAGTAAGACAAGAACAGCCATCTCATCTCTAACTCAACCCTGCATCCACATAGGCTAATCCAAAGCATCCTGATCTGGGAGCATGAAGCTATTGTTCTCTCCATTGTTTAAGTCCACTATTTCCTATACAAATTAACATTTGTGAAATCTTGTGATTCACAATGAGTTAATATTATGATCGTTATACTGGAAACATATAAACCACTGTAGAGTTAGCATGGCTGTAGAAAGGAGTTTGCTATTAACTGAAAGGAAACCCTTTGATTCCTCTTGGAGGCCTTAAAGGAACCGAGCAGGGCAAATTCCTAATGTCCACTCCATACGTTCTTGTCGTTGCAGCTGTTATTACTATATGTTTATTCATATAGTATACGAACATGGATGGGCTGCTCACCAACACGCATTAGCCAGCGTGGTGAGTTTATTGGCTTTTTACCTCTGAGTTTAAGATCAAGAAACACCATGGTCTTTCTTCTCAGTGCCTGATAAGGCAGAATGAATGTTTGTGTAAATGATAAAGATTTTCCCAATTATACAATTATGACAGACAAAAATAAAGCATGGCCCTTAATCCCAGGAGGCTGTAAAGTCACCAACCAAGGCAGCGGTTGGTGGCCAAAGGCGGAGGGTGCTAAGAATATCCTGGAGGCGGACCCAGGCTGCCATTTGATGACTTTTTATTTAGGTACTTACAACTGCAGATCACTTTCAAGTGAAGGAAGATTGCAAGAATTAGAAGAAGAACTCTCTTATATTAAATGGGATATTATTGGACTTTGTGAAGTTAGAAGAAAAGGTGAAGAGACAATTGATTTAAAAAGTGGACATATGCTCTATTATAAAGGCACAAATATTGGAAATACAAGTGGAGTAGGATTCATTATAAATAAAAAGTGGAAGAACAATATTGTGGAGATTGATGGTGTATCAGACAGAGTGGCAAGATTAGTTATACAACTTAATAGCAGATATCAAATGCAGATAATTCAGGTTTATGCCCCAACAAGTTCTCACAGTGATGAAGTAGTAGAAGATTTTTATATGGATGTACAAAAGGCTTTTGATCAGAGTAAACAACATTTTAAAATTGTTATGGGAGATTTTAATGCTAGAATTGGTAAACAAATGAAAGATGAAAGTGTTGTAGGTAATTTTGGTTATGGTAATAGAAATGAGAGAGGACATAGACTTGTGGAGTTTGCAGAGAAGGAAAAACTTTATATTATGAATTCTTTTTTTGAGAAAAATGTTAGAAGGAAATGGACATGGAAGCATCCAAATGAAGGTACAGCAGAATTGGATTATATTTTGACTAACAGGAAATACATATTTCAAGATAGTAATGTTCTTAATAAATTTAACACAGGAAGTGATCATCGATTAGTAAGGGGTAAGATACATGTTAATGTAAAACTAGAGAAACAAAAATTATTAAGAAAAACTATATTTACAGTTGATATTCCTAATCTTCAGAAACATTCTAATGAATTTAAATTAGAACTTACAAATCGGTTTCAAGTATTAGTAGATTTTGAACATGATTCAGATTTGAATGAAATTAATATGAAAATAACTGATACACTTTTAAAAACTGCAACAAAGATAGCTGGTAGAAAAAAGCAGAAATTGACTAATAAAATTTCTACTGAGACTAGAGAACTTATGAAGAAAAGAAGGAATATGAAGATATGCAAGAATGATGCATTAAAAAGAATTGAATATCTCGAATTTTATAAAATGGTGCGGAAAAGAGTTGAAAATGATATAAGAAAGTATAACTGTGAACTAGCAAGAAAAGCTGTAGAAGAAAATAAAAGTCTTAAGAATGTAAAACAACATTTTGGTATTGGTAGGAAATTTATATCTGCAATAAGGAAAAAAGATGGAATTATTACTAAAAAGAGGGATGACATTATGAAATTGGTAGAAGATTTTTATCAAGAATTATATAGTAATAAAGAACAAGTACCTCCTATATCTATTACATCTTCCGAATTGCCCAGAATTTTAAATGAAGAAGTGAGAAATGCAATTAAATGTATGAAAAAAGGAAAGGCTCCAGGTAATGATGGAATTATAATTGATATATTAAAAGAAGCAGGTGAAGAAACAGAAAAAATATTAGCAAAGTTATATACCAAATGTCTAAATGATAAAGATGTACCGGATGATTGGAAGAATGCAGTAATAATATTAATATTTAAAAAAGGTGATAAAGAAGATATTAGAAATTACAGACCTATCAGCCTTTTATCAGTTTTATATAAAATTTTTACCAAGATAATTAATTACAACTCGTCTACAGAGAACCTTGGATTTTCACCAACCAAGAGAACAAGCTGGATTTAAAAGTGGTTTTAGTACAGTAGATCATATTCAAGTATTGAGAGAAGTTATAGAAAGGACAAATGAATATGAGTTGTCATTATGTTTTGGATTTGTAGATTATGAAAAGGCATTTGATTCTATAAACATTTCTTCAGTGATTAAAGCATTGGATCATCAAGGTATAGATCCAGGATATTGTCATATTTTAAAGAATATTTATAAAAATGCAACAGCAACAATTAGATTACATAATGATACTGGGAAAGTCAACATTGAGAAAGGTGTAAGACAAGGTGACTCCATATCTCCAAAACTTTTTACAGCAGTGCTGCAAGAAGTATTTTGTGGATTAAAATGGGAAACTAAAGGAGTGAAAGTAAATGGAGATTATTTAAGTCATTTAGATTTCGCAGATGATGTAGTTGTTTTTGCAAATAATGCTTCCGAGCTGCAGGAAATGTTGCAGGAGTTATCAGATGAAAGTAGGAAAGTAGGACTAAAGATAAATGTTAAAAAGACTAAAGTAATGTTTAATCGATTTGCTCAAAATATGAAAATAAAGATTGATTATGATGAATTAGAAGAAGTTAAGAGTTACAAATACCTTGGTCAGATTATTAATACAGATGGAAACATAATAGAGGAAATTAATCATAGAATTAAACTTGGTTGAGGTGCTTTTGGTAGAAATAACTTGATATTAAAAGGAAATATGCCTATGTGTTTGAAAAGAAAGGTTTTTAACAAATGTGTTTTACCAGTTCTTACTTATGGATCTGAGACTTGGACACTTAATAGAAGATCAATACAGAGACTTCAGACCACTCAAAGAAGTATGGAGAGATTTATGTTGGGAGTAACAAGAAGAGATCGAAAACGCAATGTATGGGTAAGAGAACAAACAGGTGTTACTGACCTCATTGAAAAAATTAAAAGATTGAAGTGGAGTTGGGCTGGACATATTGCTAGAAGAGATGATAATAGATGGACAATTGAAATTTTAAACTGGATTCCAAAAGATTGTAAAAGACCCAGAAGGAGACCACATGTAAGATGGATGGATGAAATAAGAAAATGTGTAGGGGTGATGTGGAGAAGAGAAGCTAAAGATCAGAGAAGATGGATTAAACTTGGAGAGACCTTCATCCTGCAGTGGATTGATAATGGTTGATAATGATGATGATAATGAGAGTTAGCACAAAGGAAGTATGTTTACAAATTGTAACCTATTTTTAATTAAATATGATCAGTTGATATAATGTTTCTTCCATTTTTCTAACTAATATTCATTCTGTTTCTTTTTTAAAAAAAAAAAAAGATTAGAATTGGTAGATTTTTTAAAAATTACATAACTACCTATCATTCCGAATTTTAGATATTAAAAGTATCTATATATTTATTTTATATTTGTAGATACATTTTATAGGCTATAATTCCCGATTGTTAATCTTAACAAGTTGTCAAATCTTGTCTAATTTTAAAGTGAATGCTAATCTTAAGATCGAAATCAAAATAGTTTGGACCTTGTTCTCTTTTCTTCTATCAAAATCTATTTTTGAATAATTGATAATTTTTATCAAAATTTAAACTATATCATTAAAATATTTATCTTTTATATTTTAACTATTAATTATCTTTTATTTTTAACAAGAATTATCACTTTAAAATATTTACTTTCACGTAGATAATTTTTAAATTTAACATCAACTAAATAAATAATTCAAATATTCAAAATCCAAACTTAATCATATATTTGCTAATTGTTTAATATATATATATATGGATGCATTAGTCTATCGATTTACTTTGACCCTTGGCCTGAGGCAGTTGTTCTAGGTTAAGTGCTTTGTAATTAAGTTGATTTAAATAGATAACTCCACATATTCAAGATTTCCATATATACATCTATAAGTAAAAAATAAAACTACTTTTAAATAATCCATTCCTTAAAAACAAACAGTAGAGAAAATATTATTCCTCAATTTTGACATTTATCATATAGCAAAGATTTTTGGAATTTTCCAACATCATTTTACATGCTTGCTAAACCAGCAAAATATTCATGTACTGATTAGTAATTGAATGATTAATTTAATATAAAAATAATAAGTCTTTTTACTAAATAATTTTTGGGAAGACTAATAAATGATGTATTCTCTTTCAGTGATTTGTCTTCTAAGTTTATGTTAACATTTGAATGACAAACTTTCCAAACATGAAGTTTAATGATTAGCCATTTTGAATGTGGCTATATTTTTAGCTGGATATGACTGGAACTTCACCCAAATTAATATGATTTGATTGTTTTACCATCTTTACAAAAACTGAAGAAGTAAATAACAAATGGATTCACTTTGTGTTTTCAAAATAAATCCTGACAAAAGAGAATGGTATATTGCTATAAACAATGCTTGGAAAGTTTACTATTCAAGGATTTGTATGTGTGTATACATAATATATATTAAATCACTTTAAACATTAAGAAATTATCAGCTATGTCCTCGTGATGTAAATGCTTAGAGCTAATTCAAAAAAGGTACTTTTTTAAACTGTAGACTGCAAAGATAGTAAATATTAAAACACAGACTAAATTGAGAGTGAAATTACTTGAGCAATGATATTTAAACTATTCCTAAACAAACATGTTCACAGATCGCTTCCACGCTTCCAGTTCTTAAACAGCAAGCAACGTAAACGATAGCTCTCCTCAAAAATTGAAATCAGCAGGAAAGGGGGTGTCAAACCCCATTCCAAACCCCTAAATACAAGGTAAGAGAAGTTTTATATATTTAAAAATGGAATGTGACAATGATATAGATAATATACATAGAAATTCAAGCTTAAAATGTCACCCTCAGTTGTTCAACAGAAACTATGGCTGAAATCTTCATAGCTATAATAACAAATCTCAGGCTCCATCTGAGATCAAAAACTTTCCCATTAGCAATACTAAGCACCAAATAATTACGGACAACATTAAAATGCAAGAAATTATACAAACATCGTCAGTTATATGCAATAGCATTGGTCTCCCATCGGGCAAAATAGCAGCCAATATTAATAATACATATGAAAACAGTAACACTCACCGTATTTCCCAAACTCCTTTAGGAGAAATAAATAAACACAATTCATCCACAACCGCGAAACACTCTCAGAATAATTTGGAACAAAAAATAAAATATCAGCAAAATCTATCTGAAGAAAGTGAAAAAAAATTTTTTGAATCACCAGAGGTCACCAAATTCGCTGCTGTAACACCAAAGACTGTCAACAGTATTTTGGGAGAAAAAAAATAAAATAATAGATAAAAAAAATCAACAAAACCCATTCACAAACAAATGAAAATTTCAAACTAGATGAACCTTTAATATCTACATCGTTCGAACATTTCAAAACAGACTCACAAATCCAAACCCTTCCAAAAAAATCTATATCCTACG
This sequence comes from Epiperipatus broadwayi, assembly GCA_028023455.1. Taxonomy (NCBI): domain Eukaryota; kingdom Metazoa; phylum Onychophora; class Udeonychophora; order Euonychophora; family Peripatidae; genus Epiperipatus; species Epiperipatus broadwayi. The sequence goes on from JAQFVV010000152.1 coordinate 2,273,258, forward strand.
CTAACACTTTAAGTATCAACAAAGACGTTAAAACCGTGGAGACTAACTCAGTCAGCAATATTAATGAAATGCTTATATGCATATCGGAATATGAAAGAGAAATCACAACAGAAAACAATCAACACCCCCAATCAATTAAGATATTAAATTATAATAATATTACCGACGAAATGCATCAAAACATAAACTATAATTTCAACAAAACTATTCCAAACATGTTCTATAAATCTTTCCAAAATTATTACAATGACAAAACTCTAATCCTAGCAGTAACGAATGAAAACTTATCATTATACAAATTCCCCATGGAGCATTTATATTCCGTAATTAAACAACATGATTCAGAGTTGGGAATTTATCAAATACTAACTCACCCTAATGACAGATATGTGGCAATAGAATTTAAGACCTGGGCAGACAGGCTCCAATTTAAAAACAATATTAAAATACTGGGAAATAAAATACTTTGCACTGTAGAAATGAACAGACCTATGATACTACAAGGGAAAATCAAAAATTGCCTAACAAGATTCACTGAACAAGAGCTCTAAAATATCCTCAATCCCTATGGCACTGTTTCAAAATTTAAATTCCTTCCAGACCCCATCTTGAATGGAAACATAATATCAAACACAGCAATCTTCTCACTAGCCATGAAAAAAAAATGTTTCTCCCACTGACATCCCTACTGTAGTTAATGCAAGAGGTTCACCAATGGTCCTAACATTCAGGGGTGTGTGGCCTTAGTGCTTTCACTATTTACAAAGGACACACTTTATAAAAGACTGGCACATATCTGCACTATCTGCAATCAAAAGAAAGGCAAGTTCCACCACTGTAGTGGAAGGAATATAGAAACAACAACAACTATAGACACCAAACAGTCACCTAAAACAGACAATAATATTGAAAACCCACACTGATAAACACAGGGCTGCAACATCAAACTACACTGAATCTATAGACATAACTCCCACAGATGTAACACTAGACCACATAATATCTAGAGATGAAGATCAAGATGATAATCTTTCCCAACAAACTAAAATGGAATTCCACAACAACCAATACACAGATAATATTCAGTCTATAAACAATACAACATTGGGGAAAAAGGGCTATGAATCAATGCTTGACAATCCTTCAGACTTGAAGTCACTTCCAATAGAAGAAACAGACACCAGAATCAAAATAGACAAAAATAATACCCAATCACCTAGAAAGTCACAAAGTAAACAAAATACAATAACTCCACATCCTCAAAAAGAAAGTAGCAAAACCAATAAACCAAGGAAAAAACTCAACCCAGCACACACCAAAACTCCAAACCTGGGGGAAAAGGATGGTTTATCTGGACATTGGAATCAGGATCTTTCACAAGAAGTAGAGCTAACATGACAAGCTATACCAAATAGTAATAAATGGAAATCAGATGTTCTGGATAAATCAAGCTCAGATGATGATATGAATTCTGGGTTTATAACACAACTACCTACATTAAAACCAGATTCACAAGAATCACAAAGTAAACACAGAGTGTCATGGGGAAAAAAGAAAAGAAAAACCTCTGAGCACTCTGATACTGATTCAGCACCAATGGAAGATGATCCCTATTTGGAATTACCAGATTCTATGGAAAATGAGGACCTTCCAGTACTCATGGAATTAAATCTACATCAACTCTCATTGGAAGAAGCATCAGATCAAGAAACCAATTATAGTCATTTACTTCCAAATTCTTCCCGAGACCAGGGGTCGGCTGAGGGGGCAGGGACACTATATTATGAACTATAAAATTGCAGGGATTAATGTCCGTGGCCTCAACTCATTGGCCCATGCTCACGCAATTAGAAATTGGATAAGCATTAACTCTCCCCACATCCTTCTAATGGGGGAAACCAAATTCCATAATAACACTGACACTAAAATAGAAATATTAATTGCCACTATGGGCTTCACTAAATTTTCAGTTGGACATCCAGCAGCTGGAGGGGTTGGAGTATTAATTAACAAAAATTTCCTCCAAACAAATTCAGTATACTCTATTTGGATAACAACTTCATCTTATTAGAAATAGACTATTGGGGCTACAGTATAAATCTAGCTTATATATACACTTCAAACAATCTACTATCTATCACAAAATCATTCAGATTTTAAATGCTATCCTTAGCAACAAATCAGGCTCTTTACTTATATTGGGAGATTTTAACACCACATATGGTCACTTTAACTTAAAATTTCTTCCACTGATAAATAAAAACTTGATGTGTGGGAAAGGATTCCTTCCTCCCGGATCCTACTCCTTTTACACCAAATCCCACCAAACCCTAATAGACCTATTATATTATTCACCAGATTTACATTTTCATCTAAATGCAAAACTTTTACGGGTTTCATTTTCAGACCATATGGCCCTTGTAGTTACTCTTGAAACCATGGCTGGCCTCCCAACCCCAAAGGCTCTTCATTTAACCATGTGGATGGTAACAAAATCAAACATGACAGAGGCCATAGTGTCCGAATCTTATATATATTTTCACAAAATCAACATCCTTTCAAGACCAGCTGAAGAAGCCTGGTTTTCATTTATAGGCATCCTACAGACAATATTAAAACACCACATCATGAAAGCCAAAGGCCCTAATAGCCTCTTCAGAGATCTTCTACAAATAGAGAATCAGCTTCAGATGCTCCAAAGCCAACCTATCAAAACACAAGATATATATAGTCTTAAAAACCTATACCGATCAAGACAAAAATCCCTGGCAGAATACCTATCCATTAGGAGAGCCAAAACTATTTATCACAACAACACCATTGGACAAAAGGCTACTTGAGATGGGCACTTGGAGGGAAAAATAACAAAACCACTCCCACCTCCATCATTGCAGACAGGAAAACCTTACTGGGAACACCTATGATAAACACAATAAAAGAACACTTCCAGCAAAGAATGCAAACCGCAATCCTCAATGGCACACAATCCTGGTCTGAAGTTGATCCACAGGCATCACATGGGATCACAGAAAACCTACTTCAACAGAAAATATCTTCCCTTCCAGATGGTGTACATCCTGGATTACATGGGATTCCCAGATTCCTAATCCTACACCTCAATCAATTTGCAATTTCCATAATGAAGAAGATGGTGGATTACATAGCAACTGGTAAATAGAGTGATACCTAACCTTTACCCAGTGGCGCTAGTTCCATTTATAAAAAAAAATCAGGTTATGGATCTCTCAAACATCAGACCTATTTCCATGACACCCCTGCTAATTAAAATTGTAGAGTCCATGATCAAAGACCTCATCCAACCAAATGTCTTAAAGCACATATCTAACAATCAATATGCCAAGAAGGGATCCTCTACTGCACATGCAATGGGCAACATAATCTCCATCATTGATTATGTCAGAATCCACCGGAAGTCAGGGCCGATAGCTATTCAACTGGACATTTCTACAGCCTTTTACTTGGTACATATAGACATACTCTTAAATATTTCGGCTGAGTATGATGTTCCTGCAGCTGCTGTCCAGATCATAAGCAATTTACTATACAACAGGAAAATTTTTATCACTATGGATGGTAACATCACCTCCAGATTTAAACCGACACAAGCTCTCCCTCAGGGTTCCCCCCTCAGTGCCCTATGCTTCATCGCATATATAAATCCTTTCCTAATGGATTTGGAAAAAATCTACCAGGTCTTTTTATACCCAATTTAAGCAGAGAATTCAACATTTTTGCCTACATGGATGATGTAATGATCATCCTACCATCAAGAAAACATATTCCTTTGCTACAAAAAATATTAAGCCACTATACTGAGAAATACAGGCTGCAATTCAACCCCAGCAAGTCTTCCTCCTGGCAAATTGTTTCAGGAAGGAAAATCAACACCCTCTTCTCTGCCAAGCCACAAAGATATCTTGGGTTTTCCATATTCAAATCTACCACAGCAATGACCAAAGAGATTCAGGATAACATCCTGGAAACAACAAACAAATTCATCACTTCCTTGTCACAAGTCTACCTTTCCCTCCCTGGCAAGGTAGCACTAATTAACATGAATGTGATGCCAAAAATAGCATACTTTCTTCCATTTATCAAATGCAACAAAAGCTTCATAAATAAAATAAATGGCTTGTGCTCAAGGCTTTTCTGGAAAGGTAAAACGGTCACAATCAGCCTCAAAGGCACTCAGCAACCAAGAAAGCTAAATGGTCTTGCTCTCCACTCCATTCAGGCATTGATTTACCAAAAAAAAAACACAACGTCATACACAACTTGGTAGCATCATATGGTTTTAACACAATTCTCCAAAAAAACTTTCCTTCAAAAGGTAACACCCACTGACCGACCCCCACCAGACAGACAAACATGGATCACTAGAAACACAAGTCTTATCAAACAGCACTGCCCAATAAACGACTCTACATTCAATTCTAAAATATCATTATGGCAAGCATACACAATCCTCCATCCAATCTTACATCCTATAATCAACACATTTTAATACAATAATCAGAAACTGGTATCCAATTTTAAAAGATGGAGTCTAGAGGCCAAATACCTAGACTTCCTCATTAAATACAACATTAATGGACTACCTACTAATCACTTCCTCTTTTACAAACATGGTCACAACATAGACCCTACTTGCAGCATTTGCATGAACGGCAATGAGACATTGAAACACCTTGATCTGAGAAATCATACTCTCCAACACCAAGCAAGATTTCCAACTGATCTCATCACTGAAAGATAGTATCAATACTAAAACCCATCCAGTAATATGTCTCTTAATATTTTTGAACTATGCCATATGGGTTACACATTGTAAACTAATCATGGGACACCCACAACCTACTATAAAACAGGTTTTTTCCAAAACAATGATTAAAATCCAAAAGAGAGACCAACTCCTGGCATCATCAAAAACATGTGAGGACACTTGGACATTTTACAATATGCCAAACTAACAACAAGACAAAAAAGGGGGGACTAACAATCAGATAACAAATATGTGAAAGATCTAATGTTCACACCATATTGCACAACATAGACTCATTAGAACCCAAATGGAAATAACAAGATAGTTAGAACAACAATGTAAACCCCCATTGTATGATTACTCATCACTGTATACATTAGAAATAATGAATTATTATTGAAACTAAACAAACATGTTTACTATATATAAACACAGACTAGACATTACTCACTTTTCATCCTTGAGACTCCCAAACACACACATGTATATATATGAAAATATTTCCAGTGCATACTACTATCTGAAATAAATATCAAATCACCTCAAACATTAAGAAATTTTCAGCCTAGAGTTCAAATAGGTATCTTTTTGAATCAGCTGTTTTGAGATGTTGGCTTTGAACATTTATTTCACAATGGGCATAAAATTTCTTAACAATTGAGATAATTTGATATTTGATATTTATTCAGATAGCAGTATGCACTGGAAATATTTTCATATATATATATATAGAAATGGAATATTTACCCTGTCATATCCATTTCACCAACTTATATCCAACAGTCCTCTCTTTGCCAGGATTAAACTCTACAATCACCTTAAAAGATGTCTACATGGTTATATGGATAAAGCCAGTGCTTACTTTTAAAATCACTTATTAAAGATATCACAAGATTCAAATCTGTTTCAGGTATGGCACAACTAAACCTAAAAATTATTAAAACAATAAATGTTTGTCTAAAATATATTTGATCTCATAAATAAAACAACCAACTGTTCTGGGAAAGTAAATGATCAAATCTTAGAAAACATCCTGTTCAAGTAATAATACAAAAGACAGGAGTTATTTTTGTACTTAAAAATATAAAATTTAAAGGTGTTAATGGATGTTTTGTTCAGAGAAAGTTTTGCTATTAAAAATGTAATTTAATGGAAGGTGAGTATAAATAGGCCAACTTTTGCCATGTGAAAAACATTCTTTTAAGTTTTGAAAGTGGCTGAATCCATGCTGGTTTAAATTTTAATATGGCTGAATAGGACAGGCAGGTGTTGCTGTTCTCCAAGTCCAAAAAATGATGATCTCCATCTCTATCACATCCGGCCATTACAGTGATGGAAGACCTTCCCATAACAGACCTGCCATGCTGATGTTTCACTTAGAGAGATGATGCCTATCCTAAAAACAAATATTGCTGCTGTTGCACCTGACAACAAGAATGATGTTACCCACACACATGCGCAAATTGTAGGTAAAATTTCTAAGATCACTACAAAACCTCTAAAATGAACTTTAATTTCTAAATCTAATGCTATAGCAGTGATGCCTATGCTGTTTTATAAATTTTAGTTATTAATATTTTATTTCTGATATATGTAATAATATGCCAAATGTAACTCAAAACAGTGAGCATATTCTAACCTGTCTTGCTGTTTCAAAATTAGATTAATTAACAATAATATTTGATCACTTTTCAATCATTGGAAACTTTAAATTTAATCTTTCATGCTTAGTTATTCTGGTTTGCCCATAGTATAATTATAAATTATGATTTTAAATGTAATTTTACCTCATAATACTGGCCATATATATATATATATTATTATTATTAAGGTATATTTTGTAGTTTGTAAGTTATTATAACCCCTTAAAAATATACCTCCCACTATTAAGTTCTGGTTAGTGATATAAATCAATTATTTATTAAACAAGATTATTAATTTATTAATTTAGTCCCTTTTTATTAATGTATTAATAGTAAATGCTTAATTTATGAATTGGCTTGTGTTCGCAGTACAAATATTCACTAACTATTTAACATCGCTCTTAATTATTTTAACATATTTGTTATATAGCCTTTGTGCATTGCAGAAAATAATTTACAATATATGTATGGATATATCCTCTCTTGCTAATCCGCATATGCTAATGGTGGAGGCTGACCCAGATCCTAGCTACCTACATTAAGGAGGACACAAGTCACATCCGGGATCTGTATTGTTCAGGTAAAAGTACCAAAGATGCAACTGGATAAGGACTCAAGATCTTCAAGTAGAAATGGTGATCATGCCATTTAATCATGTGATTTTCAAGTAGCCTATCCGTTTTCTGAATTTGTTAATTAATTCATTAGCAAGCTCCTCGGATTAAAGGTACTACACATTTTATATGCGGAAATAACTACACATCCATACTGCCATCTTTTCAGTAAAGTTTAATAAAGTGCCTATAGTGAATACTAATTTAGCCCATTTTCCTTTAGGGTAATATATATTTGTGACTTATCCCAAACCATGAGAATCTTAGTTTGATGGATTGTGATTGCATCATTCTCGAGCTTTATAATTATGCTTGAACCTTAATTAGCCTAAAGTAAACAGCCACAATGTTAATGCTGTAATATATAATATATGTCTCTGACTACTATTATCACCCTGTCATCTGGCAAACATGATAAAGAAGTAATTATTATATGGCATATTAAATTGTTATGGGCATTAATTTTTCACAAGGCACAAAAGTTAATGGATATGCTTAAATAATATTAATGGCACTGTTTTCCTATCATAAACCTAATTTCATTGTATAATGCCTGAATGCATTAAATTAGTTTTATTTTGATTTTTGATTGACTGTCACCTATTTTGTTTTCTTTTCATTATTATTAACTATAATAAACTTATTTAAGTTTACCTCATCTCCATTATCATTTTAGCCATATTCTAATCCAAGTAAATTATTGATTAGATATGTTTAATATACGTTTTAATTAGAATATTTATCTAACCTCTTTCATTAGTTAACTTTAGCCCATTATTAGTTTATTAACCCGTTTTTGTATTGCCTGTGTATTACATTTATGAGTCTCATTTCTTTTCCTGTTTGGAGATGGGTTGTAAATTAAAACAAGACGTGTGTAATTTTAAAAATGCCATTCATAGGGTGTTAAAACATTGAGAACTGGTAAATATGCTGGAGCTTGATTAGACCTGAACCTTCATATTCCATTTTGATCAGGTTTAGTATATTTTACCTGGACTCTGTTTTTTTTTATGTGAATATACAAATCCGACCATTACAATATATGGGTAAACAATCTCTCTCTCTATATATATATATATATTTATATATATATGTAAAATAAATAAAATATCCGTTAATTAAAAACAATATTGTAATTATAATTGAAATAATATTTTTAACGGTTTACAAACAATCTTTAAATCCGCAGAAGTACTTTCAGTTACTTTCTAACCTGCCTCAACTGCCATTAAATTCAAAAACTAAAAGCAGAAGCAAATGTCATCAATTCAAATTCCACGAATCTCGTATTTTAATGTTAGAAGCTTGTCGATTTATTAAATGCGTTTTATTTCTGTTTATAAAAATTGCCTCTTTAATTTTTCTTTTACTATGTTTTCTCTCTTCATGAAGAATTTTCACATTTTCAAAATTAAATTTAAATTTATATTTACATGTTTTTTCGTGATCAAAGAAAACTGAAGAAGATATTAAATCACCATTATTTTTATTTTTTACATGCTTATATAACAATTCATGTTCCTTCAATCTTTTCTCAATGCTGCACCTAGATCATGAAAAAACATGTAAATATAAATTTAAATTTAATTTTGAAAATGTGAAAATTCTTCATGAAGAGAGAAACCATAGTAAAAGAAAAATTAAAGAGGCAATTTTTATAAACAGAAATAAAACGCATTTAATAAATCGACAAGCTTCTAACATTAAAATAAGAGATTCGTGGAATTTGAATTGATGACGTTTGCTTCCGCTTTTAGTTTTTGAATTTAATGGCAGTTGAGACAGGTTAAAAAGTAACCAAAAGTACTTCTGTGGATTTAAAGATTGTTTGTAATTGTTTGTAAACTGTTATATATATATGTGTGTGTGTAAGAGAGAAAGTCTAGCACTTAATTTAAATTAACTTGATTAGAAATATTGATGCTAATGTATATTTTTCATTTTATAAAAATAATGAAAGAAATATATAAAATTTAGTAATTTTTTTAAATGATTAATTTAATTGTATTAATTATTTTATACTTGTATATTTTTAGTGTACATCTAGATATGTGCTAAAAATGCATATATTAAATAAGTTTGTATAATGTAAACTCAATAAATATAAAAAGTAGTGTGTGGCAGTTATGTATATATAGTATTTGTCTTAACCCTCAGTGGTTATAACTAGTAAGTAATATCACTAGAAATATTCATATGTCTTAATTTTATATAATTTTATAAATTGTTCAGGTTTATAACTCAATAATTTCTCTGTATTTTTGCAATAATCAAATTAATTTGAATTTTGCATGCATAGTATAAATTTTATGCTATTTGGGTGGGGAGGGGGGTTAGCAGTATATTATATTGCTATAGTTTAAATATAATGGCAATTTGTTTTATTCTTTCATACAAATGTTACAATATTTTTATAAGGAATGCTTACAATAATAAAAATCAAAGTTATTTATTATAATAATTGATGGCATTTTTCTTTCAAAAAATGACCAATTAATCTCATGTAGACACTGTATTGGTTGTGTTTTAAGTGAAAATAATGTTATTTCTTTATTATTATTATTTTGCCATTTTTGATGCCTATATTTTTGTATACAAATGTAATACTTAGTGTAAATAATGTTTCTAACAAAAAAGAAGCTTGGAAATTAACTATATCATAAAATAATATTTTTCTTAGTATTAGTATGACATACCACTGTAGTCTTTATGCTATAAAATTAGTTGTAGCGATTTCTAGATAAATCAAAAATTCTACTTGGTTTCTTAGCATTTTGTGAGTCCTTGGTATTGTTGTTTCAGAATATACAGTAGAATTTAGAAATTTAAAAGAGGAACTTAAATATATGTACTTCTCATTTTCAGTTTATTATACTTTACAATATGACATTTAAGTTCTGTTAGGTATAGTAATATGAATATAAATTAGATCTAAGAATGTTTATACATTGATAAGTTTGACATCATATAAATGTAAAATCATTTGCTAAACATTTATGTTTTCAATTAAAAAGTTTATTGATATAATGTACAAAAAGAAAGTCAGACTATTATTTCCATATAGATGTTCAGTTATTTCAAATTTCTGACTTACCTGACAAATAGAGGTTGATGTGTTAAGTAGTAAAAGAAATTAGTCTGGAATATTTCACATTTATAGGAGATCATGATTTAAAACCAACATTCAGTAGAAGAGTGCAATAAAGTTAAAATTTTGATTAGTTGCAAATATTTTCATATGCATCATATAGAAAGTCAACAAAATGTTCTAAATATATCTTACTATTCAGGATTGAATAATAATTCAATTTAGTATTATAAAAAGAAGAGAGGGAAATATTCATCAACAATAATGTCACTGATCTTCTTCATCATACTTATTAAACTAGTATTTTCTTTTAGTAACAAGACATGAAAAGAAATATCTTTATTATTTAGTACAAATATAATTTGATTTCTTTATCATAATGTTAAAATATGAATAATAATTCAGTTTAGATAGTTGAAAAAAGAGTGTCAGTAAACTAATTGCTAATGTTTATCCTATAATTCAAAACTGAATAATTAATTTACAATACAAAAGAGAACAAATATCTTTTTTGCATTTATTAACAACAGAATAAATTTTAGTAATTATAAAATTGTTAATTCAATTATGATAAATACTATTACAAATATGATGATATTTCAAATAATATATATTTTATAAAAATCATTAAAAAACTTATTTTGCTATATAATAATAAAAAGAAGAAAAAATTATCCTTTCAATTTGCCCAAATTAAATTATGCAAAAATTAGGAAATTGACTTTTTTTTTAATAATTTAAGAATAATTTCATTTATAAAATAAATATATTTGAAAAAACATGACAAAATTATTCTCCATGTATATAATAATTAAAATGGCATTCTTTTATATATTTTTTATTGATAATAAATTACATACAAATTACAGTACCATAAATTGATGTTATATAGGTAAAGGTATGATGGAACTGCAACCATAATGGCCCAGGTAACAGCATAAGTTGTTTAAGTCTAATGAAGACTGATCCAAAATTGATGAATGACATGTTCTATTGATAACTAAACTGAAGAAGAGACCAGATGTTTGTTTCTCAAGAATAAAAATCTGATGGAGAATGTTAATGCAAATAAATATTTAAGCTATGAATGAGCACAAATGAGGTAGATTATTTATTGCTAAGTTTTGATTGTAATATTCCTGGATAAAAATATGAGAGAATAAAGGTACGAGTTAAACCATTTCTTGTTATATTTTTAGTACATTGTATTTTTTATTGTCAAATATTATGGAATAGCATGCAAGCCATATAGTCTTTAGTCTGTGAATAATTACAAATGCATTATAGGCTGAATGTATTTTATATACTTTTTATTGATTACTTGAAGTGGATTGCATACTTATAAAACAGAATAGACAGTGATAAGAAGTATGGGCAGGTTTGAAATAGATTATTGCATTTCTTCCAGATATTTATTGCACAAAACATATGCAGGTTCAAGAATTAGCTTAAATTGCTCTTTAAGAAATATTCTGGCTGGAAATGTAATTAAAAAGAAATTTCAATCATGATTAATAAGCACAAAGGTATTGAAACTTTGTTAAGTGTTTTAGCAATTGTCAGGGTTGTGTCCATAGGCATCTGGATAGATGTTATTTTATTTAAATCTTTAAATAATATGCCAATGAGAGATTTTATATTATTCTGATCTAACGTATCAGCATGCTTAATGATATGATCTGTAAAATATGATTATTTGATGTGTGAAATTAAAACAAGCATGGGTATTGGAGAAAGATGATACTAAGTATTGGATTAGTAAGTATTACAATATACATTTTGGCACTAATATAAGTTACAAAAGATTTGAGATATACCATATTGAGTCTTCTTTTGTATATGAAAGCATGCTGTTCTTATGGATAGAAGATGTAAAGATGTGCCCCAGATGGATGATTTTATTACAAACATAAACCACTTCCATGGTTATAGTAGGTAAATATTTCATTAAGAATAGCATTAATTTTATGAATTTTCACAATTGATAGAGCATTTTTGGACAAAATACCTTCATTATTGTATTAAATGTGTTCACAATGAGACTATTTAAATGATGGCTGAGCTGCATTTTACATATATTAATTGGGATGCCAAGAAAAGATGAGGGGTTATCTTTGAAGAAAGTTTGTAGTTTGTGGCCTGTAGATAGTTTTCACAAAGATGACTTGCAAACATGTATTATGAAACCAGTTGATGTTTTAAATTTATTTAAAATATTTAGAATGATGGAAATATTTTGGGGGCCTCTGAAGATTATCAGGACTCATCAATAATGAATATGGCTTGGACAATGGAAATTATGTAAGCTAGGAATAGCTTTATATATACATATACTGTATATAATACATTAATATTCTACCATTCGTAATAATATGAAAAACACTACAACAGAGAACAAAACAAATTAAATAGATCGAGTATACTGTCAATATATAAGGTAAATTTAGAGACAAAGATAACACAGTATGCATTAAAGTACAAGAAAGTTAAGGCTGATTTAACAAATGTATCAGACTTTTATAACCACGAAAAGGAATATGGGCATGGCTTTGATCCTGGCATTGTTAAAAGAATGTGTGAATAAATGAATGAGAGAAAATGGAAAATCAAAGAAGCATGGTTTATTATGCAAAATGAATAAATAATGAATCAAGAGCCAATAGCATTCAAAATAAGAAAAACGTGGCTCTCTTTAACCTTTAATTGTAATGATGCTTGGGCATCAAAAATATACTTCGTCTATTTAATTGTTTTTTTCTTTGTTGTATTGTTTTTTATATCTATTGAGGCTAAACATATGTGTTTACATATATTTGCTTCATTTTTAAGTACTTGATTTCATTAAAACTTTTGTTGTGTATATGTGGGTATGAATGGAACCACATAAATTACATTTAAATATAATAAATTCAATTCACTTAGTTTAGTTTTTATCATATTGTTTAGTCTATATTGTTTAAGTATTGAATATATATATATATTTAATAAGCAACAAATAATAATTAATCACATTTTCTTTAAAAAAATAGTTATATTTTATTTTAGACACATAACTAATTAACCAATTTCTTTTGCTATTTTATTTAAACTTAAATCAAAAGAACGAAATCAATTTATATCCATCTTACTAAAAGAAAAATATTCTCGTTTATGTTAAAAGTCTAAAAAGTTTTAATTTTGTTAATAGAAAATTTTCTTTTAGTCTTATCTTTATAGTAAAAGTTTTAGTTTTGTAAAAACATGTACAAAATTATTCTAGCATAATTATTGAAGTGATAAGTAAGTAACAGGTGTCTAGAAAAATGAATTGGTTGGGGGGAAGGGATAAGAAATTTTAGTAAAAATAAGAAATTTAGTAAATATTAGATAATCTGATTAAATATCATTATCAGCAAGAACAATTTTCTAATTATACTTTTAATTAGATAGTCTATTTAAAAATTTTATTTAAAGAATATTCTTTAAATCTTTTGTTTAAATTTACTATAAAATTCTAGTAAAATGTGTTTTAAGAATTTTCAAATCATCCACTGTTGGAATCTATGCCTGACAAATCAAAAAAGATAATGGATAAAATGGTGTGATGAGCTACTCATCCCTCAATAGTTGGCCCAGGTGTGTACAAGTGGTGCTCCAGCATGAACCTTATGTGTCTCCTTATTACTAGGAAATCAGTCATTTAAATATTGTTTTAAAAAGTACCCGCCTTAGCATTAAAAAAGAAAAACATGTCGTCTATTCCATAATCTTTACCGAAGAGTCTAGAGAAAAGTATAATGATAAATATTTCTGCTGTGAGTCATGACTGAAATAGACATAAAATGCTTTATAAATCAAGAAGCTCCATCTGCGAAATAAGTACCCTAAGAAGTGAATAAATTAAAGGAAAACGTTAAGCAATTAAGATGTGTAAAGCTTTTTCTGAAAAAAATATATATTGAAGAAATTTTACAATGGATAATAATCTCTAGAGAAACTATGGAACCAACTCATCAACAGAGTTGGGTTTAAATTCTGGACTTCTGCACACAAGTGATCAATCATTTTAGACTATTACCATAAACCCTTGCACAGGAAAAATGTCAGTAACTTATATATTTTGTTTCTACTGATTTATTGTATAATTGTCATATAAATGCATGTTGTTCTTTTGTTTTATTTCATATTATGCATGCAATTATTTTAGTGATAGCATATCCTTAATTAGTTCTCAGATTTATGAATTATGTGTATTGGTGATGTTTAAGCGAATCTACTTTATAAGTAAAGGTTAACTCTCTTTGATTTACAGAGCTCACAGTGGAAATTATTATTTGTTTAAATATCGCGCTCCCCTCCCATGCTACTTGTGCTTTTTTCTCATTAATAAGTTAAGTACATTTAAATATAAATTTTCAGATTCAGTTAAAAATATATACATAATAAAAGCAGGTGGAGAGAGGGGTTTAAATGTAAGAAAAATCCATTATAATATATATAATCAATTTATTTAAATAAAAGTTTTGCATGATAATACGGTAACCATGAGAGGATTTTTATTTTATTTTTTAATCCATTTAATAAACAACAGCGAATGTTAACAAGTTTAAATTTCATAAATTATTTTCTGGCTATGTATATCAAATTACAAATCACACACCACTAGAAAGAGTGTATGTATTTATGTTAATAATCTTTGGATGGACCCAGAACCTATCTAAATAGGTTAAGATTTGAAATACCAGGCACTCTTAGACCTGGAGCCTAATTGTAAATCTAGGGGATTTGAACTCAGACTTTCAAGCCCCTGCACTATCCACACTATCTCATACTACTGATACACATGATCGCACACGTGCAGAAAAGATAAATAATCACCAATATACGTATTTCGTGTTAAACCAGCACTCATCAGTTGGTCCAGATTACCATCTCCCATACATAAATATAATCAGTGCTAAATAGATTATTTCAGTTATTGCTAATTCTAAATGACAGTCCAAGACAAGATTCCTCAGGATGTGTATTAAGCTTATGTTTATGTATGGCATGCGATCACTTATGTAGTTCCACATTGAAGACCTGTAAACATCTAATTTCAAACCTATTATTTAAAATTTGAGTAAAAGATTTCAATTAATATTTTATTGCTAGAGTGTAAACCTTTTCCAGTATTCAATATTTAAGCAGATGTCTATTTTCTGCTATGTACCTATAGCTGTATATACGAAATAACTTTTTTTGCATGTATATTTATGCAAAGACTGTCATACTGTATATATATATATGTAACAGTATATAATTTGCCGTTACATTATTTTAAAATTAAAATAAAAAGACATAAATAAAAATTGATTTATTAAAAAGAAAAAAAAAACTTATTTTAAAAACTGAAAATTGAAAGTTATATTTAACGTATATATATATCGCACAGATGGGAAACTTTACAAACTTTTAAAAATGAAAGTATAGATGTAAACATTTGATATTTTTTAAATAGAAATAGTGTTGATTTTTATAATCTTAGAAATTGGAAATGATTGTTTTATTAATTAAATGATTGTTCTAGAGCACACTAGCCCTTGGGGCACTCGAATAATTAAATGGTAAGAGAATAAAAAGAAATTAAATGACCAATGCAAGCATGAAATGACAGCACGGACCGTAAATGAAACACGAGAGGATTAGTGAAGTCTTGCTCATTGAATCTGAAGATTGGATGATAAGAGGCTAATAAAAATATAAAAGCCAAATGATTATGATAATTGTTATCTTAGAGCTGACTATGAATATACCGTTATAACTGGCTGTATTGCAGATTTTACGATGTAAAAGTCTGCAATAAATTAAATTTCTGGACAACCAGCTGAGGCCTCTGGATGACAGTTCCTGACCAAATGCATAGCAAGTAGCGGTTTCATTTCAAAGAAGGACAAAATCTATGAAAGTGATCATGAAGATGGACCTCTAAATCTGCTCAATCCATAACATATGAACTCTTGTGTTTATTTAACAGGAACTTTTCCTAAATTTGTATTTAATAACTGAAAATAAAAACTATTATCTGGCCTAAAATCAATTATTAGTAATTTTTTTATGCATCTGTTTAAGCAATCATTTCCATTTCTTTTTTTTGTGTGTGTTATGTGGTAATTAAACTGTATCAAATTAAAGTTGGGTATAGATAGCTGCATGGATAAAAGTTAATAATTATGTTTAAATTTATTTATGTTTATTTTAAAGGGTTAATTTCAGGCTATTTGTTTCATAGTTAGGACAATGCTTGTGGAGGGATATATGGGTGTTTATATCAATGTAATGTGAAGTGTGTTTATCATACAGGGTAATGTGCCTAACTGAATGCATGACCCCAAAGAGGCAGTCATATCATTGCAATGGTCGCAGACATATTTCCTGTGCTATTGATCCCTTCTAGCTCTATGGACAGGGATTTATAAGTTGGCAAAAAGACCGCTCTCCCCCATACGTAGCAATCTTTAATTAATTTATATACATGATTCCTTTGTCAGACAGATGCACATTCCTGTACTGGACAAAGATCATGTTCTTCAAATAATATCATGCTGTCAAATGCACATTCCTGTCAGCGTGATTTTATGCTAGCATCTTCATATTGCATTGGTTGTGACTATATATCTGGAAGCAGGCATTGGTTTGGCTATGAACTTTTAGTCTGAGATTGAATGAGTGTTTTGATAAGTTTTTTTTTTTTGTTAGTGAGAAATCTATGTAGTCTATCTATACTCAACATGCTAAAGTAAAATATTATTAAAATGTCCATCTGTGCGGTCTATTTAAAATAGTAACTTAAATTTAAAAATTAATGTTAAAATCTAAAATATAAATTTTATTCCTCAATTTTAAATGTGCGTTAATAAAATCTGTTATGTTATTAGTACTGGTAGTGATCTAGTTTATTTTTTTATTCTTTATTAAAAAAATATATTTTAATAAATATAGTTTAAAACCTCTGCTACTCCATAAGCTAGTGGCAAGGGCAAACGGTCAATAAAATAAAAAGTTGGATTTTTAACAGTGCATATCTGCCTACTCTATAAATTTTCTAGGTTCAAGTAGCCTAGTGGCACTCTGTAGTGCAGATATGGTAAGACTGCTAGCTTAGATCACCCACACTCTGACCGTTATAATATATATATATATATTGTTATTTCTTAACTGGGTCTTTTTTCTCATGGTCCAGTATCTCTGTGAATTATTTATATATTTTTGTAATTATCTCTGTGAATTATTTATATTTTGGCAGTGTATTTGAAGTCCCTGTCTTTGTGCCTGACATATTATATCTAAATATTTAGACATACTTAGATGATAAAAATGCCAGAATCTTTGGATCATTCCATGATCAGATTCATTTATGAATGTGATTAAATTATATATATATATATAAAAACAAAAAAAGACTTATAAATCCAATAAATAATATTATATTATATATATATATCCTGACTTGGCCATACTGTGCATTTAAATTTTTTATTAATTACAATATTCCTAGGGAAAGTCATGGTATCCATTCAGGGATCATGGGACTGTATGAGATAATATAAATAATATCCATGTTTTACACATGTAGTGCACCACATGATGTTAAGCTAATGCTTTTATAAAGCACATTTATAATTATAAAATAGACAATAATGTTATGTAGATTGAGATAATTATTATAATGATATTTTTTAGTTTCCAATCATGATAATTTTATGAACTTAATTAAATTAAATTTGTCTAAGAGTATCTACAGTAAATTATATTTAAACTTTGACTGAATTAATGTCAATGTTAACCTAGAGGGTTAAGGTTTCAATTAAATGCACATTGAATTCGTTAACCTGACACTTTTTAAATAATTATTTTTATGTTCAAACCCAAATAATGAACCATAAGTTTTTTGAACCTGCAGAACAGGGGTCATCTGTCATTTTTATATATATGTGAAATGCGATTACAATTTTTTTTTGTTATGGTTTATTATAACATGAATAAAATTATAATATACTCATTATCTCTGTATTCTGTACTTTTTTCCATAATGTAATGTTTTTGTAGCTTTTTATACTTTAGAGTCTCTTTTATCTCCTTGATCTAAAAGGATATAAGACAAAAAGGGATATTAATATTAAGGGCAATAGCCAAGTGAAGATTACCCTGCAGCTGTAAATAATGATTTTTGACTTTGTATTGTTTATGATAATGTTTTATATGTGTTGCACACACATATACAAGTTGGATGGTAATTTTCTAGTTTTTAGAATTGACTTTGCTGGACTGCACATTTTAACTATTACAATATATATATATTATTACTTCAAGATTATTTCTCATATGACTGGTTTAGTAAATCAAAAAAATACTCTCAAGCCAAAGTGTACAGTAGTCTTTTATATCTAGGGGGGAAAATCAGATCATTTCTCTTTACCTCATTTTTTTATATAGAGGTTTATTTGGAACAATTTGATGAGAAAGAATAAATTTAAATCAATCATACTATTTATTTAAAGCTATTTTTCTATATAAAAAAATGATGTAAAGAGGTTCTTCACTGATGAAGACCACAAGCTAAAAACTGGTCTGGGAATATTGGATGAATAGACAATAGATAGAGATTTTAATGCACAAACCTTCTAGTATCCATTGATTGCTACAGCTTACACTGAGTGGCACTACTGTATGAAGAGTTGCTAATGTTTTAACTTGTGTAAACATAAGAAATGGTGATTATGTGATATTTTAGTGGCTTAATATATATATCAATCATTGTAACCATATCGCAGAAAATTTTTATTCTAATAAAAGTCAGAATTATTTTGTAGGAGACTCATAACGAATTATTTTTAATAAACTTGAAAATACAATTTTACTTTTCATTTATCAATGTTATTCATTTATGCTGATAAAAGGAAATTTTCTCTTTTATCTGAACTCTAACTGTATATATTGTAAATAAATGAACATTGATATCCAAACAGGCTGAAACTTACTATTAGCGGTGATTTTAGTTTGCAAATTAATCAAATCTGCTAAACATTTCATATATTATTTTAAATTAAATATTACTAATTTCAACAACACGTTATTTTTTCAAGCAATAGTAAAAGTTATTTATATACTGTTGAAATTAGTAATATTTAATTTAAAATATGATATGAAACATTAAGCTGGTTTGATTAATTTGTGAACTAAGATTGGCCGCTAGTAATAAGTTTCAACCTTTTCGGATATCAATTTTGATATATTTACAATATTTATACTGTATATGATTGGACATCAAATTAAAAAGAAATTCTTTTATCAGACTGGATAAATCGACATTAATAAATGAGAAGTAAAATTGTACTTGCAAGTTCATTTTCGATATGAGTCGGCCTGAAAAATAATTTTGAATAACGTTCTTCGACATGGTTATAATCTTATACATTATATATTGAAGCAATAGTAAAGATTATTTTCATGCTATTGAAGTTAATAATATCAATTATTAACATAAAACAATTAGAAATATCTTTAAAATAAATAGTATGACTGATTTAAATTCGTGTTTTCTGGCAAAAGTGTTTCAGACAAAGATCAGTATAAAACTATATAAAAAATGAGATAAAGAGAGAAGATAGTTTAATGTTTTCTTTATAAATAAAACAAAAATGCTTTTATGCTTTAGCTTGAAAATATTTCATTTGCTTAATAAACCAATCATATGAGAAATAATCTCAAAAGGTCACTATATTACTAAAACCCTGGACATACATTAGATATTTCATTCTTTAAATAAGTATTGACAATGTTTCAATTGAAAATAATCTCACACATATTAATTATTAATATAAAACAATTAAAACTAGCTTTAAAATAAATATGACTGATTTAAATTCACGCTTTCGGGTAAAGTGTTTCAGACGAGTCTCTTTAAGAGAGAAAATAGTCGGAGTTTGTCTTTCTCTCTCTCTATATATATATATATAATCTTATGCTTTGGGTTGACAATCTAAAGAGAAAATCTTAAGTCTGTTTATGACCTGAAAAATTCCAAAATTTATCTGGCTTAGATTTAAACTCAATAATATGAACATGACAAGTGGCTGCATTACCCACTGTTACAAGGTCCTTCTAGGCTAAAAAAATATAATGAATATTTGCTGAAATCATTTGATCTGATTAATAAAACTAGACATTACATAAAATCATTTAAAATGGGCAAAATATTTTTTTCCAATTTTTCCATTTTAATAATGATCCTTTTATTAACATGAAAATGTAATTCTAAAATAAAACAATTAAAACAACTTCTTTTACTAATTCAACATTTAACATATTTTTTGTTAAAAAACCCCATTTAATTCATGTTTATATTTCTATATTAATACACATCTACTAACATCAATATTAACAAAACATATAACTTTCTGAATAGGATTAGTTTTAGAAATAATGTTAATCACAAAAAAGTCAAACAATTATATTTAAATACTTAGCATGTAAATAATATTCTAACTGCATCCTACAAAACTGTTTGTTTTTAGTAATTAACATTCAAAAACGTCCACATTCTTTGGAAGCTAATGTTTAAAAAAAATCCAACAATTTTTATTTTAGATGGCTCTCAATTGAAGAATTGCTACTCATTTCAAAGATCTTAGTAGCTTTTTAAGTAGAACAGTGGACTTAGCTGTTGAGATGCAATACAGATTCTAACATATTGCTGCTGATTTTAAGAAGTTAAAAGATAGTGTATTTCATCATAGAACTATTGTAAATAAATTGTAAAATGAGACTTGGTCTTCCTATTGATACAACATAAACCCCTCTTAAAAGTAAATAAATTCAATAATGACCTAAAATAATATTGTCCAATATCATTATTATATGTTCCTTTGAAAAAGTCATATTAATAAAATTTTTGATAATAGTTGAGTGCCATCTTCCTATAGAACAGACTGAGTTTAAGCTGCTGTGAATGAGTTTTATATTTAAAAATCACATAGAAAAAGTTTTTTAAAAATAAATTTACACTGAATACTACTTGGAAAAATGGTCTTCTACAAATTTCTAAAATCCTTAAATCCAGAAAATTCCATTAATTTATTTGACAAAATGCTCTATTTGAAATGACCCTAAGTGATACTCATATTATACAAAATTTTACAGAACAGTCTACTATAGGATTAATTTCTCTTACTTTATTTAATATATCCATCACAGATCTTCCAAAAACAGAATTCAGGAAATTCATTTGTATCAATAACATTACTTTGACTTTAGACATAAAAAGTATCTCAATAAAAATATGAAAAGATTGTAAATCTTTCTCAAAGGCTGGGGTTTTATTTACAATCCAACAAATTCAATCTGCTCAACTTTTCATATTGACAATAAAAAAATACCTCATAAATTTAATATATTTTTTGCAACAATAGACTGAAACACAACCTATCATTAATTCAATTTAAAAAAAAGTTCAGATTGTAATCTAACTTATTTTCTAGATTTATTTAAGGTTAGATTTTAAATATTTCCTAAGAATAATCATCTTGGAAAACTTGTCACTATTTGGGATTGTAATGCAAATATTTTAACTACAAATTTTTAGCATTAATATATTCTACTGGTAAATATTGGAGAAAAAGGTGCCTAACTAAAGTTCTAAATATCAATGTTGAAGTTTTAGCAGATGATACTCTAATCTTCCATCAGGTCCACAAATATGTCTGGTTAATTGCCCAGAGAGATGCTTTTTCTGGCCCCAAATCTGTTGTATTCTTAATTCTGAAGATCCACATGCATATGATACATGGATGGTTTGAAATCATTCAACTGAACATCAAACTATACCCACTGAAAAATCTATCAGGGTCAAGCTAGTGATCCCTTTGGTATTCCAGACATTTATTGATTCCCTACCAGATGACCAAAAAATTAAGGGTATTTGTGCTTATCTTAATCAACATTTGGTTCACAGAGAATGTGATGACATATAAAATTTATTTATTAGCATTAGTCACATGGAAGGATCGTCTATCTAAACTACTAAATAAATAGGTAACCAATGCTGTTCTTAAACTTATTAAATTTGAAAGAAATGGAGAAACTATCAATACAAGATTAATTAGTGGAGTTGTGAATTGTTATGTTGAACTTGGTGTTAATGAAGATGATCCTTCTAAAGCTCTCAACCTTTCAATTTATAAAGATTCATTTGCAAATATGTTCCTAGAAGATAGTGAGAGATTTTGCACCTGAAAAGCACAGAGTTTTATGGCAAAATCCTGCTACTAAATATAAGATACTGAAGCATGGAGTTTAAGTTTATCTTCATGAAACAACTCAAAATGTCTTAGCAAAAACCCATCAAAAAGTGTTGATAGAAAAATATTTAGAAATCTTTCATGCAGAATTCAAAAACTTGATGATGATAAAAATGTAGATTTGAGCAGAATGTATCAACTAGTTTCCAGAATATAAGATGGATTAGGAGAGTAAAGATATCTTTTGGAGTCACATATAACTCGCTGCAATTGAAAAATGTGGAGAAGCAGCTCTCGATGATCATGAAATTTATGTCAATGCAATTGTAGAGGTTCATAAAAAATACAATGCATTGGTCTTGATAACATTTAATAAAATGCCAGTTTTCTAGTAGCATGATAAGATTTGTGAAAAATACATTAATAATAATTCATTTACTAAAATGGAAAATTCATCTAGTAAATTTCCTGAACATTTAGCAATGTATTTTATCAGATATTAATGAAGCTCTTGGCAAAGTTAACTATAATGTTCATAAAACAGAATTTATTCTTGAAGGTTTGCATTGAATAAACAATATTACAGCTTCTTTTAACAATGCTTTATTACAAAATAGATGGTGGTTGGCCTATGGGTCTCCCTATTAGTGGGATTATTTCAAGCTTCATGCTTAACAAATATGAAGAAGCCATTTTATCTCAATACCCCAATTCCAACCCTTTCTCACTATAGAGGTGATATCAATAATATATAAACATCTCTTTTGCAAACACCATTCCTAACATGGACTTGGGAAAATGAAGATAACTACCAAGACATCATATTCCTTGATCTCTATTTTCAACAAGAAACCATCCACTTAAATTATAAAATGCTCATTAAACCTATTAATGTTTGAGGTATCAGTCACCCTGAATACATTACTCCAAAATCTCACAAGCTCACTGGTTTAAAGGGCTTTTACACGACAATCATTATTTATGTAAGGTCAAGTCAGATAAGAAAAATAACAGTGACTCTTACCTCTTGGACTTTCATAACCTTGGATATAAAAACAAAACCTTAATTCAAATTATCAAATTTTTTTATGTCAAGCTTAGACACCTGCTTCTAAAAGCTGATAATAAACACTAGCCTTCACTGCCATATATTCCTATCATTAGTCATCCATCACCTTACTAAAATTTGCTCTACAATTTTCCAAATCACTCTATGTTTACCTGCCACTCTAAATGAACTTATTAATAACACAAAAGACATTCTAGCCCAATTGTTTACAAAGTCACATACCCTCAAATTAACTGACAAGCCATATATTATGGAAAATTGAGGGCCAAGTTGTCTACCTGATTAGCACAATATTAGTACATATATAGCCATGCTCAAATCTAAACATACTAAATCATTTTTTGTGAGCACCAATCCACTTCAGGTCATATCTTCAAGCCTACATCTGCTACCATCATATGCCTAGAGTGCAACAATGTCCAGCATAAACTAAAGAGACCTGGCACATTGCACGAGATAAAACACTATTAACAGGAAAGACTGCTGTATTCTGCTTTCTAAAAAATGATTTACTTAAGCAAATAATTAGCTATTCAATTATGCTAATAACTCATTTACATTTTTCTAATAAAGCCAGCAATCTTTCCCTCTTCTGTCAGATGTCATGACTATGATTAATATAACTTAGTTGAAAGTGCAGTGTGAACTTTATTTAAATTTAAGTATATCTCATATATTTTTTTGATTATTGTCATTTTCCATATTATATTTTTTCTCGAGACATTGTAGACCAAAATTTTCCATATATCACAAATATTGTTAATACATGCATGTCTATTCCTTTGTAGTTGTTTACTGTTATTTCATATATTTCTTTTTCAAATATCATAAGAAATATTGCGTCAATAAAAATGTACACAAAGCTATTAAGTAGACAGACTTTCCAATTAATCAAGATATAGTTTGGTAAGACTTATCTCAAATTAAAATCTTTTTTAATGTTCTACAATCAACAATTTGTAACCAAAAAATTATATAAGAAATGGATGTTTTACAAGATTCTAAAAAAAACTTATTTAACATTATAATCACTAGATTTTATCTCCTAAATATTAAGGATCCAGGAAAACCCATAGTAATTGCACCATCTGCTTTTTAAATTAAATTTAATGGTTAATAACATATAGAGTTGTGAATAAACACAAGCCATGAATATAATGGCAGAATCGAAGATATTAATAAAACTCGTAGTGAATCTGTCTCCCAGTTGGCATTTCTGCAGGTTTCTTTATGATATTTTGTTAATAGTTAGAAGTCTAAAAATATCTATATTTAAATAAATAAATCTTTTAAAAATTTAATTTAACAATGCTCCATAAAATTCCAATTAATTTGTTTTTCATCTCTATGAATGTGATACTACAGAGTTCATTATTGTAAAACCACATCTTTATTGGATTGGATATAGAAACAAACAATACAAGACTTTTAAAAAATTATGATGAATTTGAATATGGTTTCCATAGATACCAAATGCAGATAATTCAGGTTTATGCACCAACAATTTCTCATAGTGATGAGGTAGTAGAAGATTTTTATATGAATGTTAAAAAGGCTTTTGATCAGAGTAAACAACATTTTTAAATTGTTGTGGAAACATTAATGTTAGAATTGATAAACAAATGAAAGATAAAAGTGCTATAAGTAAATTTGATTATGGTAATAGAAATGAGAAAGGACATAAACTTGTGGAATGGGCAGAAAAAGAAAAACTTTATATTATGAGTTCTTTTTTGAGAGAAAAATTTTGAAATGAAATGAACATGGAAACATCCAAATAAAGATACAGCAGAATTGGATTATATTTGACTTACAGAAAGTACATATTTCAAGATTGTAATATTCTTAATAAATTCAACACAGGAAATGATCGTCGATTAATAAGATGTAAGATACGTGCTAATGCAAAACTAGAGAGACAAAAATTATTAAAAAAAAACAATATTTACAGTTGATATTCCTAATCTTCAGAAACATTCTAATGAATTTAAATTAGAACTTGCAAATTGATTTCAAATATTAGATTTTGAACATTGTTTCCGATTTAAATGGAAATAATAGGAAAATAATTGATACTCTTTTAAAACTGCAATAAAGATAGCTAACAAAAAAACCCAGCAATTGGCCAATAAAATTTATACTGAGACTAGAGAATTTATAAAGAAAAGAAGAAATATGAAGGTTTATAATAATGATACATTAAGAAGGATTGAATATCTCGAATTTTGTAAAATGTAGAAGAGAATAAAAGTCCCAAGAGTATAAAACAACATTTTGTTGTAGAAAACTTATACCTGCAATAAGAAAAAAAGATGGAATTATTACTACAAAGAGAGATGACATCATGAAATGGATAAAAAAGTTCTTTCAAGAATTATATAGTAATAAAGAACAAGTATCTTTTACATCTATTATATCCTCTGAATTGCCCAGGATTTTAAATGAAGAAGTGAGACATGCAATTAAATTTATGAAGAAGGGAAAAGCTCCAGGTAATGATGGAATTATAATCAATATATTAAAAAAAGAAGGGGAAGAAATAGAAAAACTTTTGGCAAATGTCTAAATAATAAAGATGCACCAGATAATTGGAAGAATGCAGTATTAATATTAATATTTTAAAAAAGTAATCCAAGAAGATATTAGAAATTACAAACCTATCAGCCTTTTATCAGTTTTACACAAAATTTTTACCAAGATAATTATAACTTGTCCACAGAGAACATTGGATTTCAACCAACGAAAAGGACAATCTGGATTTTAAAGTGATCTTAGTAGAGTAGATCATATCCAAGTATTGAGAGAAGTTATAGAAAGTAGCAATGAAAATGAGTTGCCATTATGTTCAGTCATTAAAACACTGGATTATCAAGGTATATAATGGTACTAGGAAGCCTAACCTTGAGAAGGGTGTTAGATACAGTGACTTCATATCTCCAAAACTTTTTAAAGCAGTGCTCCAAGAAGCATTTTGTAGATTAAAATGGGAAGCTAAATCATTTATATTTTGCAGATGATGTAATTGTTTTTGCAAATAATACTTTAGAACTTCAGAAAATGTTGCAAGAGTTATCAGATGAAAGTAAGAAAATAGGACTAAAGGTAAATGTTAAAAAGTGTAAAGTAATATTCAATGGATTTTTTTAAAAGATTCAAATAAAAATTGTGAAGAGTTAGAAAAAGTTAACAACTTAACTATAAATACCATGCTCAGAATACTATTACAGATGGAAAGATAATGGATGAAATTAATCATAGAATTAAACTTGGTTGGAGTGCTTTTGGTAAAAATAACTTAATATTAAAAGGATATATCCCTTTATGTTTGAAAAGGAAAGTTTTTAATAAATGTGTTTTACCAGTTCTTACTTATGAATCTGAGACTTGGACACTTAATAGAAGAGCAATACAGAAATTTCAGACCATTAGTATGGAGAATTGCATTTTAGGAATGGCAAGAAGAGATCGAAAATGCAATATATAGGCAATAGAACAAACAGGTGTTACTGACATTGTTAAAAGAATTAAGACTAAAGTGGAGTTGGATTGGACATATTGCTAAAAGAGATGATAATAGATGGACAATTGAAATCTTAAACTGGATTCCAAGAGATTTAAAAGACCCAGAAAGAGACCACGTGAGATAGATGGATGGAATAAAAAAGTGTGCAGAGGTGATGTGAATAACAGAGACTACAAATCAGCGAGGATCAATTGAACTTGAAGAAACCTTCATCCTGCAGTGGATTAATAATTTTTTATAAAGAAGAGAGAGAAGATTCAGAAATATTAATAAAATATGTTTGGATATATATATATAGGATCCGTCTTCACAAAGGTTGATTAATAATTACAAATACTCCCACACTGCTTACAAGATTGTGTGCACTCAAACCAGCTGCAATGCTATTTACATTAGAGAATCACACACCAGCCTAACAACAAGATTGACCCAAAATCAATATCTTTACCCAAGGGCTAAAGGCAATGCAAACTAAAAATCTGTATTTCTGGAGCACTAAAACATATTCAGGCATACATTTCAATCTATATCAGCCAGAGTCATGTGCATTGAGAGAAATGTTTCTAAATGCAAAAATAACATGACACATTGCTAATAATCCTAACTCTGTAAATAAAAAGAAATCCTGATTCCCCTTCTCTAAAAAATAAATGACTTAACTCATTTATGTAAATTTATAGAAATTTATATCATATTTATACTTTTCATCCACCTGTCCACTATTCATTATTATAAATATGATATCAGACCAAGATATGGAAAGCAGCATAGCATAATATTATAACAAACATTGAAACTATGTAACAAAAATGAACAATATACATAGTGTATGTGTGTATATAATTACTAATGAAATTATAATTTCTACTGACAATTTTGAGTTTGTTATACATTAATTGCATTTGATAAACAATATGTTTAATAATTGTGTAATGATAACATTTAAACCTATATATTTTTCTTTTTTTCTAACCCCTCATATAACCTAAGTTCTAATCCAAGTCAGATAAAACAGTAAAATTTCAATCATCAATCAAACTTAAAATTTGAAGAGATAACTGGTCCATTTCTCCCTTAAGTAACAATTTATTGTTCGTCAGTAAATGAACATTAAGCTAAAAAAAGTAGAAAATTAATCAAACCCTCCCACATAGGAATTATTAAACAATGACTTCTTTTGCACTATTTTTTTGGATCTGCAGTGGGCAATTTAAAGTTTGTTTAATTTTTTTTATTAATGTTATATTTTTATATAATACGTATAATGTGGTACATGGTTTGCTGCAGTAGTAGAGTGATGAACTTTGAAGATCAAGATTCATAGATCTGTGATGTTCACTGCTTGAACTTATGAATTCCTGAGTTTTACCATTCAATTATTTTTATACTAAATACAACATACAAATAGGATAGAGTGCAAATTATGCTATATTTTGGTCCAAGTCCCACTCACATACAAATATATATAACATATAATGTCAGATTTTCTTGACAAACCCTGATTCATCATCATTGTTACTATCAACCATTATTGATTACTGCAGAATAAAGGTCTCTTCAAGTTCAATCCAACTCTAATTTCTAGCCTCTCTTCTCCACATCTCCCAACATACTTTCTTATTTTATTCATCCATTTTACATGTGGTCTCTCTCTAGGTCTTTTACAATCTCTTGGAATCCTGTTTAAGATTTCAACTGTCCATCTATAATTATATCTTCAAACAATATGTTTAGCCCAACTGCAGTCTTTTACTGATAATACTGAGATCTAATTGTTCTTTGACTCATGTATTTCATTTTTGATTACTTCTTGTTATTCCTAACATACAACTCTCCATACTTAATTGAGTAGTCTTAAGTATCAGTATTGCTCTTCTGTTAAGTGTTGAAGTCTCAGATATGTAAGAACTAGTAATATTTATTTATTTAAAAACTGTTTTTTTTTTTCAAACACATATTTCTTTTTAATATTATTTCTACCAAAATAATTCTATAATTAATTTCATGTTTCCATTTGTAGCAATAACCTGACCAAAATATTTGTAGTTTTAACTCCTCATTTTCAATCTTTGTTTTCTTTTTTTGAGAAAATTCATTGAACATTACTTTAATCTACCTTTGATCCTACCTTCTTTTATCTGATAAATCTTGCAATATTTTCTGAAGCTCTAAAGTATTATTTGCAAAAACAATTACATCATCTGCAAAATCTAGATGACATAAATGATCTCCATTTATTTTTAATCCATTAGCTTCCCATTTCAATTCACAAAATATTTTTTTGCAAAACTATACATTTCTCAATGTTAATCTTCCTAGTATCTTTATGTAATATAATTGTGGCTCTTTCTTTTTATAAATATTCTTCAGAATATGACAATATCTTGTATCTATACTTTGGTGATCCAATGCTTTAATCACTAAAACAATGTTTATAGAATCAAATTCCTTTTTATAATCTACTAATCAAAGCATAATGGCAACTCACATTCATTGGTTCCTATAATTTCTCTCAATACTTGAATATGATCTATTATACTTAAACCACCTTTAAATCCAGCTTGTTCTCTTGGTTAGTTAAAGTTTGCTGTAGATTGATTGTAATTATCTTGGTAAAAATTTTGTATACAACTGATAAAAGATTTATAGCTCTGTAATTTCTAATTTCTTTATCTTTTTTTTAAAAAAATAATGTTAATACTGTATTCTTCCATTCATTTGGCACATCTTTATCATTTGTCCATTTGGATTATCATTTTGCACAAAAATTTCTATTTCTTACATAAAATTCTTTTAGGATGTTGATTATAATTCTACCATTAGCTAGATTTTTTCCCTTCTTCATAGATTTAATTGTACATCTCACTTCTTCATTTAAAATTCTGGGCAATTCAGAAGATATAATAGTTGTAAAAAGTACTTTATCTTGTTTTTTATTGCTATATATTTCTTCATAGAACTACACATTTTGTTATGACATCTGTATTTTTAGATATAGTTCCATATTTTTTTCCTTATTGCAGAAATAAATTTCCTACCAATATCAAGAGGTTGTTTTACACTCTTGGACTTTTATTTTTTTCTATAGCATTTCTTGCTAATTCACAATTATACTTTCTTATATTATTACCAACTCTTTTTCATACCATTTTACAAAATTCTACATATACATTCATTTTTACATATTTTTATATTAATTTCTTGCTTCATAAATTGTCTTCCCTCAGTAGAAATATTACTGGTTAATTATGGCTTTTTTGTACTAGCTAAATTTGTTGCTGTTTTTAAAAATGTATCAATTATCCAAACATGGATTATAATACAATAAATATTGTTTATAGCCCTGTAAGTGTATAATATAGTTTTTTAAATATTCATTTATATATATTATAATGGTATAAATTGGAAAGGTTATAGATATGATATCCAAAAGACAGAGACTCTAATAAATATAAATTAAATCCAGATCTAAAAAGATTAAAATGATTTTAATGGCAGATTTTGATCATCTAGTTCCTTATGTCCCTAATCCTGTACAAACCTAAAATGAACATGAAATAAAAGGAATGCTACTTCTGATGGATATGATAACATTTTAAAAAGTAATAGCTTGATTATTACTATACATCAGTGGAGTTTTATTTATGTCCCTTAATTAATTAACATGTGTAAGATTTATAACTTTTAATTGAGTTAAAAATAATAATAATTTATTGTTATTAGGTAATAATCATAAATGAACTTAATGAAACACCAGTGAAAAAACCCAATTTACAATAATTATCTAGTATATAGGAGGTGTGAACTCAGACTTTCATATGACCCTCAACTATCCATGCTATCTCATATTGCTGATACACATGATCACACACATGTCAAAAAGATAAATGAGTGTCAAGTGTATCAGGAATATGAGATGGTGTAGATAGTTGAGGGTCATGTGAAAGTCTGAGTTCAAATCCCTATATATCACTTATTGGAGTGTAGCTATAAAAAAGTCAGGATATCAATTAAAAAGAATAGGGAAAAACTGGTGCCTAAAAATAAAAGATGCTTTAGCTATGATAATGTTAAATTAAACCCTGGAAATATAGTTGTGGGTTTTGAATGCTTCATTAATTAATTATTTGTTTGAGGCCACAATTTGGTTATCTTGAAAAAAACACAAATAAGGTAAATAAATATGTATGGTTTTACCCATTCCCCATATAACTAGTACCAACAGGAACTACAATGTTCAATATTTTCAATATATTTAATTAAAGTTGTGTAGCTTAATACGATGCTGATTGTAGCTACCCTATATCTGTGAAGGGAAGTAAAGAATAGAGAAGAAATTTTGATTGTTTCTCAATTTATAAAGAATGCTGAAAGTCTAGCTCAATTGAAAAAACTTTATATTCTTTAATAGTCTGATTGTGTGTGTCTTCAAATAACTTTTCAGTTTTCAATAGTTAATTGAATACAAAATTTATAACTTATTTTTTGCTTTATAGATAGTATCATATTATATATTGTATAAAGAGAGGGAAAACTCTCCATATAGTAGTAACACTCAGTGCAAGTCAACGTAATCAATGGATGCCAGGTTTGTGCATAAAATCCATATCTAGTACCTACTCATCCAGTATCCCCAGATGAGTTTCTAGCTTGTGGCTTTCATCTGTGAGGAGCCTTGGATCTGAGAGCACTGCATCTAGATCTTAGAATCTAATGCAACCCCCCAGCAGCTACCTTTTATCTCTACTTAACTACAAAACTATGAGAATAAAATTGAAGTCACAATATTTTCAATTCAAGCTCATTAGCTTATATAGTCATATAGGTCTGAGTTCAATTCAGTACTCATACATTTTGGTGTCTTTGGTTCTTTAATAACCATAGCCACCACTATCCTATTATGCAGGATTAGTACATTACATGATCACCATTTCTTATGCTTGTTCATAACTGTTATTAAAACAGGCAAAACTCTCCATACAGTAGTACCACTCAGTGCAAACCAGAGTAATTAATATATTCCAGAAGGCTTGTGCATAAAATTCCTACCTAATGCCTACTCATCCAATATCTCCAGACTAGTTTCTAGTTTGTGGCTGATATTGAATAAGTAGGCACTAGATAGGGATTTTATGCACAAGCTTTTTGGCATCCAGTGATTACTCTGGCTTGCACTGAGTGGCATTACTGTATGGAGAGTTTTGTCTGTTTTAATAACAGTTATGAGCAAGCATAAGAAATGGTGATCATGTGATGTTTAGTGTATAAAGAGAAAAAAATGAAACTAACAAAACTTTTTTTAAGATGGAATAAAAAAATAAAAAAGAAATCACAACTGGAGTAATGATTTGTAATATATATATATATATATATATTACAAATCATTACTCCAGTTGTGATATATATATATATATATATATATATATATAAACAAATAAGCATTCAAGACATGCAAAAAAATTCAATACTTGATACCATCATTTGATACATAATCTTATAGGATATTGAAAATTTGAAATTAAATAAATCCAAGAAAATATCCTTCATGATTTTTAAGCCATATAAAAAAACTTGTTTTTGCATTAAATAACCCAAATCATTTATGCTAAAAGTAAAAACAATGGTAAATTAAAGCAAAAGGTAAAAACGGTATAAATTTGTGTGGTAAAGCACTATGTAGAATGATGAGTCAAAAATTACAACTTCCTGCATTGATCCTCAGTTTATCATTTATAGTGTTAGAATATCATATAACCTATTGAGCAACATAACCATTAGATTACTTTTATACAAATGTATCAATATCTTTAGGCTTTTTTTAAATATCATCTTCTATTGTTAATTATTTTTATAATATCCCCATATCTGTGACATTTTATCCAAGCTCAGATGTGAATTATAAAATGTATTTTACACTCACACATGTGAACATATTAAAATGTGTACATACACATGTGTATGTACATTGAAAATATATAAAATACTCATTTACACAAGTGTGTGCACATTATACATGCACTTGTGAATAATATATATAAATTAAAATAGTATTGTTTGGTGTACTTACTGTGCCCATCACCTAGCAGCACAGTACAGTGCACCAAACAGTATCTATAAATATATTTTTTATTAATTTGTATTTTTTTTTTTTTATTTGTCTAATTATAGGTAACTGGAATCGTAGCTATAGAAATTGCTGATAAAGGTAGAATTTACTTCAGTTTCTAATTAATTTAATTCATAACAGTAACAAACTCTCCACACAGTGGCGCCACTCAGTGCAAATCTTAGTAATCAATAGATGCAAGAAGGTTTGTGTATAAAATCTATATTTAGAGCTTACTTATCCAATATCTCCAGACTAGTTTCATGTTTGTGACTTTTATCAGTCAGGAACCTTAGATTTGATAGCACTGCACCAGGATCTTAGGATGGTAATGCAACCCTCCAGCAGTTTACCTTTTACTTATTTAGTTAACTAAAAATTCATGAACAGAAAATGAAAACACCACAATGTTTTCAATCCCAATTCATTTTCTTGTAAAGTTATATAGATCTAAACCAAGTTAGTATTTGTATATTTTAAGAGAAGTGACCTCAGATCCAAGGCTCCTTTTTGATGAAACCCACAAGTTATGAAACTAGTCCAGGGATATTGGATGAATAGGTATTAGTTGGAGTTTTATGCACAAATCTTGCATTCCTTGATTACTTAGGCTTGTACTAGGTGGCACTATTGTATGGAGAGGTTGCTTCCGTATTAACAGCTTATGTAAGCATAGGAAATGCTAATCACATAATGTTTTAGTGGTTTTAATTTAATTCATATTATCATTTCGTAAGCATAAACACTTTTTTAACTGGTGTCAAAATATTTCATAGTCATTAGCATATGATTACTTTTAATATCAATTTTTGATGTTTTTTTTCCATGTGAGCCAGTCTTTTGAGTTTACATACATAAAATAAGTTTAGCAATGTATTTGTATAAAATCTAACAATTCTAATGTTCTTTTGTGATAACAAATTTGAATCCAGACCAAAAGAACTGTAATTTTTTTCAGGTCATCAGTGTGGAAATAATTGGCCCATACTTAGCATAAATAGTCATTCATTTATTTGTTAGTAAATAAGTATCTTGATATTATTAACTATGGTTAATAAGTGAACCAGTTTTAACATTAGATTCTGGAAGCATTGGAATTAGTCTACATAGCTTTAATCAATGGTGCTACAGGGAAATGATAAACAACCAATATCTATTTTACTCAGACACTCACACACACACATATATATTGTTCAATGTCCTATATTATTGCTTTTTTTAACATCATGTAGATGTTGAAAGATTGGATTATGCAATATTTTGAAATATTTTTGTATTTTATATTAAACTGCATGATGAAATTAAAAAAAAAAAACATAATTAGATTTGCCTAGTTTGAACTACCTCACATAAAAACATTCCTTAGACCCACTTGCACCTGCCCTTTCTCAACTATCCAATATAACAATATGACCAGGTAATGGGTAATTCTGTGTTTTAATTAGAAACAACTGTAGCCAACCTTTTTTATTGGATATCTAAACCAATTTTCTGGACTATTATAAGTCAAGGTCTCTAATAAAATTATTCTTGAAATGTATTAAGATCTAAGTTTTCAGTGATGTCAGCTCATGGTTAAATTATCTGTATTTTAGATTATTTGGGTCCTATTTCGTATTTAAGAGACTTCTAGTGATATTTTGGAAGTTTGTATTCATATTTTTAGTTGTTTGTAATTACATCATTTAAAAAAAGATATAAAAGCTGCCTATTTAGAAAACAAACTGTCCAGTATGTCATTGTGCAGTACTTTGCTTCATTTTCTAGATATTTTGATGCTTACCATGTGACTTGTGCTCAGTTGGAAATAATAGTTAGCTATTATGTTGTGGAAATGGGATGGGGCAGGATAGAGAAGAAATATGGGAAAAACAGGGTGGGGAATGGAAATGGAAGGTAATGTGCCTAACAGGTTTCTCTGGGCATAATGGCTGAGAGATTCCTGACTCTGTTAAAGGAAAAGCCACAGTGCATCACATCGCATGCATTATGTGACATCCAGTTTGTTTTGTATGTCCTTTTTTTATACCATCCTTGTATTGCATTCTTCTGCCATCCAGATATAATATTCATTATTCCAATACTATTTTAACATGTTTATTAAAACTAATAGTCCTAAATTAACGTAAGCTGATCAAGTGATTGTAAATGATCTAATTTTAAAACATATATATATAATACAATCTTCCAGGTGTTAAGTCCATGGTTTTCCTTCATCTTTAGGATACTTGTTATAATAAATATTATTCAAGATATATTTTCTTAGAATGTTCATAGCAGCAATTTTCATTTAATTTATCCATCTCAAATATATCGTTTCCTTGATCTTAAAACATTATCTTATATTGGGTTTCGGCTTCACTTAAATAAAATGAAAATCATATTATTAAATAAAAAATTTAAAATCGAATATAATTTTTTGTGTGATGATATTTATAGCATTTATGCAAGTAAAAATGTTAAATATGTATATGCGAGTGTTTAAGGGTGTAAATTAATTCAAGAATTTGAACGTAAAAAAACATGCCAAAAATAAGAGGCATTCCACAAATAGCAAACTTAATTACCCTTGGTAACATAAACATTTTTATAATGCGAAAATAAAATAATAATAATAATATATATGCGCACATGCATATTTTTGTGGTTCGCCTTGAGTGATTGTTATGAATTCTATGCGATCTACTTACGAGTTTTAATTGCCAGTTACAAAATAAAGCATTTCAACTTGCTCTATAAAAGCAATTTT
Source organism: Epiperipatus broadwayi (assembly GCA_028023455.1). Classification (NCBI taxonomy): domain Eukaryota; kingdom Metazoa; phylum Onychophora; class Udeonychophora; order Euonychophora; family Peripatidae; genus Epiperipatus; species Epiperipatus broadwayi. The sequence continues at coordinate 2,309,093 of JAQFVV010000152.1, forward strand.
ATTAATATAATATACATAAAAGAAAAAGAAATACAAGTAAAACACTAAATGAACATTATTGGAAACTGGTTATTTCACGCATACACGCAAAACATGCATCTATTAAAATACTTATATATATATATTATCAAAGTACAATGTGTGCAACATTCTTTTTTTTTTTTCAAAAGTACAAACAACTACTTGCCTAGTTTTTGCATGTAGGTATCAAAGTTTTCACTTGATGTAAGCTTGTATTTTCCACAGAAATGAGCCATTTTGGGAAAGTTGTATAGTGTATACAATAACTGCTATTTTTATTATAATTGATCAGCGGATATGATTAACTTTATACGCTGTCTTCACTCGTAATAAAAAGTTCAAAAGTCGATTGTATTTGCATTAATTTGATAATAAATAATCTTATGCGTTTATTATAATGTAATCTGATTTTTTGTTGGTCCTTTTTATTATCTTTTATATACGCCCACTAGTTTTAACTGACGCGGAAACAAAATGATATCGTTGAAACACGAAAAAAAATTAAATTCACCTATATGTTGATATAAATAACAAATTACGCAGTTTAGAAATTATCTGCTCCTTATTACAATCATATTTCGGTGTGAGCAAATTAGATAATTTATTTATCTCTTCATTACAAATAAATTAATATTTAAAAAAATAATAAATTAATATCAGCTTACATGATCTCTAAATAATTAGTTTTTTATTATGGAATCAGATTTTTTTCTAATTAAAATATATAAGTACACAAAATTATTTTGTTTAACTAATAAAGTACGATATATAACTTTTCGCTTATATTATTTAATTCACTAAAATATTACTTAGTTCGCTTATAATATTCTTTATTTATTTCTAGACATAGTACAACTTCATACACTTCAGAAATTAGGGGTTCTGAAATCTAATGTAGTCTTTTGAATAGTTAAATTGTTTCCTGGTTCTTTGCATCATTTTTCAGTCGTATTATGTATTATTTTTCTTTTCGTTGTGTTCTTCGCTTACTTCCTTTGCTGTGGGTACAAAAGTATTTCCAAGTATTTCTGTTTGTTGGACTTTTTTTAAAAATCTTCTCAGATGATTAATGTATTTTATATAATTTCTTCTGTTTTAGTTTCAACTATTACAATTTGCCTGGAAATATGTTCTTTAATTGGACCTTTCATCCAGTATATTCCAGTGATATATCTAATCCAAATTTATTCTCCCTCAGCATAGCAATTTTCCTCAGCATTGTTTGCATCTAACTCAAAATGTTTATTTTGGCCAATTAGCATCAGTTCTATGCTTTTTTTTTATATATCCAAACATCATATCAGTTGGGGATTTATCAGTATTAGTTGAAGGTATACTGAACTCATATAAAATAGCTTTTTACAAAATTTCTTGAATATTCATAGTTCCTTTCTTTATTATATTTGCGCTGCCTTTTCTGCAATGTCTAATATCCCACTCTTTAAGAAATTCATCGAATTGATGTGAAACTGGTGCTGTTATCTGATATGAGAATTTCAGGGAAATCATGAAAATCACATAATTTAAGTTTTTCAATTGTTTCCTAAGTACTGGTGTTTTCCATGATCCTTGCGTATGCATTTATCACCAAGAAAATGTAATCATAGAATAGTCCAGCATTGTTAATATGAATACAACTCCAAGTTTTTGTGACAAATGGCCATACTATATATTTTTTACTGGAACATTTGTGGTTGCTTGATATTTATCATAAGTTTTGAGGAAATGATTTATTTCTTTATTGATACTAAGCCACCATACATGACTACAGGTGAGTGCTTTAGCTCATATTATGGCATGATGTTCTTGGTGAATCACTTGTAAAACCTGGTGATGGCTCAGTATTAACACTTAATCATCCATTAATATGCATTCTTCATTAATAGGCAGTTTTTCTCTGATATTCCATGTAGATTTATGAAGTAGGTCAGGGTGATGGTCAACCTCTGAAAATCCATTCGATTAGCAGCTTATATCCTTTATCAACTTTGTCCATCCCACTACTTTTTTGCAGTCTATTACTTCAATATTCTAGCCACTTATATACTCAATGGTTGGTTAATTTTTCTCTGATTCTGACTTACTTAATCAGAACTCTTGAAAGTGCATCCACATTTCCAGCATCATAATGGCTTTCTTGCATTCTATAACACTTTCATCAGCTTCACAGGTCTGTTACATCTCATCCACAGTTCTTAAATTGTCAATGAGCAAAGTGCAGTAACCTGCCCTAAGATCAAATAAATTTTTGATGTTTAAGAAGGTCTCCAGATTTTCAGAGAAATGTTTTGATATTTTGATTGGTGTTTAAGATGGAGAATTAGAATTTTTTATGTATTTATGATGATTGAGTTATTTGCTATTTGATGATGTGATGTTATCATTTATAGGAACACTCCACAAGGTCAAGTTGTAAGCTGTTCTCCTTCTTGTTCAACTAATTTTCTAACTCAATCATGAGTTCCACCATAAATCTCATCTGAGTTCTCACAATGAATACAGATGTAAATTAATAAAACAATTTGTGGATGTAATTCTAGCTGAAGGCTGATAAAAATCTCATTAATGTAAATTTAATGAATGTTTAATTTAATACTAGCTTCCAAATTAAAAACATTTAAAAAATGATGCATTATTTGAAGTAGCTTGATATATATTGTACCCTTTATAATAGGTACAGACAACTAAGTAGAGTTGGAAAAGTAGCTGTATAAAAAAGTTTAAATTTGAGTTATTTTCTAACATATAATTTAAATGTTATAAATAGCAGAAGTTCAAACTCAGTAGATAGGAGCTTATAAAGATATGTTATATAGCTTGAACTCATTGTAAAATGAATTAAATGTAAAATGATACAATAAATTATCTAAAATGTATTAATTTTAATTTATTATATTCAATAAATACTACAAAGATAGAATAGCTGAATTAGAGTAATAAATATTTTATATTATAGGTTTAAAATAATTATTTTGTTTAAAATATTATTTAAAATGATAAGTTAATTTAATATTATTTTAAAAGATGCAGAAAGAATCACATGATTAGGTGATTGTGTGAATATATGTACTTTCAGAAAGTTAGGGAAATAAACTTTAGTTTTAACTTGTTAACAAATTTAGTGTAGTAAATCTTCAGTCTAGAAAAAATGTATTAGAAAAATAATATTTAAAATTATTATTTTATTTAGGTGTAGTATGTTATTTTTAAATCAATTTTAGATTATTTAAATATATAAAAAATTGTTTTAATAAGGATATTTTTAGATAAAAATAATTAATATTGAAGACATTAAATAATTTGATATTTAATATTGATTCATAGTTTTATAACTTAATTTTAAAAATCATATTGATGTAGTAAAATCCTTGGGTTAAGACCAGTATAAAAAGAGAGATTGGAGCCAGTCTATACAATTAATTGTTTTTCATAGATTTCAGTGTATTACAGATTTTGTTTGAAATTTATAACTACATTTACTTTTTTTATATTGTGACAGTAGTAATTTCTTTTAAATTATTATTATTTACTTGCAAGTGTTTTTGAAAAATATAATTAGAATAACTACTTAAATAATGAATCACTAAACACCAAATTTCCCTGTCAGTTTGTCTACTTGAAACTTAGTTCAGGACCTCAATAATACTGTGGAACTCAATAGTGGCTACTTAAATATTATGCAAATGAATACCAAATATTTAAAAAAGTACTGTAATAAAAGCAGAGTGGATTTATGCAAGAACTTTGTAATTTTTATAAATTGTATATTTGGAATGAGTGACTATTTATTTCAAATGACTTTATCATATTGCAAAGCAGCTCACTTATTAAAGTTAATTAAGAGGAACTGGATATTCATTAAAAATCTTATTTGAAATATTAAATTTGAAAAAAAAGAGAAAATTAAGACTGCACCTGCATTTTAAAACTAAACTTAAAATATCTTATGGTACAATGAATGTCTGTTTTATTATAATTGATAATAATAACTTATATTTGATTTGTCTTTAAAGAAGTCAAAATGAAGTTATGTTTTAAGAACAATGTATTTAAAGACAAATTGAAGAAAATGACTTTGAATGTCTTTTAAAGAATTTGCTATTGATAAATAAATCAATAAAAAATTATATTTTTACATAATTTATTTTGAAATAATGAACTGAGACATCTTCTTAAAAGATTAAAACTATATTAGTTAATATATGTTTTTGGATGATCTAAAAGTTTTTACCTGGAAAAGAAAAATATTTAGTGAAAAGATATATATTTAAAATGATTTAAAAAATCATAAATTTTTAAAGAAAGAAATATTTATTTTAATTCATGTGTGCTGATAACGGTATTAAATAAATAATTTATATTATAATGTCTGCTATTAATGATTTTACTGATGGAAAATGCAAATATTGCTTATATTATATTTATTGCAATCTATCTGCTCTACACAATGACCAAAATGTACATAAGAAATATTTTCATAAATGAATCAATAAATTATTTAAAGGAGATATTATATGCCTGAATAAATGCCCAGAGAAAAGAAACTGGAATGAACAATTATTTCTTCAGGATTATTAATATTCTTCTTGAATTTTTACTGGATTTTGATGTTGTTATTTGTACATTTCTTCATATGGCACCAAGATAAAAATATAATTGTACATGATACTGTTCAACTGTGGAGAAAGCAATTTAACTTATGAGCATGAAAAAAAAATCCTTTTGTAACTTTAAATTTTATTATTATTTTAATATTAAGTTTTAACATTAGTATTTTAGAATATTACATTTTTATTTTAAAACTAACTTGTTGAATTATTATATAATTTTAAGATAGATTAACTTTATTATTATGTTTTAAAAAAATGAGTATTCAGAAAGTAATTTTCTGAACAAGGCAAATTTCAGTGTAAAAGTTTTCTTTTGAATGAATAATTTTGAGAAGTGGACTGCTGTAAATGATTTAGCAATATAATGAGATCATTGGTAATAATTTTTTTTATTGTTATTTAGATTACATTTTTGCTTAATAATTTTGTTTCTTTTCTTTTATTTAAGAAAGATATATTCTAATTAGTATTTTAAGATTAATATTTCAAATTGCTTGAATTTAATGTTAAACAGTGGAATGAACTATTGATAAAATTATCATGTGTATTTTACAAAAGACTTGATAAATGCGGATGAATGTTATTGGGTTTTTTTTTGAAAAAACATCAAAGGATATTTTAAATATTTATTTATTGAGTGCTTGAATATGCATATATAAAATAACATTGTTACATTATTAATATTTGTTTTTTTTAATGTTGTCTATTGAAATACAGTAAAAGACATAATATCAATCTCTCTAAATTATATCATAACAAATAAAAAAAAATGTATAGTATTGAAGTATGTTTATCAAGTTCATTTGTGCATGGAAACTTTTTAAAAAAAAATCTTGAAATGAATTTATATCTTTATTGTTTTCTTTAATATTGTGTTTTGGAAGTTATTTTAGAATGCTGTTGCTATATTTTATGATGTGGAATGAGTTATTCAGTGTGGAAGATATAGGATTGTGGTCAGGAAAGTAATAATATTCTTATAAAATCCTAGGTGTTAGGGATATGTTGAAAGCTGTTGTATATGAATTATATTTCCATATTTTAAAGTTATAAAAATATACAGATAGCAAAGGACTGTATATATCTTTCCATGGACAGACCCATTTCCTCAATAAGTGCTATAATAGAGCTATGATTTGAATCTTAGGTGCCCGATGAATATGTACCTACTCTTATGATTTTCACTGTACCCATGATGATATTATCTTACTCTTTTAAAACATTCTTGTTATTATTCCATACCCTACACTTTAATCACTATCTATCAACACAAGTATCATCATAGAAGATAGTTTTATAAGTTGAAAAACTAATGACTAAACTGTTTGAAGTTGATAATTTTGTAAAAGGACAAGATGTAGTATATTGAAATTTCTTTCACAGATAATGATAAGATGTGTAGTGATTGCCATAGTATATAATGTAAGAGAGAAATAATTAATGCTCATGCAAATATTAGAGATCACTTAGCTCAAACAGATGCATATTCAAATGGAATGAAAGTGAGAATGAAAATGATTTTGATTGATATAGTGAATGTAAGAGTATAAAAACAAAAAGTAATATAAATGTCAAGCAATATAACTTATGGATAGTTCCTTAAATTTTATTATAAATAATTTAAACTTATTTAAGTTATAAAAATCTATAAAATTACCTCTTAAATATTTTTGCATAAAGGGAAAATTTTCTATTTTTTTTTTATATTTTAAAATGTTCTAATATTCAAATATCAGGATGGTAGTTTGCCATATTGCAAAAAGAGTATTTTTTTAAATAATTTTCTTTTGATATTTTATTTGGATTTTAAAAAATGTGTTTTAAAATATAAACTTGTGTTGATGTGCTTACATCATAAGAGATATATTTTATAGTAGAATAAGTATAATATTAAGTTGTTTTTTTAGAAATTGGGAAAAATATTCTAACTATTTCTAATACAAATAATAGAATACTATTTGACTGAATGAAGATTACATATTATCATTACTGTTACAAGTTTATTTTATCTTAGTTTTGAAATGGTCAGAATGAAGGCTATTCTTATTTTATTTCTTGTATTTATTGGTTAGATTTATTGTAAATATTTTTCTTTTTTATGTTAAATAATGTTAATTTTTATTTTATTTATGTAAATATTTTTTTATATTATGGTATAAATTTCTAAATAAATTTGTGAACGTTTTTGAAATTTACCTTAGTCAATTTGTGATTTATCTGTGTGTGCTTATTTAATTTTTCATTCTACCTGTATGATCCACAGAAATTAATAATTTAGAATATTATTTATTTGGCATATGATTCCATTAAGATTTCTTAGATAATATTTCTATTATAATTGATTGATTAACAAAGTATATTATTATTATTATTATTATCATAGAAGATATGATTATTAGTAATTATCTTTTTAAACTGATATAACACCAATGAGAGGTATAGTTGAAATTGCCACAATATAAAAATACATTATTTTTTTAAGTATGCCACATTAAACAAAGAAAGATTGTACAATGTTTACTTAAAATCTTATTATATTATTTATTTATTTTATTACTAAATTCTAATTATTAAGTAGATTTAATGTTGAGACTCATTAAGTTATAAAGTTAATCCAGTGGCATACCAATGAAGACAAACCACATATAAGTATACCTTATATTCTTAACGTGGCCACACATTTAGTCAAAAACTTATCTAATGAATTCAAAATAGGCGTCAGTACTCCACCAAACACAAATAGAATGATTAACAATGCAAAGGACAAAATAGAATGCAACCAAACTTCCCAAGTTGTATATAAGATTACACACCTCAAACTAGCTGTAAGGCAATATATTATGGTGAAACTTGGGCCACAGTAAACAATAGAGTAGCACAAGACTTACATATATATATATACAATAGAAAGGTAAACAAAAATGAAGGCAATTCAATATTTGCAGAACAGCAAAAACATTTAATCATAAATTTGAACTCTCTAGCACTGAGATTGTTTGCAAAGAAAGAGATGACATGAAAATAAAAAAAAAGTGTATTTCATTGTGAATGATCCAAATGCTATCAATTGAAGGGATGCGTGCTTTACAGTAGTGAAAAAATGGACAGGATAATTATTTGCATAAATTTGCATTCATTACGCTTATACAGTATAATGACTATGAATATGGAATAAACATACTCTGAAAACACTAAGCTAAACATTGTTATTTGTGAAAATTTTTATCAACTTCACCTATATACATTTAAAGTGTATTATAAGTATTAGTTGTTTATTGTTGTATTTATTTATAAGAGTAATCAGATATCATGTAAAATCCCTCATCATATTTAACTACAACATGCTAATTAATTCATTCATTTTGTTATTAGTTTGTTAGAAATAAACTTGAGATTATTATTATTATTATTATTATTATTATTATTATTATTATTATTATTATTATTATTATTATTATTATTATTATTATTATTATTATTATTATTATTATTATTATTATTATTATTATTATTATTATTATTATTATTATTATTATTATTATTATTATTATTATTATTATTATTATTATTATTATTATTATTATTATTATTATTATTATTATTATTATTATTATTATTATTATTATTATTATTATTATTATTATTATTATTATTATTATTATTATTATTATTATTATTATTATTATTATTATTATTATTATTATTATTATTATTATTATTATTATTATTATTATTATTATTATTATTATTATTATTATTATTATTATTATTATTATTATAAGAATTGTAAAATTTCTTATTGAAAGATGATGAGTAAAGTTATTAATTAGTATTTTATTAAAAGAATATTAATTAGTTTATTGTTATTTCTGTAATATATTTATAAATCATATTTTAGGATTATTAGACATGTATTTTAAAGACATGAGAGTATTACATGGTAGTTTTGCTATGTGAATTTAATGGGGTAATATTCTTATGTCATTGGGAATGTATCTTTTTGTGATGTATCCTCAATGTTTAAGCTAGTGTGTCTTATTGAACATCTCATATTAAGAGTTTTATAGGTGTACTTGTTATTTTAATCAAACCTTATTTTATTTATAATAATAGTTAGATTGATTGATGAATAAATAGATTAATTATTATAGTTGAAACTGTAATCATTTATTGTAATAGTATTTTATTTAATAAGTTTTATTATATTTAATCTACTAAATTTCTTATATTTAATTATTGAAAGATATTATTTTATTAGATATTGTATCTTAATAATGTATCTTGATTAGTTTTCATGTTAATTGTCTTGATAGTCATCATTTATGCAACTTAACTGTAATACATTACTGTTATCTTAGTTAGACAGATTCTCTTGCTCAGTAGTTTTTCCTTTAAGGAAGGGTACTATATATATATATATATATATATATATATATATATATATATATATATATATATATATATATATATATATATATATATATATGAATGGCAAAACAAAAGCAATGTACTTTGTATATTAATGCAGTAATGTTTGTTTCCTGCTAATCCTTATCTAAATGAGATTCCCAAATGGTTATATATTTATTCTCAAGCTCCTCATAAATCCGATCACAAATTGAAGTGAAAATTGTATCACTGACCAGAATTGAACTATTTTCAAGCCATTCTTAAAAAATTGTATGAATAAGAACTTGAACAAATAGTAATGTCTTATGAGACATGTAGGCTTACATTACTAAGAGAGATATTCCTCTTTTAAAATTTAGTTAAAAATCACATCCTACTAATACATTCATAATCCATGTATATTTTTAATTTCACAATTTTAATTATTTCTTTTGTGAAAAAATGAGTTAACCTTTACATACACACCCTTAGATTTACATAGCTTTCTTAAATGGCCATGTTTCCACAACCTCTACAATGCTTGTAATTCTATTTACCTTTTTTGACATGTGACCTTTCTTTCTACAACAGTACAAACTAGCTCTTGAATTAACTTGATCAGACTGATTTTTATTCTCAATCTTCATTACGAATGCATTACTATTATTATTTTTACCAAATTCTTTTGAGGCCAATACATTTTCATGGACTAATCCCACTTTAATCATTTCCTTGTAAGTTAATTCCATAAAGCCCAGAAAATGCTATTTAAGCCTATCATCTGACATCTCCCAAAGAAATTGTTTGGGCAGTGTTTTTTCCATATTTACAACTTTTTAGCATGCTCTCTCAATGTCTGATCACAATCACATAATCTGGCTGTCTATTTTTAAAATGTAGACATGCTACATGTTTTGAAGACTGTGAACTAAAGAAGTTATGTAACTTTTTTACTATTGTTGCATGTGATAATTTATCTGTGTCCCTCAGGATCGCATAGCTGATTTGTGATTTCAATCCAATTTTGTCCAGCATAACAAAGCAAAATGGCAACTTTAATGTGTTCACTAGAAGTTCTGTTTATATATAAAAGGTTTACTATCCTCTTAATATAAAATGGTCAATCGAAAAATCGATTTACATTAAACTCATTTATTGTTATTTTTGGTACTGACGTCATTTTATTACCTAATCAAATTTGCAATTATCCTTAGTTCACAAAATGATGCAGCTTCCATAATGCAAGTGTGTGTATGTACATCTTTTCTTCTTAAGTTGTGTCTTTATCATGTTTCAGATCATTCCAAAATAGTATGTGATAATCTTTTAATTGCCTTTGCATACCATGGAAATTTCTCGAATCAGATTATCAATTTACTTATAATAATATTTCTATTTCCGGAACAGAACCCATTCTTTTAATTTTAATCACTTTACTTGATCTCTAAATATTTAGTTTCTTTGCAATTGAAAAAAATTTTGCTAATAAAAATATCTATTTTATTTGAAATATTTTACTTAACTAATAAAATATATATTTTTGTTTACATTATTTAACTCACATAAATATTAGTCAGCTCTCTTATAATATATTTATTTCTAAATATAGCGTTAAGTTTTAAAAAAAAGTGTAAAACAGAAAGCTCATTGTGTGAGAAAGACTTCTCCAACAGCTTGACTCTACAGGTAATAATAGGTAAATATTCATTTTTGACCAATATGGTTGTTTGCATGGGTTGGCTTTGTGCCAGATATCTAAGAGAAAAATATGAAACCTCTTGAAAAAATAATCTGGATTTGAAGTCTAGGTAGTAGGCATGGCAGGTAGAAACTGCAAATGATTATTTATAAGGTAGAAAATTATCTAAATCTATTCTGATATTATTTTCATATTTGATCAAAGCATATCTATTGACTTAAGTTTTGAATATCCGGATATAAGCACTGAATTGCCACTTCTAAAAATCAAAAAATGGCAAAATGCAGCAAGAAAAAAAAAACAGAAAGTCAATTCAAATTTTTAATTTTAAGTTATTAGGCCACTGAAGAGTAAATATAATCTTACATCTGAGCATATTGAGATTGTATTTATTTCATTTGGTTTTAAAGGTCTCAGAATGTAAAATATCACATCCACTTCCACAGTCTAGTTTGGAATCTGGGAAGAATAAAAGTTATATTTTTTTTCAGATTTTATTCAAGTTAGGACTTTTTTTGGATAACCAATTCTAAGCCAACTCAGCTAATGAGGCTGTATTGGAAATGGATGACTAACTATTCTTAACTTGACACAAAAGATATAAGGAACAAAAATGTTTCAAACTCCCCCCATTTAAATAATGACTTCTTATTCATTATTCCTCTATAATGATCTGCTATAGAAAATTTTACCATGTAGTGGGGTAAAGACTTGCTCCTTCATTAACAGGTCTAAATATATACCTATAATATTAATAAATGCACTGAATATGCTTATATTAATTGTGAAAGGCATTATGGTGAAATTTTAAAACTTCAATAATTAAACTGATTGGTATATAAGTAATGTATATGTCTCATCTATAAATTTGTTTTTGTGGAATATGCTAGTATCTAAATGTTTGTCAACAATGCCAAAATAGTTTCCCATTCATATTTAAGTAGATCATGTGATTTTTTTTTACAATTTTATCATGTGACAATTTTATATTCCATTTTAAATGGTTAAGCAATATAGAATAAAAATAGTAAAATTAAACAATTTGATGACTCAGTAGGTCATAAAAAGTTTGAACTCTGGAAATGACAGAGCTGGATTTGATCCGTGACTTTTAAGCTGCTGAGTCTGACGCTTTATTCCTGCAGAGCAGCAAAAAATGATCATAATCTTATTTCAAACATAAAGCAGCAATTACTATAACCACTAAATTAAACATAATATTAGCAATGCAGTGATGTATAATTTTAATAAATGTAAATCTAATATATCTTTAATGATATTGACTACTATGTTAATAATATAAAATAATTCAACTATAAATAATTGTCTTCTTTTCTGAGCTAATGTAATACATGACTATTAGAGAAAAAATCAGCAGAAAGGGTTCTTAAAAAGAAACTGCCATTTCTGTAGACGTTTTCATTAACAATCATATTATATTATAATATAAAATAAACAAGCTAAACATTTATTCTCATATTGTTTCACTGACAATCTAAATTTACAGGTATATCAGAAACATCCATCATAAATGTCAACATAATAGCTAATATATGTTTATATAAATCACTATGATTATATTTTAATTTATTAGTCCATATGAAAGTTTACATAACAGAGAATGAAAAAACATTACTATGTAACTTTTGCATATGTTTGACAAAAAATGAAAAACTGGTCACTACTCCAGTGACAGTCTGAAATAGACTAGTATTTATAGTTTTATCTTTCTCAGTTCTGAAAATGTAACCTGAAGAGCAACAATTTTTGATCATGATTTCTCATTACTCTAAATTTGCTGATGATTGTGTTTGGACACCTTCATAGGTGTTGCCATATATAAATATACATCAATTTGCACCTGAGAGAAAACAAACTGGAAGTAGTAAAGCAAATAGCAATTAAAAAATCCTCAGAAATGTTAGCAAATAGTAGTGAGATTGATACAAAATAGGGTGACAAAGTGCAATATTGCCTATGCCACATAATATATCTTCTATTGTTTCATCTTCTCTGTGACATATACAATATGTCAGAATTATTTACGAAAAGGACTGTCTATATTTTATCCAAAAATAAAATTGAAATGGCATAAAAATTTAATTTGATTAAAAAAAATATTAAATTCTAGTGGCCAGAGTTAGAGGCTTTGTTTTAAGATTTTATTCCTGATCTCCATATATGTTTCCAGAGATTCTATCAGTGCACAAATAGAGATTTAAAGTTTCCAATATCGATATTTTATATGGGGGGGGGGGGCTGAGATTATATTTGTTTTATTGCATCTAGAAGTATAATTAGGAAGGAATGAGTAATTTATCGGTTAATAGTATTGAAATGGTTGACTATTATTGAGACAAGTTTCAAATATCAAAGAAATTATATTTTCTTAATGAAAGACATTGATAAAATGTGAATTACACACATTTCATAAGGTGTAATAAATTATAATCTCATTTCATATCTTACATAAATCGGCTATTAATATATTATAATCACTGCATTAAATATATAATATTAATAAATATATAATAAATTGTAAGTGCATGTAGTAGTATTAAGCATTTAATTGCCAATTTATGTAGTGTTTGAAATGAGTTTATAATGGTTTCTGCCTTGTATAATTAGCATCTAATATTATATAACATTTCTAATACAATTTAAAATTGTGATTGATGTGTTAACATGATTATATAAAAAATATAGCACATAATGATAAATATATAAAGTGTTGATATGATTGACTGATAATTAAAACTCTTACCTAGATGATAAATCTGATTATAGATAAAACTTATGTGCAATATGAGTCATTATATTGTTGAATTTAACAAGTTCTCATTGTGATAAAGAAGCCAGGATTTTAAACTTGCCATAGAGAACTTTCTAAATATTTCTAAATTTGGTTGTGGTAAAAAATTTACAGACAATAATAGCTTATGGAATTTGCAGAAAAATATAAATTCTCTCTTTGAAAAACTAACTTTAAATATCCAAATGAAGATATAGCAGAAATTAAGTAATATTTTGCCTGAACAGAAAATATTTATTTGAAGATAGTAATATTCTTAATAGATTCAATATAAGAAGTGAGCTTTGATTAGTGAGTTGGTGTGTGGTAATGCAAAACTAAAAAAATGAAAACTATTAAGAAAGTCAGTATTAAAAGTTGATATTCACTAATTTTTAGAAATATCCCAATGAATTTAAATTATAACTTGCAAATCATTTTAAAATTTTAATAGACTATAAAAATAATCATGATTGAAATCAATAAGAAGATATATAACAAAAATAGGTAGTACAAAATAGCAGCAATATATCAGTAATTTTTTTACTGAAACAAGATTATGTATGAAGAAAAAAAGACATGTAAATCTATTTTTAAAATGATGGATTAAAGAGAACTGAATATCTAAAGTTTTATAAAATGATATAAAAAATATTAATAACAATATGTTATATATAAAATCTATGTTTTTTCTATTGTATGATTAGTAAATGCATGAATGTTTGTCTGATATCATGTGTCAAAGTTATAACCACTATGTTTATACAAAGGAATTAATTCACCATAAATAAAAAATGCTCACAAAAATGGTACATTTGCTTTTAATTACAGAAATATAATATATATTTCATGATAAAGGTTCACAGACAGCTGCAGAAACAATCACAAATGCTGATTCATAATTTGATGTTAAGGTGCTCTGTGCTTTTATGGTGTATCAATCCCCTAATGTAGTTCAGATGAATGACATACTCAGCAATGTTTAGTAAAAAAACATATATTTACATTAAATCTTAAAAAAAAAATTGTTAAAGAAACCAATTAAAAATATATAAATATATTTAACAAAAACATATTACAAAAATGAGAGGCTAAAGGATGGCATTTTTGTTTTCCAATATTAATAATTGAAAACTATTAATAAAGCTAAAAAAAACTATTATGTTTATTCACGAGACTGTTGAAAACAAAAAAAAAATTACATTTTTTATTCAGAGGGCACTCCAGTAAATATATAGTTGTACTGTAATGCTGTCAAATGCAACAGATATATTTAAAAATGTAAATTTTAATTTACTTTTATTAAAATTCAAAAATTTATTTATTTAATATTAAAATGTTTTGTTTAATTTACATTAAATCTTTAAAAAATTTCTTAAAGTAAGAAATTATTACAAAAATGAAGGCCTAAAAGCCCAAAGATTTTGTATTATACCATAACAACAGTCTTTCAGGCCAGTGTATAATTCTCACATTTAAAATCTTTTGTTTCATTTACATTAAATCTTTAAAAAAATTGTTAAAGCAACCAATTAAAAAAACCATACACAGCCCTTTACAAGGTTGAGTATATCTGATGAAAATATAATTATGAATTAGCAAAGAAAGTTATAAAAAAATAGAAGACCCAAAAGTATAAAAAACATTTTCATTTTGGAAGGAAAGTTATTTTGTCACTATGAAGAAAATATGGAACTATTACTATAAAACCAAATGTCATCACAAAATATGTGGAAAAATTCTACAAAGAATTATATAGTGATAAAAAAAGAATTGTTCATCATTTCTACATCTATTTAAAATAAAGGGTGAAACAAGCAAGTTAAGCTATGAAAGAAATGAAGAGCTACAATAAAAATTGGAATTATAATTGATATGAAAAAAAGTTGAAGAAAAGAACAACTATTGGAAAAGTTATTTACCAAATGTCTAAATGTTAGAGGCATATCAGATGATTATCAAGAAGACAATAGGAATTTTGATATTTAAAAAACAAACTAAGAAAATAGTAAAAATTACATCACTATCAGTCTTTTATTTGTTCTATACTAAGTCTTTACTAAGATAATTACAATTCATCTACAACAAACTTTGTATTGTATTCAACCAAAAAAACAAGCCAGATTTAAAGTAATTTTATTACAATAGATTACATCTAAATATTGAGAAAAGTAATAGAATCAATCAGTGAATATGAATTGTCATTATGCTTTGAATTTGTAGATAATAAAAAATCATTTGATTCTATAAGAATTTCCAAAATGATTAAAGCTTTAGATCATCAAAATATAGACCCAGGATCATGACATATTCTGAAGATATTCAGTAGCAATAATTAGATTGCACGGTGATACAAAAAAGACTAACAGTGAAAAGGGTATACTGTGGCTGATTTCATATCTTCAAAACTTTTTACATAAAAATAGAAAGCTAAGATTGTAAAACTAAATAGATATTATTTAAGTAATTTAGATTTTATAGATGGTATGGCTGTTTTTGAAAATAATGCTTCAAAGCTTCAATAAATATTGCAAGAGTTATCAAATAAATGTTAAGTAAATAGGAATAGATTGATAATGATGAATTTGAAGAATTTAATAACTGCAAATGCTTAATTTATTAATACATATTAAAACTCAATACTAAAAATTAATTATAGAATTGAATTTGGATGGAGTTTTTTTTGGTAGAAAAGACAATATTAAAAGGAAATATACCTGTGTTTGAAAAGGAAAGTTATATATATATATATATATATATATATATATATATATATATATATATATATATATATATATATATATATATATATATATATATATATATATATATATATATTGGATGAGAGAACAATTATGTATCACTGACACCAGTCAAAAAATTATATACTGAAGTGAAATTGGGCTGGTGATATTGCTAGAAAAGATGATAATAGATGGACAGTTAAAGATTTAAATTGGATCCCAATATATTTTAAAAAACATAGAAAGAGAAAGCATGCCAGATGGATTGATGAATAAGTAAGTCTGCTGGTGTTATGTAAAAAAAGAAAAATTATGAATTGAAAAAACTGAATTAAACTTAGATCTTCATTCTGCTAGGAATTGATAATGTTTGAAAATGATGACGATTTTCGATTATGTGATGATCAGATTTATTCAAAATAAGCAAAAGTTTTACTTGTCACTAAGAGAGTACTGGATATCATATGTATTTTAATTAAGTGAACTTAGCCATATATGGAATCATTATAAATTACAAAATCAAACACGTTAAAGTAACAAAATAAAAATAATTCAAATAAATAATATTCTCTCGATTACTTTGTTATTATTAAAAAAAAAAACAACTAAGTGATAAGAATAAAAATAAAAGGGATAAGTAATTTATATTTTGTTTTCATTGGAGAATATAAATAAAAATTAATTTACTTATCATCATTCTCAACCATTATTACTTCATTACAAGATAAAGCTTTCTACCAATTTCTTCTGCTTTCCCCATCTCTAACCTCTTTTTTCACATCACACCAATGAACTTCTTTATTCATTCATCCATGTCATATCCAATCATTTTCTCCATCTTTTGTAATCCCTTGGGATCCAATTTAAAACTTCAACTATCCATCTACCTGGGAAATGCAGGTGAGGCATTGGGAAAATGCTTAAATAGCTTGGAAAAATATGTTAGCTTAAATTCAATGCTAGAGGAAATAAAACTCATAATAGCCTATTGTCATCTTCAGATGGCATCCCAAACTTGGTGAAATTCCTTATTTATTGGACCACATAGTTTTAACAAATTCAATCATGTCTTGAACCATACACTCCATTCTTTAAAAGACAAATGGCTAAGTTGAAAGATCTGATAGATGATTTCTTAATAGTATTCTAGGTTGTCTTATTTTTAAAGCATAGCTTTCCAAGTCATATTGAGGGAAATGTTAATCAGCACATACAGACATACTATCAAATAGGTAGTTGAGACATTAAATGTGTATGTCATCAGCAGGAATTTTACAACAAAAAAAAAACAATTTCTAAACATCAACAGAAAATGTCACATAAAGAGCATAAAATCCCACATATCAAAACTTTGCTGTATGAGAAGAGAAAAGAAAGACCACCATCATAAAGGCAAATAGAAAAACGTCAATTAGCTGTTCATCTAGCACTTGAATAATAAATGAATTGGAAGTCAATCAAATATTCACATTGGTGAAGACAATTATTCTGGCCATTAACTACAATAACATGGCGAGAACTTGATGGGGATTAAAACAATACTCAAAACTGTGGATTCAAGATGTTAATTAATTAAGGAGGGACCTTAATAATCTGTTTCTTGCTTTAGACTCTATAGGAATACACAGGAACAAAATATAAAAATGTACTTCAGATAATATAATGGCAAATTTGTTATGTGATTGGGAAAATAAAATATCTCAATTTGTATTCCATGATTGTCATAAAATTAAGATAATATTAGAGATCATTATTGTGGAGGCTCTATTAGAGTCAGGAAGTCAAATACTACCAAATTATGCATTTGGATCCACACATCAAAATCTTCCTTTAATGTTAACACTAATCACCCTGGCAAATAGTAGAAGGCCAAATTGGCATTCCAACAGATTTCAGTGCAAATATAAATTGAAAGAACATGCATAAGCCATGTATTTCTGATATTGGGTGGGTTGATTCATGAGTGCATTCTAAGCACAAAACTAGTTGCTTATTAGATTTTTATAAGGGTAAAGTGCCATGTTAATATCAAGTTATACCATTATTACTTCAAAGACAATTTCAGTCTGGATACCTATGTTGTGTGCAATATTGCCATCAGTGATGAAAAATAATAGTTGAGATCAAGAATCTCTGATATTAAAAAATAAATGGCAGGTTCAAATCAAAGAAATATTTCAAAGATATAAATCAATATTTCTAATGAGTGTCAAATTAAAATAATGGATATCTAGTTCAGTCATACCCACTAACTCATCAATATAAAGTGAAAATGGAAAACCAGTTGAAATATTCATTACTATTTAACAATCCCTTAGTATTAATAAAAAGATGGGTGTGTCAAATTATATTTATATACATGTCAGTTGAATTGAATTACAGTCCCTGATTATAATATTGTTCCTCTACTCTAAGAATTGTTGATAAAGTTTAGGGGGAAAGATTTTTGCTACTTTTGATGTGTTAATTAATTACTGGCAGATAAAAAAAATTCAGAAAAACCATCAGTATACATCATTCAGATTCAATGGGTATTCTTATTATTTTGAAAGGTGCTTTTTGGTCTAAAAAATATGGGTTACTTCAGTATTTAGAGAAGGTGTTCTCAAATGATATAAGATGCATAGTGGTTACATAATGAAATCATGTTGACTAATAAATCCAAGCATATTCCACACAGGCAAGTTGTGTCTAAAGAAGACTACCCTAGTGATGGAAAAAGTCAATTTTTTAGGATATGATAAATAACCATGATATTAGACTTTATCGTGAAAAACTATGGGTAATTCAAGATGTTCCCATCCTAAGACTAAGAATGATATCAAGTTCTTCTTGTGGTTGTGTAATTTTTATAATTGATTCTATAATGTTTTTGATATGGCATCTTTGTTACAATTATTGTCCAAGAATATGCCTTGAAAGTAGAGTCTAACATGATGAGGATTTTAAAATAATTAAAATAAGTTTCTAGATCAGGTAATGCTGATCTAACCTGATTTTGGAAAACCCTTTTGTATGCTAATCACAGTTAGTGGCTATGGATTGAGAGCTACAAAGAATTAACCATGTTTTGATTTCTATTCATAATGCAAGTGAATCCATGTGAACATGTGATGTTAGAGCTTGGATGACTGTTCAGTATTTATATAAACTGAAATCATTATGATTGGATTAATCAAATAAGACAGATGGTAAATTATATTACTGGAAGTTTAATGATTCTAATAGTCTTGATCCTACTCAATTACATCACATAAAACAGAGACTAGTGCTATATAAAACTAAGCTGCTGTGAACATGGTAAGTCCTAGATCAATTAAAGAAAAAGGATGAATTGAGAAGACAAAAATCTCATTTTTCTAGACATATATTTCAAATAGAGCATATATTTCAAATAAAGAATAAGATAATAATCCATGTTACTCCTGTGAGTTGTACTGAAGAGAATATAACAAATTCTGAAATATATATAAAAATTCTTATCAAATTATAAAACAGTATGGAAATAATACTTTTCTATTGAAAAAATAAAGACAAGAGTGTGTATAATGCCAAGTTAAGCAGTCTGCCACAAGGATTGAGGACTTATGAAAAAGCTTTTAACTACTGATATTGAAATAATTATTTAGCCATCATCCCATTTCACCTACTATGTTCCATAATAGTGTCTTTTTCCTTAATTCAAACCCAGCCCAGTCCATGTATATAATCTTCTAATAATTTTATTTATATAAAATAATGTATATTTACATGTATATGTGTGTATTTATATATGTGTGCACATCCAATAATCATATTAATATTTGTATGTGTAAAATGCATATGCCTTTATAAATGTAATATTTAATAAAATATAATCTTAATTAAGCGCATGAACATTATTATCCATGTGTAATTACTTATATATATGTGAAAGGTACCTAATGCAATAGATTTTAAAAGCATTACACCTCTTAAATTAATTTAAATTTGCATTATTTTGGTTAAATCTCTTTATTTAAAGGCTTTTGTATATAAATTTCTATTCCAGAGTGGTCTCACACACATATATATTAAAATGTTTATGAACTTAAACTCTTTTAAAAAAAATTTATCTGTTGTTATAAAAATTTGTAATTCTTAGAACAAAAAGTGACCTGTTTTTAATGTTGTTTTAAAAATAAAAACTTAGAACAAAAAGTGACCTGTTCACCATTATTGTTCTCATCCAAAAATGACCAAAGTTTTTACTTTTATGCCTTTTTAATTACTAAGAAGACTTTGTAAAAAGTTATAAAAAAGTTGCTCCAATTACAGATTTTTCAAATATAAATAATTTTAAGCTTTGCTAAGGGGATTCACTCATTAACTTTTACCATGCAAACTTCTGAATAAAACAACCACTGCCTCTCTCCCTTTGGGAGGATGGTCAATGCTCAAGCTGGAGTTTGAGGCCCATAGCCTGCCCAGCAGAAAGCATCAGAAGACATCAGCTCAGCTAAGAATGATGGTGATCAACTACAGGAGCCTCAACAAAGAAGATGTGGTAACATTTTTTCCTTGCAGAGCTCTTTAAAATAACTCTAAAAACTTTATAAATGAATTTTAAAACTTAAGCTAGCTAACCTATAAATGTGCACAAGCTTTTAAATCTGTATTGTAATAATGTTTTCAATAAACTAAAAACTAATTTCAAGTGGTAAAATATGATTTAAAATTATAATTTAACTTTTAAAAATTAATATCTGTATACTTGCCTATTTCTTTTAAAAATCTAAATGCTTGTTAATAATAACTTGTTCAGTTATTATTCTATCTTTCTAATCTGTGATCATGCCTTCTTATTTGTTTTATATATGTTATTTTATAGTTATGCTGTGCTCAGTTCAGAATGGAGATTGATTTTATGAATAAAGTTTGAGATGGGAGAGATGATTAGATGCTCTCTCTACACTAAGTAATTTTGCTCTTTAGTACACACACTCAAATCTCCATCCTGAAACCCTAAATATTTTGGTTAAGCTATAATATTTAGCTTATTATTGTTGTTATTATAATTAGGCTTGCAAGTCAATAAATAATTAGTTAATAAATGCATGAATGAATTATAAAGCATATTATGAGTATTGTTTAAGTCCCAGGTATGCTGTGACCTTTTTTAAACTATATTATAAGCTGTGCAGATTTAATTAGATTACTTTTAAATATTCCTTGTTAGCCTGTTTTAAGAATGCTAATTAATGAACTGGCATATGGTAGTTTTGCAGAACAAAACTATAGAATTTTGCATATTTTTAGCTAGTAATTACTATTGTTTAGTGTGGTGAATGTGTCTTTAGGAAGCACATATGTGCATATACTCTTTGCTGTATGTTTTACATGAATGGGCTTTTGATTTTAATGACCACCCCATCATCTTCTTAATTTAGACAGCTTTTGTTTAGAACTGGAAAACAAGGATCCAGATTATTTTTATAAGCTTCTTCGATCACCAAACTAAATGTTTACTTTATTCACAGTGTCATATGGTCAAAGGGAACTGAGTACATGGTACTGAATCCCCTGATTAACTACACATTCAAGATGCACACTTCTCTAATATATATATATAAACTAACCAAAGGAAATACATATAAAAACACACAAAAAAACTTATAAATCCAAGAAATAATATTATATTTCAACCAGAGAACTGGTTTTCATCAGAAAGAAAAAAAAATACACAGTAAAATGGTGATAATCAAAAATTACAGATTTGATAAAAGATTATTAAAGATTATAAATTTAACAAACCCTCCCTGATTGTGCACAAAATCTAACACAGAATATCTACCCAATCAATGACAGAATCCAAACAAAAAAAACTACATTTCCTCCTAATAAAGCTTAAATTCTATTTAAATTGAAATAAAAATAAATAAATAAATAATCCAAAATTAAAATATGCATATGTGCATACATACAAAAATTAGACTATGCTCACATACAAAAAATAGCTGTGCTCATATTAATATTCATTAAAAACTAAAAATACTTATACATTTTAATCAAAAATTATAGTTAGTGCAAAGTACAATAATTTATAATAATTAATTATTTATCTATATACCAATTAAACACAGATATTAAACATACATTTAACCAATCTTTACATAAAAAAATCTCATATAAGAAAATTTTCACATAAAAAAACTTTCACATAAAAAACTCACATATAAAAATCATTTAGGAGACCAGGTAACCCAGAGATGTAATAGTTCCAATGTTTAAATTCAATCCATATGGTTCTAAAGTCTTGAATTTAAAAATAAAAAAACTCTCCTTTTGTTTCCTCTCCCTTGTAGAAGAAAAACCTTCCTGAAGAATATATATATATATATGAGCAATTTAAAAGTATTGCAGTTTGTAATGTTATAATTGACTATTTATTAGTCTGCATTACAGTGACATGTTTATTTCATGTTTAAAGAGGTTTATTTAAACTTCATTGTATCAATATTACAGACTCTGTAGTCAAGTTGCAATCTTTAAGTGTCCATATATATTCAATGGACCATTAGTAAGAATGGATTTCCATTCTTGCTATTAAAAGGTGAGAAGGTTGCTTTGACAACAGTGAGAAATATTGATTATTGTGAATGTTTAGGTGGTTACTGGTTGGTATCTAATTATATATATATATGCTGTAGTATCTGAAGTTATACTATAGAGCTCCAGTTCATCCCTCCATAATGTAATATTTCAGCATTGATCTGAATATGTGATCTGATTTGTACATATATAATCTGCATAGAGAGCTTATTGCAGCTCATTGTATTTTATTAAACAATATTTGAAAATGTTAAGTAATAAATAATCATTCTCGCACTGACTTAACTGTCGCAAATTTAATAGGTAGGGCATAGTAAAATTAAGGCATGATTAGAAGCTGTAGATTATAAACTTGTTATCAACTTTCAAAATTATAGTGCATCAGAAGAGATTCTGTTATTTGCTTATCAGTGTTACACCTGTGTGTGTTCTTTAATGCACTCTTATTTATTGATTTATATTTATTAATTAAAATATATTAAACTATAACCACTGTGTTGACTTTTATTCATAATCCATCCCAAATCTTAGTTAAGTTCGTTTCAATATTGTATTAGTTATTATTATATGCATTATCTAGTCAGTCATAGATGTGTGTATGTATTTATCTATTAGTAATTTTGTTAATATTCTCCGGGTCTCTTGTTCCATCCTTTGCCTGCTGGCATGTGAACTAAAAAATTCTGAGTGCAGTTTCATATATGTCACTCATAGGGTAGTAAGTCATAGAGTGTTGGTGAAGGAACTGAGGTGTGATCAGATTTGAGGTCTCAATCCCTCATCTAGATCAGCCTTGGTATAATTTTTCAGGATTCTGGATTTTGTTGCGTGAATGTACAAATCTGACTGGTACAATATATAATTAACTGTATTTTCAGTATGGGTGGTGGATTTGTCATGATCAGGATGCTACAATATTTTTTGTGAAACTCCATGGAGTAGTATATTTCAGCAAGACCCTTACCCCATTTTATAATTTATATGAATGAGTTTTAAAGTTTTAAAAATGATCAAAACCTAACTTTCATATTTAGATTGCACTTAATTTTTATGTATAGTACTGTTCCATGAGTGACTAACCTTTAAGTCTAAAAAATTCTTATGAACAAGACTTAAGTCTTCCAAATATCTTTTATTTTATATTCTGTATCTTAAATGCTTATTATGCTTAAAATGAGATAGCTCTTCTGGTGTCCATCTTTTATTTTGCACTTATGTTTCAGTTATTAAATTTTTTGACTATCCAAGGATTGCAAGTTGGAATTCACATTACTCTAATTGTTAAAAGTCATATGAATCTATATATGATCAACAATAAAATAAATCAACAATCAATCTTGTGACTGGATTTTAAATATGTCTACTGTAGACCAAGTGAACTATTTAGCTTATGCCAGCTTGGGGCAATAATTTAAATATAATCTGGATGCACAAAATAAGTGCTCATCCATCAGAATATATAATAATCAAAACAATAATGCTGAGATGTTAAAATATGCTGATCACCATCAATGCTTTGGCCACATACTACTATTAATATACTGTCCAACTATAAATTTAATGTCTAATAGAGACTAAACTAAAATACAATGTAGTGCATGGACTTTAAAAAATATACTCTTCACACCAACCCAGGATTATTATCAATTGGATTCTCATACACTAATATGTACTTCTTTCATATAACAGATCATTATGCATGAATCTAGCTCAGAAAACACAAGATCTATAACTGTTATAGTGAACAAGCCTATAATGCAATATATAATATCCTAAAAATATTTAGAATTAAGTCATGGGAATAATTTTAATAATAGAATATAAGTTTTTTAATAACAATTTAAAAAATGACATTAAGGTCTGCAGAATACAACCATACATATAAATTAAGTGTTCTGATTTTGATTAATATACAAAAAAATAAAGTATAAACTTGTGATTTACAATATCGCATAATGAGTTTACTTAAAACATATATATATATATCATCACACAGATGTGTGGTATAATCATTTATTAACATTTGACTTGTCATAAAATAATAAAAAATTTAAATTATCATATATTAATGATACAAATACCTCATACTTAAGATTTACATAATACACATACATATATATCACACAGACACACAGTATCATAATTGATTAACATATCTGAATTGTGAGATCAAAATAAAATAAATTTTAAGTTATCATATTTTAATGATATAGATATCATATAAAGTTTACATAATATATATATATATATATCATTGCACAGATGTGCGGTATAATAATTGATTAACATAAATGAAATTCATTTTCTTTCTTATAATACATAATTTATTATAGATTTAACATATATGTGTGTGCACATAGAAATGTATGTACATGATGATGTTTATACCATGATATTTTAATTTATCAAAATAAAATTATCAAAAATATATTTTTCACATAACTGCACACATATAACAAATGTATACATAAAATATAAATGATATGAATTAAAATTATTCATTAGCTTTTTTTTCCTGGTCCATAAAAGTTTTCTTTTCTAATCTAAAAAGATTTAACTTTTCATTTTTTCAAAATAAAATAGTCTATAAATCAATCATTTCATTCAAGAAAATTTTTACTTGTTTTTTTTTTTTAAATATATAGATTTTTAATGTCACTTTCTATAAATAAATGATTTAAAATAATACCATTCTTTTTATATATGTTGCTTTTAAAAATGTCATTTTAAAGGAATTATTTAAAATAATTCACCAGCTGCACTTTATATAAATATGATGCAGTATGTTTATCTGTGATTCTTTGCATATGAACAAATCAGCATACATATACCAATTCTTCTAAAAACTGATGGACTCTCTGATTAAGTGTCATCATCAGAACAGGGATAGTTCAGGTAACTGTTTAATTTTAATTGGTCCCACTTAGATTTCAGGCCAGCCATTTAATACTATGCTGGCTATGGAGAGCTCAGAGAAGTTGGGTTTTTCTTTCTAGGTCCATCCAAACTACAGTATAGTGAATTAGTAGCAGCCACTGCCTTTAATTACTCATCTTCATGGTAGCTTTGTATAACTCTGGAAAACAACTAGTTTAAGAACTCTAGGAAAACCAACTACTCTAACTTTTTATCAACCCTTTTTATAGTTAGGATAGAGGAAAAAATTCATTAATTCAAGAATATTTTTTCTATTTTTATCATTTTTTAATTTACTTTAATCCTTTTGAAATTTCATCAAATGTATAATCTATAAGTTTTACTTTAAAAAGATTTCTAAAATGGATAGTAGACATTTTATCAAAATATCATACAAGTTTTAATTTAAAAAAAAGATTTTTAAAGCAATGGATTTTTACAATTATCAGTAGATCTATTGTAACATAAAACATGCCTGTCTCACCAGACAATTACATTTTATTACTAGCATTGAAATAAGAAACATTCACACTAAACTAAAAAGGTGTGACACCAGCTCATAAAGCTGAAAGAATAGAAAACAACTAAGCATGATGAAAAGTATATGCTTAAAACTAAAGGTGAAACAAAATTGGTCAAGATGAGCATATATAATGAAAAATAATTTGATTCAATTTTATTCTCCCTTTGTAAATATTTACAAATTAAAAGCAAGACAATGCTAAGAGTATATAGGTTGAGATAGAAAAGAAAGTAAATTGAATTCAGTCTGTAACATTAAGATGTGTCAATATTCTCTTTTTAAACTGCAGTTTCTCTTTGTTTAAAAGATATTATAATTATATTTAAGAGAAAAAACAGATTGATAAATGTTTATTTTAAAAGAAAAAAAATCAGAATAATCAAAATAAAATATTAACTGAAAGTTATTAAATTAATATTAAATATAGTGTGCTTTCAAAAATGACTTTTTCTTGTCTTTTGAAAAGGAAAGTTGTAAAAAAAACAATTACTGTAATTAAATTAATTACAAAAAATGTAATTAAATATTGATTAATTAAGAGAGATAAAAAAATTTTGAAGGTAGATAGTTTATTAAAAGAAAAATATATGTTTGAAAAACATTTTTCAAAAAATAATGATTATGAAGATATAAATTTGCAGAGATTATTAAGTTAGTTCAGATCAAACATGTCTAGCAGAGTGAATGCATGATCTTAACACAGAAAAGGAAGCAATGCTAAATAATATATTGTTATCTGCATCCTGTTATACTCAAGTTAAGTATAGCAAGTGATATTTTCCAGTGGGAAAATATTATTCTTAGTATCATGAAAATTACAAAATAATTAAAAATTAAAAGTTTGTGCTTCTTTAGCATGAGTAGTTAATTCACTTCTGTATATTCATCTCTATCCTATGATGTAGCACAATAAGAAGAGCTATATAAAGTGATCAGCAACAGAGTACAAAATGTATCAATACCCATTATCACCAAAGATATTTTTCCTACACAGTGATTTATATGACAGTTGCTGTCTTCCTCTAAAATTCTATCAAATGATGATGTTTAATCTTTAATTAGATAATTATAAAAGATAAAATTGCTGATTATCCTAACTTGGTAAACAAAGAAATGATACAATTTGCCATTGATGACCAATCTAAGGATAAAATATAAAGAAAACATGACAAATTTATAAAAAGAAGAGATCTACCATTAATAAATAGCCAGAAATATTAACTGGAATCATAAAGCAGATCAACCAACTAATAAACAAAGACTAAACTTATTTAGAATTGCTTAAATCAAAAAAATATTTGGAAAATTTAGAAATTTCTGACTCAAATAGATTTAAGCTTTTACATTAATTGAAAAACTTGATAAGATTGTAACCTTATATTTGGGTACAAATATAGTTTGGTGAAACTGATTTAAAATTTCTCTATCTTCTTCTAAGTGACTAGATTATCATGGTTAGCAATTTGTATATACTTGGTACTTGTATTCAAATTAACTCAATGATGAGATTAAGTAATTTCATTTTTTTGCTTTGCTTATTGTATATATTTTTTCATATATTAGTTTTGCTCTATTTCAATCACTGAGCTAGACAAGCAGTGCTTAACCTAAAAAAACCAACAGGATATTACATCAATTTTACTAAGATAAATAATAATAATCATCATCATTATTTGTTTTTCTTTTTAAATAATCCTAAAGATTATTTAGTTAGATTAAAAAGATTTATTTAGTTAATTTAACTTGAATTAGTTGATAGAATAATAAACACATTTTTTTCTCTTGTTTTTCATTTTAACAGAAATATGTAAATAAATTGAAATGTAATTGGCTAAAATGAAAAAGAGAATGTTCAGACATTTTTTTAAAAAAAAAACGTGTTATACAAGTATCAAAAGAGCAGAACATCTTTTTTTGCAAACATATAATGAATACAAAAGCTGCTCTTTCAAAAAAAGATTTAAGAACAAAAAAAGAAGCTAAATTAAAACTTTTCTTATATAATTCAAGTTGTATATTATGATGTGCTAATAACAAAATGAGGAACTAAAATTAACCCATTTGACTTTCAGATGACAGAGAAATGTCTTTTGGCCAATTCTCACCCTGGTCAATTTTTTCATAAATATTATACATTAAAATGTGTGTAAAACAGTATATTTTATTATAATTTTTTCCTCAAAAAAAGCACAATATTCAAAATTCCTTTTTTTACAATAGACATAAGCCCCACCCTGACATGCTATGCCATTGTCTGCTGATAAGGCTGTAAAACATTTAGCATTTTATGACATTGATGTTTCCAATGATGCAAAAACATGTTTATTTGGAATTTATTATGGTTTTAGATATATTTTTTTAAATAATTTGCACTATATTTATTAGATATCAAAAAATAAAAATTATTAATAACATTTTGACTTAAAATACTTTATTTTCAAAAATATAATGTTATATTAGCAACTAACATAAATATGGCCTAAAGCAAATTAAAAAATTCTACCTTGATGTAAACAAGCTTCTTTATTTACGAGTAAAAAATATCAAGAAAATATCGTAATTTTGCAATAAATATTCAAAAAATTAAACTTTTAAAGCATAATTCATTAGATATTAGAGAAATAAATAAATATTTATTCAGATTCTTAAAAATAATGAGAAACAATAAATATTTCATTGATTTTATAAACTGAAAATAATCTTTCTAAAAACTATGACATCTAATGTCTTTTGTTTTGATTATGATCGCATTTTTATAATATTTACAGAAACAAAATGTGAACATTTAAAATTTATTTCAATAGTAGACAAAAATATCTATCAAATGAAGTCAAATTTATTATTTTCTGACATGTAATAATCATTTTATTATATATATTATGTTGACAATGTAGACAAAAAATTTTTTTAGAAATAGTTAAATGCAGTAGGGTTAAATAAATTTATTCGAGTCTTCTAACTAAAAATCTAACTACTGATAATCTTCCAAAATGTCTATAATTGAAATGTGTTGGTATTATTCACCATGACAATGACAATAATAATTTTACAGGTCAGTCTATCTAAAAATATTCTTTATTGTTTGCAGACTATATTAATCATGGAAATATTTTACTTTTTGATTTTAAATTATGTAATTATACCATATATGTGTGGAGTAGAATTCCTTAGATATAAAATTTTACTTTCATGACCTTAACACATATCATTGTACTCCATATCTGCAAAGTGTAATGCTATATTAACATTTTTTGTATGCCAGTATCTGAATGATAAGGAATTCACTATAATCCACTTTGAACTGATATTAGAGATAATATTCCTGCAATGAGAGTTATCTTATTATTAAAATTATAATATAGTTGCTGAGAGAAGATAACAGCTAACTAAAACATTATTTTATAACTGTCATAATTATTTGCTTGGACAATCATTCTTGGTCTTCGAAACTGACTAAATAAATTAAAAGTAATGAAATATTTTAATTTTGGAAATATAAATCATGAAGTTTATTAAGTTTTGAGAAATACTCTAATTAAAATTATACATGTCCTATCTTTTAAAAATATCCAAGTATTCAGAGAGACTACATGTGAATCAATAAATTATGGAATATTCATTATGAGTGAAAACAAAGGGAAATACAATCAAACTCATAAAATTCTGTATGTTGTAATTGAAAAACTATTTAATTTATATATTGTACATTAGATAGTAAAAAATGTTATTGATTTTATTGGTGAATATTCAATATAGTTAAAATATTATGTATTTAAATGTAGTAGTCATTTAAATTAGTATGTATTTTGTTTTGATTCATATTACATATTATTCAGTACTGTATAAGTTCACATATATGTTCTATTGTGCCTAAAATAATTATTTATTTATTAATCTAAGTTCATAGTGGTGAACATATGATAGAGGGATTGAAGAGAATCAATTATTATGGGACAGTGCTTGCATAAAGGTTTAATGATTATTTAATGAATCCATGACATGCATCAACACCACATAGCTTAATGCTGTATGTCTTTTCAGGGTTTTAATAGGTCTTATTATTTTGCCCAAGTTCTAGGCAGAGTTGGCCATGATTTCAGTTAAATTACTTATTTTATTTTATGTCTTAATTCAGGCTTGTAAGATAGCATATATCTTCTAATTTAACATTTTTATTGATGAGGGTAATTTTATGTCTCTTATTTGGAAAATAAATATTAATACTATTTTATAATGTTATATATTATTCTGTGCTGGTGGTTTAATCCACAGAATTGTTTGCCATTTATTATATTCCTTATATTATTCTGTGCTAATGGTTTAATCTGCAGAGTAATCATTTGTCATCTTATTATACCCTTTATATTCGTTCCTGCATTGATGATTAATCTCCAGAACAGTCTGTAATTGTGCTTGTCATTCTGATAATGGTTAAAATACCTACAGGGCATTTAATGCTTTGTTATTCCATTACATGGATGAATACATCCACAGGAGTACCATTGCTATTTGTTGTATAATTATGTTTGGGCAGAGTTTTCAAATATTATCATGCCAATGTTTTTCCCTCATCTTTAAATTGACCCTGTGTGTTAAGTTTATCAGCCATTCAAAAAGCATCTGATAAATTATTTTTACAATTTGTTACAGGTCAATTATATGATATTCTCAGCTGGGTTGAGGTTTAAATTTCCTCTTTCATACATTATTTCATCATAGCCAACTTTCACAGGTTTATCAATAACAATGGTTTTTATTATTATTATAAATCTGGGTATATGTGCATTGGTTCTGGTATTGAGATATTGGAGAAGTTATTGACTAGGTGTTTGAACTCATTATCTCCCTTATAAGGGGCAGAAATAACATTAATCTGTGAGAAAATTGTATATTGTGTTTATTTAGAACTCATGCACATTATACATGTATAGAAACAAGTACATGTGATGGTCCTTTATTTTATTTATTTATTTATCTTTTTGTGAACATTGTATTAACCAATTATTTATTTAATATTGTTTAAGTCATAAATAAACATTAATTCTGTAATTTAACCTAACTTTGCTATTGCTATTTGTGATACATTGAACCAGAAAATCCACCATATTTAATAGATCATATATTAGAGCACATGTTGCTCTGATGATGCATAGAAGGTTTGTTGAAATTCTAAGAGAATATTTTAATGCTTTTGTTCTTGAGTACTGATGTAAAGGGTATAATAAAATCTCATTTACCTCCTTCATCACCTCCATTTTGTTTTGTTAATTCTGGAATGTAATCCAGAATTTGTTATTTCTATTGGTGTTCATGATATTAAGACATAAATTAATAAATAAGTTTGCTAACCAGTATGATGATTGAATCTATTTTCTAATATTATAATTTATGATTTACATATTACTATAAGAGTTGCACTGCTATTGATTTAATTTGGCATTTAAGTTAATGATAAAAAAAACCTAAAGTTTTGGTCCCTATTACCCACTAGTGGGTGTTCCAGCCTTCATGGTGGGTGATAGGGGTTTTTTCCAATACTGAAGCACTTTTTTTTAATTTAATTGACCTTTTAAAAAAATTTCATGATATTATTCAAAAACATTTTCATTAGGTTTTTATACAATTTCCTGTGACAATTTAAATTTCTTAAAATATACTATTTGTATCTCCTGTGCATAAGTTTAGTTTATGTTATGTAAGTGAAACTAAAAGGAGCTACAGGGTGACCTCTAGCAAAATAGCCTTGTCCCAGAATAGCCCATGTATCTCCTTTTTCCCCCCAAACCCAATCCATAATGTGGGAGAAGCATGCACAGATGACAATTTATGGTGCAGGCTCTTTTGTTTGCAGTTGCATTGATCAATACACAGTTAGATTTGTGAAAGTGAGCATGTGTCTACAGCTTCAAACAAAACATAAAATATTGTGAGCCCATGTCTCAAAACAAGAAATATGTTCATGGCTATTTACCAGAGTATCTAAAGATGGTTTTCAGAGAATCTGTTGTAAATAAACAACATCCAATGTGTTTATTGTCTCATCAAACATTATCTAATGAGACAATGAAACCAAATCAATTGCGAGAACATCTTGTTACAAAACATCCAAATTATAAGAACAAGCCCATTGAATATTTTCAGGAAATATATAAAAAATTTCAAAATCATTCAACAATCATTGCATCATTTAAGAAACAACATGCAGTGAATGAAGATGGATTAATTACCTCATTGCATTTCACAATTAATAACAAAAAGTGATAAAAACTATAATATTAGAGAAACTGTAATAATATATTCTATAAAAGAATTTATCTCAACAGTAATGCATCAAGATATACCTGAAATTTTAAAAATGTTGTCCTAAGTAATAGCACAATAAAATAATGAATTGAAGACATGGCAGTTAATGTTGAAAAAGTATTCTCCAAAAATCTTCATTTTTCATATAATTGGACAAGTCTACCATTAAAGATAATAATGCTTTATTGATGGAATATGTACATATTTTGATGAAGACAATTCATTATGAGAAGAAATGCTATTTGCAATAAATCTCATTACAGATACAAAAGGATTATCTATATTTAATACAGTGAAATCATCCTTTACAAAAAATAACATTCCTTTGAATAATATTATTGCATGCACTACTAGTAAAGCACCATCAATGGTAAGCCGCTATCATGGATTTGTTGCTTATTTGAAGTAAGAAATGCCAAATGTTTTATGTATTCATTGTGCTAACATTGCCACCAGGATATATCAACACAAATATTTATATAATAAAACCAAAAATAAGGATGAAATTAGGTCAATATTCTGGCAGAACCAAGTTGGAAACACTCACATTTTTGAAAGTTCTGAAGCCAGCATTATTTGTTCAGAGAGAGACAATGTTAAAAGAAAAGTGAAGAAAGCCTATTTAATATCCAATAATAACATTGCCATTAATAAAAGAAGGGTTTTCTTTACTCTCTCCAAAGCATGGAATACTTAGTGATTTGCATATTTTATGTGAACATTTACATGTGATTAAAAATTGTTATTTTCCATGTATCATCAATTAAATAGCTATGATCATAAGGTTTAAATATTTCCCTGAAAGCATTTAGCTATAAAGTATTTTTAAGTTAAAGGAATCTTCACTGGTTGATATGTAATTAACATATTTATATTTATTATTTAATAATTTAACAGTGAAGGAAATAAATTATTAATAATTTACAATCGATAAATAAAATATAAAGTTTTTATTTATATATTTGCAAGTGCTACCAGATAAATATAATAAATACAATATAAAATATTGATATAAGAAAATAGTAATAATGATAATTATAAATATTTAAACTTGAGGCCTTATAGTTAACTATAAAATTAAGACTTTACCAAATGTTAAAATTTTTTAAGTATTAAGACATGATTTTCTGCAGATATACTTTTACTATATATGTAAATAAGTCTTTAGCAATCCAGGTTTGATGTTGGTTGTCTTCTTTAGATATTGGTGATAATAGATATTGTATACAATAGATCTTAATAGGACTTACAGTCTATTCCATTTCTTTTCTTAAAGCATGGTTTTCTTCATCAAATCAGGCTGAATTGCATTTTAGCAAATTTCAGCATTTGTCTGGATTCAATTGCATAATTCCAAATATTTTGACCAATGTGGTTTTCTATTTTTTTGCCACACATATTAAATAAACCTTGACTATCTATGGTCATCAAAATTGCTGGAGTGGATAAAATATTGAAAAATATTTTAAAACTGCCAGCAAAGTATAGCTAGCCCAAACTATATGGAGGGAAATTATTACAACTAGCTATTTCTCCTATCTTCAATGAATCAATTTGTTCTGATTTCTTCTTGAGTTAAGGCTTAAAATAGAATTGACTACTGTCATTATTCTTTTATGATTTATTTTTATTCACATGTCTTTAACACTTATATCATACTCAAGGATATTTATTAAAAACTGTTTTATCAAGACCTATTTACAAGATTTAATATCTATTTATTTACAAAACATATTTATTACAAGCTTATGAAATTAAGTCATATGATATATGACTTGATTTTACTTGCTAGTATAGTTTTGTTTTTAAGTCTTAAGTGATATTATATTGCTAAAAATATTAATATATGGTGTAGCTGAAAATTATTCAGGGCCATATAGCTATTTAAGTTAGACATATGGATTTGAAGACATATAGGTGTCTGAAAATTTGATTTTCTACTTAATAGTTAACTATCAGATAAGTGCTGGCTTTGAGTTGGTATTTTGCATTAGTGCCTGGACCCTCCTAATATCTCACTGAAGACAGCCCAATAGCTTGAAAACAGGTTGATGTTTCTAGAAAGAGATTTCTAAATGCTCTCTCTTGCAACATTTATCGATAAAGCTTGTTAGAACTATTAACATGCTCATTATTTTATAAATGATAAACAAAAAGTTTTTTTGTGGCAATATTAGAATGAAAAAAAAGATTGATGTGATGTATGACTTGACTTTATTTGCTATTATAGTTTTGCTTTTAAGTCTTAAGTGATGTTATATTGCAAAAGATATTAATATATGATGTAACTGAAAGTTATTCAGGCCCATACAGCTATGTAAATTACATAACTGAATTTCAAGTGTCTGAAAATTTCAGATTTTCTACTTAATAGTGAATTATTAGAAAAATGCTGACTTTGAATTGGTATTTTGGATTTAGTGTCTGGAATATCCTTGTCCTTCACTAAAGATAGCCAATAGCTTGAAACTGTTTTGGGAATGGAAATGTTTCTAGATAGAGATTTTTAAATATTTTCTCTTGTGGCATTTATCAATAAAGGTTGTTAGAGCTATTAGCATGCTCATTATTTTACTTTATTGATAAATATTTTTTCATTCCTTAAATTATTTTATAAATGATAAACAAAATAGATTTTTTATGACAATGTTAGAATGAAAAAAAAGATTGACTTTTAAAAACTGCTCTCTATTTTTCTTAATTTTAGTGCCTCATAATTTATATCATATTTATATTTGGTATTTAATTTACTATAAGAGAAAGGCAAAATATTTTTTCAAAACTCTATCTAGCAGGAAAATCTGATAACATCATAAAATACAGAATATTTTTTCAAACTATACAATTCAAATTCATTTCCACTCATTAAAACTATTTTTTTCTTTATATGATATGAGCGATCATTTTATTGTTATGTAATTTTACATAGTACACATTGTAATACAAATATAATAGTACTATAAAGTCTATAGAATATTTTTTCTTCTGATTCCTTAACCAATATAATTAAGTTATATATATATATTTAATATGTCATACAAACATACACAGTAACCTATAAATTTATAAATTAATTTGATTCAAAATTGCATATGTTTGTCCATCTGCTTAATGAAGTAGTTTCTTTTGATGAAGTTTACCATTATCATAGCTCCCTTAAAATTAATTATTGTTGCTGCTTTATTTATACTGTAATAATATTAGGCATGCATTTTTATTTCAATTAGTCCATTTCAATATTCCATTGATGCTATTTTCTTTTTTGTTTATTATATTTCTATAGTTGGCAATAAACCCCATCTCCTTAATATTTTCTTTTTGTCATCACACTCCATACTCATTAGACTGACTGACTGTCAGTAATCAAAGCAATGATCAAATTGTATTACATGGTCTCAAAAAATTTACTGGGTTCTATCAGAGAATTCTGCAGTTTTGTAATGCAAATGATTTGGCTGCAGTCAATTTATTCATTTACTATATATATATATAATTATAATTGAAATAATATTTTTAACGGTTTATAAATAATTACAAACAATTTTAAAATCTGCAGAAGTACTTTCGGTTACTTTCTAACCTGCCTCAACTGCCATTAAATTCAAAAACCAAAAGCGGAAGCAAACGTCATCAATTCAAATTCCACGAATCTCCTATTTTAATGTTAGAAGCTTGTCGATTTATTAAATGCGTTTTATTTCTGTTTATAAAAATTGCCTCTTTAATTTTTCTTTTACTATGTTTTCTCTCTTCATGAAGAATTTTCACATTTTCAAAATTAAATTTAAATTTATATTTACATGTTTTTTCGTGATCAAAGAAAACTGAAGAAGATATTAAATCACCATTATTTTTATTTTTTACACGCTTATATAATAATTTATGTTGCTTCAATCTTTTATCAATACTGCACCTAGATTCACCTATATATGATAGCATACAATCACAAAAAATTTGATATATGACATTACTTTTTTGCTTGAAAGGTATGACATCCTTAGAATTATTGACTAATTTATTAATATTGTTTGGAATGTAGAATGAAACATTAAACACATTCTTATATAAATCCTTAAAAAATTTTACTTGTGGATTTGAAATAAATGGAATAGATATCCATTTTTTATTATTAATCTTCATTTCTTTTAAATCATCATAATTTTTTTTAAATTGACATAAATCATTGTTTATTTGTTCCATTTTATAACCGACATCAATCAATTCCTTGGCAAATATCTCAATATTTTTTAGTTTATCACTTTGCCAAGGAATTGATTGATGTCGGTTATAAAATGGAACAAATAAACAATGCTTTATGTCAATTTAAAAAAAATTATGATAATTTAAAAGAAATGAAGATTAATAATAAAAAATGGATATCTATTCCATTTATTTCAAATCCACAAGTAAAATTTTTTAAGGATTTATATAAGAATGTGTTTAATGTTTCATTCTACATTCCAAACAATATTAATAAATTAGTCAATAATTCTAAGGATGTCATACCTTTCAAGCAAAAAAGTAATGTCATATATCAAATTTTTTGTGATTGTATGCTATCATATATAGGTGAATCTAGGTGCAGTATTGATAAAAGATTGAAGGAACATGAATTATTATATAAGCGTGTAAAAAATAAAAATAATGGTGATTTAATATCTTCTTCAGTTTTCTTTGATCACGAAAAAACATGTAAATATAAATTTAAATTTAATTTTGAAAATTCTTCATGAAGAGAGAAACCATAGTAGAAGAAAAATTAAAGAGGCAATTTTTATAAACAGGAATAAAATGCATTTAATAAATCGACAAGCTTCTAACATTAAAATATGAGATTCGTGGAATTTGAATTGATGACGTTTGCTTCTGCTTTTTGAATTTAATGGCAGTTGAGGCAGGTTAGAAAGTAACCGAAAGTACTTCTGCGGATTTTAAGATTGTTTGTAATTATTTATAAACCGTTAAAAATATTATTTCAATTATAATTACAATATTGTTTTTAATTAACGGATATTTTATTTATTTTACATATATATATAAAATCAAGTCATATACCACATGACTTATATAGCTTGCATTTAAAAATATGTAAAATAAAAGTAGGCTAGTAGCTCTAAACAAACAACCCATTTTCTGATTTCCTATTGTTTATCATAGAGCAGTGAATATAGTCCTGCTTTGATTCCAGCCTCTAAGACTCAAGGGAAAGGAGCAAGGCATAGTTCTAGATTTTTCAGCCCCTAAAATTCAATGAATCAGGCATAGTTTTATATTTTCCAACCTCTAAAACACAATGAAGTAGGATATACTTTTGTATTTTCCAACCCCTAAAACTCCAAGGGAGCAGGGCTTTGCAAAAAATTTTGCATTATCTTTATCAAGGGTTATGATAGTCACAGAGTCTAAATTGAGGTAGTTCCCTGGGTGTTCATGGTGCATTGTGTCCTTATAGTTCAATGGCTGAATGGCTGAATTCTTTATCTATCTTAGAAATGCAGGTCATTATTCATTCTATTGGCTGTCAGGTGCCTCTCAGGTCTCTAAAAAAATTGATGAGTACCTAGTTTGAGGTATGAATTTTGTTTTCATTATATGTGTATATTATGTAATATATTGTTAAATATGTGTTTCATTTTTATTTTCCATTTTTCCCAAAAGAGGCAAATTGTGTAACAGTTATGTTACATGGCACCCAATAACATAGTGTGTGTGTATATATATATAGTTGAAAGGAAAAGTAGAAATAAACATTAACAAAAATGTTGTAGATATTTTCTACATCACCCTAGAATAATCATAGTAAAAGATTAAATAATTTTGAATTTAAATCAAATTTTATTATAAATTATACATTTAAAAAGGTCAAATAAATATTTTTATTGAATTGTAATTTTAAAATTAAAATAACTGTAAACATTTCTATTATTTACTGTACTGGCCCAAACTTCTCTGTGGAATTATGCTCCTAATCTTGCACTGAGCATGAAGTGACAAAAATTGAACAGGGTAAGAAATGAATACCAATTTAGCCGATTGTATGTACTCACAATCTATTGGTACTTACAGCTAAACTGATAAAGCGAGGGAATTGACAATACTCTGCCAATTAGAAGCCCTTTTGGTTAGTAATTTTTTCGAATGCCAGAAGGTTGATGACCTATGGCAAATACACATCCTTGAAAAGTCTATTTACTAATAGATTTTACATGCCACTCCTAGAAAATAATAAAAATGAATTTTTCCCCCTCCTAGAAGGATATGCAATACCAAAAGTACAGTGAAGCATGTGAATAAAATTTAACTACCCCTGGTAGAGGGATATCCCATGTGGCTAGCTCAGTATGCTCTATATTTAGGGTCTTCAATGAGTAAGTTGAATAGTTATTATAGATACATGATTTATAAGGAAAGAGTATATTTTATCAAATAAAATAATAAAAAAACAAACAAATTTGTCATCGTGATAAAATATTTATTGAAATCCCTATATCCACCACCGGTTTATACTTACAATGGTGTAATAAACAAAATAAATAGGAATTATCATCACACACCCATACACATTTGATGCGTTAAGAATAGATGGACATAAATGCAAATTTACATGAATAAGAATAATAATAAACCCCTACAACTATCTTCAATGGTTACTAATGAATAGAAGTGGTCTGAGCTTTTTACCCTGCATAAATAAGTTATATTTTATGTGGTTTCAAAGATGTTTCTCAGATAAAAGATTTTTGGTTATACAGACATGAACTTCTACTCCAGCATTTAAACCTCATTTTATTTAAGTAAATATAAAAAACTATGTGTAAATATATTTGCAGTATAAAATATTTTGCTATATACCCAATAGTTGCTTTTGTATTTTGCAGCATATCCATAAGGTTGCATTGACTCAGATACCTTATGGCACTCACACACGAGGTGCAGTATCTATTTGCCTTTTGTGATAGATGAATTCTTATACATGTATATATGTACAACACAATTATACACTCACCACTATTCTAAATATAAGGTTATTAGATGCCTTGCTTACAGGAAATTTACAATGAATAAACTCTTTGAAACTCATCATAAGGTGCCGCAGTGACAAAAATAATTTAAATATATATGGATAAATACATTTTTGATACTCAACATGAGGTGTCATATTTACTGAATATTACAAGTGTATGTGCATGTATATACACATGTATATTTATGTATGACAATTTTCATGAGTAATGATAAGAAGAAAAACAAAACAAACAAAAAAAACTGATTGCAACCTTTGCTGAAAAATACTGGAATTTGGGATGGAAAAATGAATCAAAAGATTTATGTAAAAGCTATGTCATTATATCTGTAATAATTGTAAAATGTAATATATATGTGAGAGACAATTCTTTCTTTCCTCTCCCCCCCCCCTTCTTTCTTTAAATGTTTTAAAAAAATACACTAATATATTTCTAACTATCAGAAATATCAGAGTTAATTAATTCACTATTAATAAAATATTTTTAAAATAAACTTATGTAGATATCTTCATCTTTTCCTGATTGGGCTTCAAGTCAACTGGCTGTGCAGTGAGGAGTTTATATCATTAAAACATAGGTAAGGCAGCTTTTGTCACCATCGAAGCCAGCTAAAACTGGCATGGTCACATCTTTGTGATTTGGGCAAAGCAAGGGCAGATGCACTGGTTGGTTATCTACCCCACAATAATTTTTCTGGAAGTTCTGATAGATTTCTTCATATTTTCTTTCTGGTATAATGCAATAATTATTATTATTATTAAATTTTCATCCGCTATCTTGAATGGTTAATTGAATCCACAACAAAACAAGAGTTCTTAAAAGAACTGTTTAATGGATTTCTTCTTAGGAAATATTAGCAATAGTCTAGTCTGTAAATGAATCTCTAAGTGGCTAGATGATTGGAGAATTCCAGAGCCAAAGTAATGAATGACTTAAACAGAATGACTGGCAAAAAATGAATGAATCCCACAGCACTGATTAAAACTTATCAACACCACTCATAACAGAACCAATTCAAGTACCCCCCTGAGAGAAGTATGAATCAGCCAACCCTTTTAATTTAGCTTATCATTCAATCACAAACATCCCTTTCTATTTTTCTGATTAAATTCTATATATCAGGGTTTGATATAATGTTTAGTTCTCATCTTGAATTCTCAGACCACTTGATTACTTTAAAAGAATTTGTATTTTATATAAAAAACAACATTTTAATTATAATTCATTATCAAACATTTTGCTTTTTTCATTAGATTTTTGCCAAGTTAATATTTTTTGATTATGAATAAAATTACAGTTTTTAGAAAAATAATCAAAAAATAAAAAAATATATACAAGTATGTTGGAACAATTACTTTAATTATTTCTTTTACAAACAACATGTGATCTATTTGATCAATAAAGTTTGCTTTTCTCCATTTGGGTTTTTCAGAAAAAAGTAAGATACATAATCATAAAATGACATATAATGAAAATGTATGAAGAAAAAAATATAAAAAAAAGTTTATTATACATGTATTTGTTTGTGTACAATATTTCTGTCAATTTAATGTTTACTTTAATTTTTATGTGTGGGTATTCTATGCTCAGACCCAACTTCCATTATTAACATAGCACATTTATATATTTGTTGTGCTTAATATACACAAATTTACATGAGTACCTGCTGTAATGTTATTTATAGCAGACTTTGTGCATGGACATTTGATAATGCTTGGAACATTATTTTTAAAAATCTTTGTAGGTCATACTTTGATAAAATTCCAAAGCATTAAAGTGAACTTAAATCAACTTTTTCCAATCAAAAGAGAAAAGAAAAAGTTTTTAATTAGAAACAGTTTTTAATCAATGTGTTTTTATCACTCCACTCTGGATATAAACAGTTGTTTTTTCCAGAAGAGTGGGCAGTAAATAGTTGGCTAATAATATTTTGTTTTAGTTGGTAGCTGTAGCAGTTAGTTGGCTAGCAGAATGGTCCGATCAAGTTAGAAAATGACAATGAAGATACAACATGTAATGGGGCAAGCCCAGAAGTGGCAGCTACTAGTTCATGATGATGGAGAAAAATTGACCCTACTTCTTTGTGTATCATAACTACAAATGTGGTCTAGAAACCAGCTTGCTCACATGAAGTCTTAGTGGAACAAATTGAATGTCAGCAGTTACCTAAATTATACCTTTCCTGATGATGGCAATCCTGGGCTATATGCTAATTTATCTGTATGCAGAGGAGCACAAATAAATGTATATGGTTAGTAGCATTACTTATAATAAGAATGAAATTTTTAATAATTTCTTTATTTAAAAAATGACATTTTGAAGTGATATAGAGAATGATATTATGTATTGCATCACCTCTTGATCACAATAAGTTATAGAGTTTATGTTTTCTGAGCTGGATTCATGTATAATGGTCTGATATATTAAAGGTGATGTATATTACTATATGGGCATTTAGTTGTCAAAGGTATTGGTTTGGCATTAAGAATATATTCTTTAAAGCCCATGAATTAATTTTATTTTGTTTAGCTTCTATTAGAAATGAAGTTTATAGTTGGTCAGTACAGTAATGGTATTAAATGGCCAGAGCATTGATGATGATCAGAATTTTTTAATATCCCAGCATTGTTTTTATAGTTATATATTCAGATGGATTAACACTTAAGTTGGTGCATTCAAACTAATGTTTAAATAAATTGCCCCAGGCTGGCAGAGACTAAATAGTTGGCCTGGCCTATAATAGACCCATTTAAAATCCAGTCAGGAAATTCTTTATTGATTTAATTTTATTGATGATTATCCAGTGAAGATGAATGAGTATTTCTTATACTTATTGATAATGCTGGTGAATTTATTTAACTATATTTATAGTTACTCTAGTGAGTTAACTGGGCTGATCTCTCATAGATATCATGATCTCTCATGCTCAATAATACATAACATTACTTATATTTTTAGTGTTATTGTATATATTATATTAAATCATTTTAATTGAAATATTTTGTTCACTTGGTGGTGATGTTTATCCATCATCCCACCTTAACTCCATATATTCCATCCTATTATAAATGTAAGCTATATAAGTCATGTGATATATGTCTTAATTTTACTATTATTATTTTGCTGTTTGGAAATTTGGCTAAGTTAAACTGCTAAACCTATTAATATATGGTGTATATGAATTAAGTTCAGGCCCATATGATTTTTTCAGTTTGAGAGCTGAATTTAAAAGCATGTAAATGTCTGAAAATTTCAGGTCTTCTTATTAAGAGTTAACTATTAGATAAATCCTTAGCTTATGTTGGTCTTGTGAATCTTCATTTATCATAAAAAAGCTTGTTTAGAGCTATTATCACACTTTTTATTTTATATATATTCTTTATTATATATATATATTGTAATGCTAGCAAGATATATTTTCTAAAACACATGCATATATATATATTAAATATTTTATAATTTAAAAATAAATAAACAAATTACTTAGAAAAATGAGAATAGTAAAAAAATGTATTTAAAAAGTAGATTTTAAAATATAATTGTGTAAAAATAAAACATTCAATCATTTTTTCTTTTAGAATAGAATAAAATTCTTTTTGAAAAGTGGGGTGGGAAAAAGGAATAAAAAGAAATGAGGATTTAAATCTCACTCTCTCTTCTTTTAATTAATTAAAAAGAAAATGGAATAAATGTTTTAAAAAGCTAAACAAATGTAATATGGTAAAATAAAATTAGTTTGTAAAAGAAACTTTTGTAAAATATCTCATCAGTAGAAATGCAATTAATTTTGAAAGATTCCTGGATGATAAGATATTAAATAAATCTAATAAAAATTAGATAAAATAAAAATGTAAAAATTAATTAAAAATAGATTTCAGTTATGATACAAATTTAAAATCATGATAAGGAAATGAACAATAGGAAAGTTAGATAAAAGTTGCAGCTTGGCTACTGTTTCATTCATTCATTCATTTAGATCCCAGAGAGAGAATCAGTCTTTGAAAAAATATTGTTCAGTGTTTCAAAGTTCAGTTTTCTAATTACAAGTTTTGAGTTCACCAGTTCATTGATCCATTCAGCAATGAGGGCATAGTTAATGTGACTTTCAGTGAGCCAGTCATTACTGTTGCACACAATATCAATGCAAAAGACAGAATTAGCAACATGTATTGCTAGAAAACCATAGAAGTGTTCAACTGGGCTTCATGACCCAAGTCTGCAGCTACATCAACTGTTCTCACCCGGAATCAATGCCTGAAATCAATGCCTAAACCATGAAATAGATGCTGCCACATATTCTCTCTCTAATGTTGATACAATGAATTGAAGAAATACCATGAAGCCATTGATGAAGACCAAAAGGTCAACTGGTTGGAAAATAACACTAATGAAAACCTAGGTAAATATATTTTCAATAAACAAATGTTATTTATTTTTTAAGTGATCAGAACGTTAATGAAGGACAATCATCAAATTTAGCCTGATTATAATCATTTATAGATTTTTATATAAAGTTTTATTATATTATATTAAATATGTGTGTGCTTGAATAAATAATAATGTTTGCTTATTTGTTATTTGGTCTAT
The DNA here is from genome assembly GCA_028023455.1 of Epiperipatus broadwayi. NCBI lineage: Eukaryota > Metazoa > Onychophora > Udeonychophora > Euonychophora > Peripatidae > Epiperipatus > Epiperipatus broadwayi. Next base: position 2,353,271 of record JAQFVV010000152.1, read on the forward strand.
GTACTCTCTTTTCACGGTGTCACCATTAATTTAAGGATATAAATATTTGCATGGGTTAAGTAAATGTGCTGGATGCCTTGATAAAGAGAGCATGCCAGCTATATATAACATATTGTAATGGTCAGAATTGTCTATCTCGCTAACACAGTGCAGAATTCAAACCCCAAACACAAAACTGAACACTCTAGAAGGGGTTACCTTCTAGATGTACTAAGTTTGAATCTAAAGTCTAAATTCCACAGGGCTACCTATGTGATAATGCATCTGATGCTACTAATAATATATTGCTTTACCGGTGCCCGGTGGTCAGGGAGAAACAAAGAGACTCTATACTAAGATAAGTTTGGGTTGCTAATTAACATCTATGGATGTACAAAAGAAATGTAAAAAATAGGTATATATAGACCAAGAAAGTGATAGGGGGCAATAAAATAAAAGATCAAAATTAGTTTTAACAAGATTTATTTATAGAAATATATATATATATAATGCCACTGTTCGCTTATACGAGACAGGGACACTTACTAAATAACTATTAGCATTACATTTCATAAAATTACACAAAAGGTTGTTAAGAAAATATATTCTATCCCTCGGGCTAATAGTATTATGATAATGTGCTTAAAAGAGATGGGAACATGTGTGAGGTGCTTTGAGTAACTTTGAAGTTTAATAAAATATTGAAATATTATGGTTTATAGAATATTTCTTGATTTCAAGAATAGCATGGACAAAAGCATACTAAGTGATACAGTAAGGATGTGATCAAGGCATTATTTATAATTATAATTAAATTTATATTGGGAGGTCGGTATTGCTAATAAGGAATTTATTAAAAAATGGAAGGTGTGATATATTGAAATCACGGATGCTTTGTAAATATATAAGTAAAATAAGGGTAAATATTTGAAATGACTACAGAGAGCATCTCACCACTGACCTGTAGAAATGTGTTGTCATGGACAGTCGAAGTCTGGACTCATCCAAAACTTAGCAGCTGGGTGATTGCTGCGTCTACTTCCCAGGTGTGACATTCGAATACACACTCTGCCTGGGAACTGCAGAAAGCAAAAGGTGAATGGACTTGGCTGTTCAAAACCCTTGGAAAAAAACAAAGTGGCCTCGACAACCAATTCATTTACCATACAAAATGGGTTTACTTGGATTGAGAAAATGCCCAATCAAATCCCCAGAAATTTATTTAAAAGGGTCCACCCATTCTCAACGTCAATTACAAACTTTGAAATTAAATTAGAATATTTTAAAATAGGAAAATGCATGCTTGCGGGTTTGAAAAAAAAGCATAGATTTATTTATGCAATCATGCATTTGGGACACATTTAATCATCGACCTTCTACATACTTTCATATTAGGTTAAAATCGATAAAAATGTAAATGTTAAACTATTTAATGGTGACATATATCAACGAAGATTAGAATAGCCCTTGAATGAGTGATTCATGAGATAATAAAATTGGGAACTATTTATAAATTTAAAATATGCCTTAATATCGGCGTCTTACTTTAAAAGGGAATAATTCACTCGGTCAAAGACTACTCTGGCACACTATCATAATAAAATAAAAGAAAAATTAATAAATAGAAAATATTAACCCAAGCAAAATTATTGATTATATTAAAACATTTTAAAAGAATACATGATAAAGTAAAGTAAAATAAAAGAAAACAATTTAATTAGCTATATCATGTTAGTTATAGGAATCACAAGAGCTCTTGGATTAATGTTGGGTTACCTCTGGAGAAGCATTTGCAGGTAGATTGATGGTCAGCAGGTTTTATATGGTTCAGCAGCAAAATCTGGGATTGTTCATATTTTGTCAGCAGCAGAAGTTCCAGGGTTCCTTATGTGACAGCTTTCGATGGTATAGAGCAGCGTCCAGCCATTCCTGAGGGGAAAATAGCCTTCTTGCCGGCTCTACTCTGTCATTTCAAAGTTAGCAAATTTAAACGGTTGGGTCATTCATAGGTGAGACTGTAGACACGGTAAATTGATTTGAAGATGAAAACTCGGCTTCCAACTTAAGTATGCAGGCATGTAGCTAGAAAATCTCAGGAAAATATATTTTAGAAATCTTGCTCAAAGAATAATGCTAGGAATCTTGCTACAATAATTGCTAGCAATATTACTACGACAATATTAGAATAATCTTAGAATCACTAGAATATTTTAGAACAAAAGAAAACCCTCCTTTATATAGTGGAATTGAACAATACAACTGCCCTGGAGTGTTACAAAAATATTCCAAACTTTGCTTACTTATCAGTGGTAATCAATCCTATCCGAATGTCTAAAGAAATTCAACAAAATTTTAATTAATTTCTATTGTTAATTTCCTTGTCGACATTCGAATTACAAATTTGATTTAATTAAACAAACTTTTACTAATTGAAAGAAAACCTTAAGTGGATATCTGCTGTATTTTTAGATAATAATTAAAACTATTGTTTCTACCAGCCCTCATTTATTTTTACAGAAAATATATGGTGTGACTTTTATTAAATCTAAAAGAAAATTATTTTACTTTTTAAATTTCAATATTTGAATGTATGTACTAAACGAATCTGAATTTTATTTTAAATAAATAAAAATATTACGACTGTAATATATTTTTGTAAACAGATTAAAACAAAATAATTTTAAATGACAATTTATAATCTTAACATAAGTTTTAAAAGACATATCACAGTGTGTGCACAATTACGACCTATATAACCTACTTTTAAATAAATCTAAATTATGTGAACATACACATAATCCAAAATATTTTATTTATTAGGGCATGAGTTATACTTATATATAACATGAGCGTTGTGCTCTGATTTAAAATTGGACAAGATTTTTGGTATATAAGCGCAATGCAGACACACTACAATACATTGGGGTTCAAACTGAGGTATGAGGGTAGTAAAGAGGTGAGAGAAGGTGAAACAAAATCTGCAAAGCAGATCTTACTGTTTCACATTTCCTCAGTGATGGAACAAAAAAAATTGTAAAAAAAAAAGATCTTACAACTGGTGTCCACCTATGAAGCCTGCATATAAAAAAATTTACAAGATAATCCATATAACATAAAGTATATAAATACAATGATGGAACAAAACTGAATTATATACCCAGATCATAAAAAAAATCTATCATTTAGCAAACATTTTCTCTATTATCTCCCCTTTCAACAATCATTTATCTAACAATGTTAATAATTTAACATTGGTTTGAAATCTGATCTCCTTTCTTATTTATCCTGTGAACATGTCCATTTCTTCTTTCTTTTTTTTATATTAAAACCTACTATAATCCTGGGTCTGGTGGGTGATAACTGCCTTTATAACTTGATGGTGGTAGTCTCAGATTATCAGGCCTCTTTATCTTGTTTGGTGGTTGATATACAAGGGGTTTCAAACTGCTGGTCATTAACTGTAGCTCTATGTTGTCAGAATTATTTGCCTTATCTGGTGGCTCCTTGACCCATGGGCTGAAATCCAGAGCCATCATTGCTTTCACTATTTTCTTTACTTCATCTGGTTGACATATTCTTGCTATATCAAGTGGGATATTTTTCTTGCTTTCTTTAAGTCTTTTGATATTGGTGGCAAGCTTTGTTAGCTGGGTTTGAGGCCCTAGGTCCCATACATCATTGGCTGGAAATATCCTGTCAAAATACAGTTGGGGACATTTTTTACTTCGTGAAAAATTTTTATGTAAAGAAGCTTGGTTAGCTGGGTTTGATGTCCTATGTCCCAGACATCATTTTCCGGAAATATCCTGTCTAAATACAGTTGTGGACATTTTTTGATTTCATGAAATATCTTAATATTGATGAGATTGGTTAGCCGAGTTTGAGGTTCCAGGTCTGGTGCATCATTTTTTTTGCTGAATTATCAGTCTCTATTTTCTGGTTCAGGGGTTCGTCTATCAATAGCCCTACCGAGTTCAGTTCTGTTTTCTCTTTTCTTGGTTCAATGACCTCTTGATTGTTCTTTGGGTAGCATTGGTCAATTCTGTGGCTGAGAGTGTTGGTACTCTTGCACATGTCATTTGTTTAATCATTGGTCTCTACTTTCTGGTTCAGGGGTTTCTCTGTCATATTTGCCCCTTCATGGATGAGTCTGTACAACTCTCTAAGTTCCTCATCTCTCCTTTGGGTTTCTTCTTCCCATCTTTTCGCTCTTTCTTCATCTTGCTTAAACAACTCTATAATATTCCTGTAATGGATCTCATCATCCTTCAAGTTTTCCATGGCTTTGGATGATTATCATGATTGATGATGATGATGAATTTTCTTTTTTGCTAATTATTTTATTTTAACTTTCTTTTCTTACTTGCACTGAACGAATTGGTGTACTTTTAAACACAATGTAAAGCAATTTTAAACTTTGGTTGTTATCTCTATTTTTTAATATCAAATAAACAACACTGATTTAAAAAAACTTTTAAACTGTTTTACGGTTGAACTCATGCTAAATCTAATACAGTTACAATACTATTGTTATTATATTTATTCCTTGTTTGACTCTCTGCGATTATTTTGCGTTGATTACAAATTTTATCAATGGCTAATTGGCTATTTCCCTCTCAGTTCTTTTTGGCCTATTTGCTGCTTTTACATTTATTACTAAAAACCCAAACCACTGCCCTTTTACTACTGCCAAAATTTCATGTTTAAATCTGCTGCTAACATATATATACTTTACTGCCCGTATATATAGAAAATTTCTTAAATGCTACCTGTCAAATTATTTCGCTAACCTATATATTTTTAAATGCATGCAATTTTATTTATATATATAAACATTCGCTAGATCTGGGTCTACTTATTTCATTCCCTCTTATTTAAGCTTAACATACATATATATTTTTACATTATAATTATTGATCCGATTCACGTCTCATTATTTGGTCTAAGAAAAATTTACACACGTTGAAAAAAACAAATTACATACAAAAGAATTTAGCCTGGTGACAAAATTTATTTTAGAAGTAACATCGTTTAGTGAAATTACCATCAGGCACCATGCCACCAGTTAAAAACATTCATAGACTGTTAGCCTCCCAAAATTAATTTAAAATTTTTCCATTTAACTATGGGGATGCATTAAAACATTCACATTTTTATTGATTACAGAATTTTATTCATGATTACATTTCTGAATTCCATATGACAGCCTATTATATCTAGGTCATTACTGTACAAAATTATTTTTATGCTATCTTGCGCGTTGAGCAGATAAAACTTTATTTTGACAGAAAAACAAAATTTGAAATACACAGATTGTCACAATATTCACTTGGGACAATATTTCAGTAATTTACGCCATGCATTATAGCATGATTTAAGTGAAACAATAAATACAAATAGCTCATTTTGCACTAAAGCAAGTTTGGACAGGATTAGATTATATAGTATACATAATTGAATGGCCGAGTCAAACAAAACATATAGAGTATGAAAATCTTATATATATCAAAACATAAGGGATTTGGGTGATTAAATACGAACAAAATGCTAAAATTAAGCTACAGGGATGTGGGTGTTTAAATAGCTAAGATCTACAGGGATGTGGGTGTTTAAATAAATGAGGCCCCATGTTTGGGCAAGCCATGGACCTGGGGAAAAAATATATACTTTGTAATGGTCAGAATCATCTATCTCACTAATACACTACTGAATTCAAACTCCAAACACGAAACTGAACACGCTAGGAGGGGTTGCCTTCTAGATATATTAAGTTTAAATCTAAAGTCTAAATTCCACAGCGCCACCTACGAGATAATGCATCTGATGCTACTAATAATATATCCCTTTACCGGTGCCTGGTGAGCAGGGAGAAACAAAGAGACTCTATACTAAGATAAGTTTGGGTTGCTAATTAATGTCTATGGATGTACAAAAGAAATGTAGAAAATAGGTATATATATAGATGGAGACAGTGATAGGGCTCAATAAAATAAAAGATCAAAATTAGTTTTAACAAGATTTATTTATAGAAATATATATATATATAACGCCACTGTCCGCTTATACGAGACAGGGACACTTACTAAATAACTATTAGCATTACATTTCATAAAATTACACAAAAGGTTGTTAAAAAATATATTCTATCCCTTGGGCTAATAGTATTATGATAATGTGCTTAAAAGAGATGGGAACATGTGTGAGGTGCTTTAACTAACTTTGAAGTTTAATAAAACATTGGAATATTATGGTTTATAGAATATTTCTTGATTTTGAGAATAGCATGGACCAAAGCTTACTAAGCGATAAAGTAGGGATGTGATCAAGGCATTATTTATAATTATAATTAAATTTATATTGGGAGGTTGGTATTGCTAATAATGAATTTATTAAAGGATGGAGGTGTGATATATTTAAATCACAGATGCTTTGTAAATATATAAGTAAAATAAGGGTAAATATTTGAAATGACTATGGAGGGCATCTCACCGCTGACCCATAGGAATGTGTTATCATGGACAGTCGAAGTCTGGACTCATCCAAAACTTAGCAGCTGGGTGATGGCTGTGTCTACTTCCCAGGTGTGACATTCGAGTACACACTCTACCTGGGAACCACAGGAAGTGAAAGGAGAATGAACTTGGCCACTTAAAACCCTGGGAAAAAAACAAAGCGGTCTCAACAAACAATTCATTTACCAGCAATACTCAACTAATGTACGTAAAACATACAAAATGGGTTTACTTGGATTGAGAAAATGCCCAATCAAATCCCCATAAATTTATTTAAAAGGGTCCGCCCATTCTCGATGTCAATTACGAACTTTGAAATTAAAGTAGAATTTTTACAATAAAAAAATGCATGCTTGCAGGTTTGAAAAGAAAGCATAAATTTATTTACGCAATCATGCATTTGGGACACATTTAATCATCAACCTCGCACATACTCTCATATTAGGTTAAAATCGATAAAAATGTAGATTTTAAACTATTTAATGGGTACACATATCAATGAAGATTAGAATAGCCCTTGAACGAGTGATTCATGAGATAATAAAATTGTGAACTATTTATAAATTTAAAATGTCTTAATATCGGCGTCTTACTTTAAAAGGGAATAATTCACTCGGTCAAAGATTACTATGGCACACTATCATAATAAAATAAAAGAAAGATTAATAAATAGAAAATATTAACCCAAGGATAAAGAGCAAAATTATTGATTATATTAAAACATTTTAAAAGAATACATGATAAAGTAAAGTAAAATAAAAGAAAACAATTTAATTAGCTATAGCATGTTAGTTATAGGAATCACAAAAGCCTTGGGTTAATAAATGTTGGGTTACCTCTGGAGAAGCATTTGCAGGTAGATTGATGGTTGGCAGGTTTTATACGGTTCAGCAGCAAAATCTGGGATTGTTCATATTTTGGCAGTGGCAGCAGTTTCAGAATTCTTATGTGACCACTTTCGATGGTATAGAGCAGTGGCCAGCCATTCCCAAGGGGAAAATAGCCTTCTTGCTGGCTCTACTCCATCATTTCAAAGTTAACAAATTTAAAAGGTTGGGTGATTCATAGGTGAGACTGTAGACACGGTAAATTGATTTGAAACAAAAACTCGGCTTCAAGCTTAAGTATGCAGGCACATAGCTAAAAAATCTCAGGATAATATATTTTAGAAATTTTGCCCGAAGAATAATGCTAGGAATCTTGCTAGAATAATTGCTAGCAATATTACTAGGACGATATTAGAATAATCTTAGAATCACTAGAATATTTTCACTAGAATATTTTAGAACAAAAGAAAACCCTCCTTTTTTAAGTGGAATTTAACAATACAACTGCCCTGGAGCATTACAAAAATATTCCAAACTTTGCTTACTTATCAGTGGTAATCAATCCTATCTGAATGTCTAAAGGAATTCAACAAAATTTTAATTAATTTCTATTGTTAATTTTTTTGTCGACATTCGAATTACAAATTTGATTTCATTAAACAAACTTTTACTAATTGAAAGAAAACCTTAAGTGGACATCTGCTGTATTTTTAGATAATAATTAAAACTATTGTTTCTACCAGCCCTCATTTATTTTTAAGAAAATATATGATGTGACTTTTATTAAATCTAAAAAAAAATTATTTTACTTTTTAAATTTCAATATTTGAATCTATTTACTAAACGAATCTGAATTTTATTTTAAATAAAAAAAAATATTACGACTGTAATATATTTTTGTAAACAGATTCAAACAAAATAATTTTAAATGACAATTTATAATCTTAACATAAGTTTTAAAAGACTTATCGCAGTGTGTGTGCAATTACAACCTATATAACCTACTTTTAAATAAATCTAAATTATGTGAACATACACATAATCCATAATATTTTATTTATTATGGCATGAGTTATACTTATATATAAAACTAGCGTTGTGCTTGTGGTTTAAAATTGGGTGAGATTTTCTGTATATAAGCGCATGGTAGACACACTACGATACATTGGGGTTCAAACTAAGGTATGAGGGTAGGAAAGAGGTGAGAGAAGGTGAAATGAAGATCTGCTTACTGTTTCAATATATAACCAGATGGTGCTTGAGACTTTGTTTTTAAAACAAATAAAATGCTTTGGATGTAGGGTGTTGTTACAGAAGTTGAGGATGTTTATAGCCAGGAAATATGGTTGAGCTGTGCATTTGTCTAGTCTCAATCTAGCCTTAGGTATTGTTGATGGTTAATCTATTAATAGTATTCTACACCTCTGCTTGAATGTATGATCCATTGCCACAGATATTAAAGATAAAATTAATTAATTGCATCAAGCAAAATAAATGATCAAATAATATTAAATATTAAAATATATTAATAAATAAATACTTTTCATAATGGATGCTTATAAATGGTAGCATTCCATCCATCCATTTCTGCCTTCAGCTGGTAAGGCCATGGATTCAATACAATATACATATATATATACTTTTAAACAGAGGGCATTACTGGATATTTGTAATTGTATAATGGTTTGTATGTTTATATATATAAAGAAATTGGCTTTGGATCAAACATTATTTAAAATTCAAATGAGATAGTATTTTTTCACCATCATTTATGTATTGTAATATAACAATTAAAAATACATATTTGAGAATGGGTCATGGATCCAGCACATATATAAGGATGATGTTAGATAAGACAGTATCTCTTAAAATTGATATCTCTGATGAAAACATTATTATCCTAGTCATAGTGTAAAATTAAAGTCATAATTAAACAAATAATTCAATTATTAACAACAGTATGTGATGTGATGCACTATGGCTTCTCTATCATCAACATCATGAATCTCTCACTCATTATGCCCAGAGAAATCTGTCAGCCACATTACTTTTTATTCCTCTATTCTTTTCTATCCTGCTTCATCCCATTTCCACAACATCATCTTTGTCCACTTTATGGCCTTTATATCAAGAACCCACTTTTTTTCCAAACCCACCATAAAAACCAAGAACCCATTTTCTGTATAATCATTTTGTTTATATTTATTTCCCCCACAACTTTATTATTTGTACCCTTTGTGCTTGTCTAATATTTTATATCTTTTTCTTACATAAATTACAGACTAAATCATCCACATTTCATTTTATATTTCCTTGTTGCTAATAATTCTATGTGAGCCTTAAATAGTAAACTACTTTCCTTGATATTATCATAAATTAACTAACACCCAATATTCTGTTTACTTCTATATATATTTAAACTCTTTTTCCTCTCATCACTAGTTCTCCATTTCCCCAACTCCTTATTTTATATTAATGCATTTATTCTTCTATCCCATGCTTTGCCACTGTAACATTCAATAATTCTAACACAATCATCCTACCTTTTGTCCAAATATTCTGACATAAAGTCTTTATCCAAATCTTCTGCATACTGTACTATTTTTCTTACCCATCTTGTTGTCTATCCTTTACTCATTATTCAATTAAATTCATTTTGGCTATTCCCTTACTATCCATAAATTACAATCTACCAAACATTTTTATTTTTACTTTTTGCATTTCTCATATCAAAACTTGACCATTGCATTTCTCCTGGAATTGCCTTTTTTAACATCCACACATCTGTATCTAATGCATATTTTTCCACTCCTCTTTGTATCTAACATCCCTTTATTAACATATAACACATCATTTCATATGTTAATCCTGTTGTTGCCACTCCTATACAATTCTTGCTACATCATATTTATTATATAAAAACAGTGTTAATTTCTTTATCAGTCCCTTTCTTTTCTTTGCTTCATTTATCAATTTTTTCTTCCATTCATTCAAGCAATTTCTCTGATTACTATACCTATTCACAACATTTAACTTTTTATCTCACAATAAAAATTCTTTCTCTTCTATTTCCCAGCATTTATCATTATTCCTTTTGATTTTTCTTCACTAAATTTAATCCTCATCTCTTTACTTAACTTTGTGCACATCTTCAACATAACTTCTCTATTGTCTAAGTATAAGATGATATTATCAGCAAATAAAAGACCTGATAATATGTACACTCCCTTGCCATCTATTAATGGTATCTCTATCCCTCTTCTTAGTCTTTCCATTTCTATCACCATTAGTCTCAAATGTAATAAAAACAAAATAGGTGACATAGGACATCCTTGCCTTAGTCCCACCCCATTTTTAACTATAACTGATTGTATATTTCCTAACTGATATGTATATAATTATTTTCATACAATCTCTTACTAAGATGCACTGTAAGTTCCATTCTTTCCCAAATTTATTAAACGAACCCATAATCTATTTCTATTTACTCTATTTTATACCTTTTCTATATCTATAAACACCAATATAACTACCTACTTGTATTACTACTCATTTTTATAAGTTGTGTGACTACAAATAAACTATCTCCTAGATGCCTATCCAATCAAAATCCTCCTTGCATTTCTCCCGCTGTTATTTTCTTCCATCCATTTTGCCACTTTTCCAACCACCATATATGCAACAATTTTATATAACACTGATGTTACCACTATTGGGTTATAATTGTTTATCTTTTTATGGTCCTCATCCTTTCCTTTAAATAATAATCTTATTATTGTATTATTCCCACTATCTGGAAATTCTGTCTTCTGTACCATTTTATTAAAACATGATAATAGATTTAATTTTGTCCTATTTCCCAAATACATCACCACCTCTGTTACCCATTTATCTAAATCTCTTGCCTTTCCATTTGACAATTTTTACCCTGCCTCATTCAATTCATTTTCTGTAAAAGTAATATTTCTATTACTGTGATTTTATGGTTTTAGTACTCTGTTCTTTATATCTATGATCTTTTCTAGATCCATTACGTACTAATTTCAGATTTCTCTAATTCTTCTTTAGAGCTATTCTTTCCCCTCACTATTTAGTAATATTATTTCTCTCTCCCCTACATACCTTCTTTTAATATATTTCTAAAAAAATTTACTCCTATATCTTCCTCTTTTATTAATATTCTCCAATAATTTACTATTTAATTTCATTCTTTATAATTATCTATTTTAGACTTTTTTTTGAAAATAGTTTTTCCATTTAATATTATCATCTTTTTCACTTTTCTTTGTTTTTAATAGCACATTTATATTCTCAGCATGCTTTTCCCTCTTTTTATGCTTTTACTAATTCTCACTTGTCTATTACTTTTATTCTTCTGAATATTTTCACCTAAAACGCTATTTGCCACTTTTTCTACTTCACCACACCCATCCTTATTTTCACACCAAAAAATTATTCCATGAATCCTTCTGCTTCTATTTTACATTCATGTTTTATTCTTATCATTCATTCTCCATCCAATTTTTTCATTGTCATTTCTACTTTTATTATTATTCTCTATTACATTACTAACCATTTTTATTATAAAGAAATTATGATCACTATTACATACTCTCTCTTCATTATCAAACATCTTAATTTTCTGTACTTTATTTATTCCCTCTTTCTCTACTAATACATAATCTATTATGTGAAATATGTTGTTTCTAGACCATGTGTATTGTCCCTCATAAATATTTGATAAATTTCCAATGTTCAAATTCACTCTCTGACAAAAATTCTTCAAAATCTGTCCATTCTTGTTATCTACATCATCAATTTCTTAAATATATCCATTCATATACCCTATATCCATAATTTTCTTCCCTTTTTTGAAACTCTGTATATCTTTAGGCATTCATATATTCCATTGTTCCACTCCGTTATAGTTTGACTATCTTCAGTGGCCATATACCCTATAGCCACCATCCATTCTTGTCTTCCTAACCTTATCTCACACCACAAATGTTCTTGAAACTTTACAGTATTTAAATATTTTTTGATATATCTCCTATACCTTCACCATTCTCTCTACAGTGTTGCGATACAGTTTGAACCAGAGTAATCAATAGTTGTAAGGTTTGTGCATAAAATTTCTATCTAGTGCCTACTTATCCTCTGTCTTGCACTGGGTGACACTACTATATGAAAAGTTTTACATCTGTTTTAACAGCTTGGGGAAGCATAAGAAATGGTAATCATGTGATGTTTCATTAATACAGTTTTTTAATTAGATTATTTTACATGATTTAATATTCACTTTATAGATACAACTCAAAATACAAATTGTGTTATTTTAAGAGAAATATTTATATAGAGCTTAGAATTATTATGTTTTTTAAATCTTTGAAATACCAGAATTGTAAGAGATTTATATTTATGTGAGATTATTATTTGAATGCTATTTTGATTACAACTTTACTGATATTTTATTATTTAAAAAAGTCATAAATTTTACGAAATGAGTTGGTGTTTATTTAGATATCTCATATTTCTTGAATCTGTCACAAACATATGTGAATAAAGTTCTGATATAATTTATAGAACTATTACTTGTAAAATTTAAAATGTAGTTAGCCAAGAATTTTTAATTAATATTACTATTGTATAAAATTTGGTTATAATCTGTATAGTGATATCAACAATGTATTGTGTTACAATTTTGTAAAATTATTACCATTACATAAAATTTAATTTATTTGGGATTAATAATTTGGTTACCCAACATGTAATTATTAAATGCATAGTCTATATGATAGATAACTTATACATTGTGATATTATATCATACTTTTATAACACCATCCAATGTATGAAGGTGTTACAATTTTATAAAATTATTACCCTTACATAAAATTCAATTTATTTGGGATTAATAATTAGTTATATATTATATGAATTTGTAATGTAGTTTGCCTATGAAATATATATTAAATGTGAATTTATTAATTTTATCACAATTCTGATTGTCTAGTCCTATACTATCTAATATTGATTACTGTTTCATTTAAACCTATTTATTAATTTTCTAATCCTTTTTTTTTGCATTGTTAAAAATATTTTTTTTTTAAAGATATATTAAACAACCTCCATACTTCCCCATTCTTTTAAAATTCATATAAATAAAGATATAATAAAAGACAAATGACTCCCAAGATGCATTTGATTTGTATTGTATCTTTATTTATATAAATTTAAAAAGAATGGGGAAGTATGAAGGTTGTTTAATATATCTATGAACATATTAGACATGGGAAAGAGAAAGGTGAATAACTCCATGTGTATGTTTAAAATTAAAAAATCAGACATATTAATCTTTAATTGAGGTTAAGAGAAAAGTGAATAACTCCATATGTGTCTATATTTAAAATTAAAAAATCAGATATATCAATCTTTAACTGAGATTTAAAGTTTATATCTGTGCTAGAGATAATCTCTAGTTTAGTAAATAATTATTATTGTATTTATCTGAGGTGGATGGTATCAAAGTTGTAAGTAGAGTGAGTTTGATAGTTGTAAATAAAAATTATTTTTTACTGTTATTTATTATTTTATGAGTACTTTAAGAGCTTTATAATGGATATAATTAAGATTTATTTAGGAATACACACAATTATCTGTACATTATGTGTGTATAATTCACACATGTATGTATTTATAATATGTATAAGCTATTACAGGATGCTAGAGAAAAATTGTTTAATCTTAAGACTGTTGATAGTAATTGATGTTACCTAGCATTATCAAAGACAAACATATCTAGTTATTTATATAAAAATAGTCATTCATTTTGCTTTGCTTAGTATGTTTATTGAAATAATTAAGATTTTACTTCATTAACGCTTAAATAAATTAATATATATATGTGCTCTGCACACAGGTAATGAAGCTATTAATAAATTGTTATGAAATTATCAAAATTTTTACCGCCAAGTGCTTTTGAGACAGTCTACAGTCCCATATTCATGGTGAGTTATTCTGTTAATAACTGTAAAATTATGCAAATTTTATGCAAACTTATGTGCAGATGTTATGTGGACCATTTACGAGAGAGGGAATAGCAGGCCTCTCTTCTGTTGATTGCCGATGGGTCAGCCGCAATGAAGTAAGCTTCTCTAACTTTACATTTGGTTTCATTTGTTTCAGAGCAAACAACACTGGCTGTGATAGGTAGAAAAGCATGTCCAGTGTTTCTCTCATGTTCGACAAAAATCGAATTACCTTCAAACTTTGTTTTGGTTTTATTGTAAAGGTATCGGTGTTGAGCTACTCTGGTGGCAGTGTTAGTTTTGGTCTCTCCATAATATGTTGCCATACAATTTCTTTGGGGGCAGGTAATTTTGTACACAACTTGAGGGGTGAGTTCAGGTTTGATCCTGTCTTTGGTAATATTTATCAGTCTATTGGTGTTGGGAGGTGAATGGAAAGTGACTTCAAAGTCACATGATAGTTGACTGATAAGGCTTTTAGCTGTAGAGTGAACGTATGGGATTAAGATTCTTGGTTTGTTTTCTTTCTTGTGGTTGTGGTTTATTTTATAGAAAAATTTGTTAACTTTTCTGTTGATGGATGAATAAGTGTGTCCTATTTTCCTTAAATCAGTTATATAATTGATGAGAAGGCTTATTGATATATTAGGCTTTGGTGATTACACCATTAAATCATCTTTCATGTTTGTAGGAAAAATTAAACACGAGTTTATACCAGCTAATTTTAAAATCGCATCATTTGATGTGGCAGAGCTATATGGCTCCATTGACCGTAAACAATCTATTGAAATAGTCAACGATACATTAATTGCAAGAAACTGCCCACCCACATGAGCCAAATTCATCATCAATATTTTAAAATGGCTTGATTTAAATATAACTGCTGTTTTCAGAGATAAGTGGTTTAGTATGAACAATGGATGGCCAATGGGCCTCCCACTTAGTGGTATAATGGCAAGTGTTGTACTTGACCATTATGAGAAGCTAATACTACCTGCACTCTTCGTGTCAACCCCACATATGATATACACGTGCTACATTGATGACATATTTATTGCTGCCCCAGAAGACATCATCACTAACCTTCACAATAGCCTCCAGAATAAAACCAAGCTTACTTTTACTACTACTTGGGAAAACCAAGACAAACAGGTCAAATACCTTGACATATGTGTTAGCAAAAATATAGATAAGCTGGACTACCAAATGGTAGTCAAACCTTTGGAAGTAAAAGGCTTGACAAACCCTAATTCTTATGCGCCGCACTCACACAAACTTGCAGCCCTCTCTTCATTCATGTTTAGGAACCATAACTTGTGCAAATATGAGGCAGATAAAAGAAAAAAATCTCATCAATTATATAACTGATTTAAGGAAAATAGGACACACTTATTCATCCATCAACAGAAAAGTTAACAAATTTTTCTATAAAATAAACCACAACCACAAGAAAGAAAACAAACCAAGAATCTTAATCCCATACATTCACTCTACAGCTAAAAGCCTTATCAATCAACTATCAAGTGACTTTGAAGTCACTTTCCATTCACCTCCCAACACCAATAGACTGATAAATAATACCAAAGACAGGATCAAACCTGAACTCACCCCTCAAGTTGTGTACAAAATTACCTGCCCCCAAAGAATTTGTACGGCAACATATTATGGAGAGACCAAAACTAACATTGCCACAAGAGTAGCTCAACACCGATACTTTTACAATAAAACCAAAACAAAGTTTGAAGGTAATTCGATTTTTGTCGAACATGAGAGAAACACTGGACATGCTTTTCTACCTACCACAGCCAGTGTCGTTTGCTCTGAAACAAACGACACCAAATGTAAAGTTAGGGAAGCTTACTTCATTGCAGCTGACCCATCGGCAATCAACAGAAGAGAGGCCTGCTATTCCCTATCTCGTAAATGGTCCACGTAACATCTGCACATAAGTTTGCATAATTTTAGTTATTAACAGAATAACTCGCCATGAATATGGGACTGTAGACGGTCCCGAAAGCGCTTGGCGGTAAAAATTTTGATAATTTCATGACAATTTATTAATAGCTTCATTACCTGTGTGCAGAGCACATATATATATATTAATTTAGTATGTTTATATATATATATGGAGATTATCATGCAGATTATAATTATTTAATTTTAAATGCATGTTTGTATTTATTATCAATTTATTTAAAATCAAATATTGCATGTAAAGATAAAAATTTTACGCATATTTAATATCTGTATTTAAATTAAGATCTGATGAAGGCTGTAGATAAGATGAAACTGTAATGAAAATAATCAAATTCAAAAGCATTGTTTTATGTGCATAAGGAGTACATTTTTTTAAAAGTTTTTGTAATGCAGTATATCATTTCAACACTCTCTTATTATTCTTTTTGAAGGTTCTAATAACATTTAATTTTAAGTTTCTAGTAATTAATATAAATTTTTTGCTACTTTTTCCATGACTACTGATAATTGTGCTAAAGCTACTTATATAAATTTGTGTTTAATCAATGTGACTAATCTATAAATTTTTATGTGAAGGATTTTTTCAGTTTTCTTTTTGACCATGTTTTTCTTTTCTATTAGGTTTCTTCATTTATTTCCTGGTGAAACTTGTAAAATTTCTGGTAGAAAAGAGAAATCACTTCTAGTGAGATTCTTAAAGTTTTAAACTTTCAAAACATAAAATAATATATAAAAGATATAAAATTTTTAAATAATTTGCAGCTGATAAAACTTAGATGAAAAAAGAGACAAATTAATAAGTAATAGACACTACAATAAATTTACAAGATCATCATTAACATTTTTATTTACAGATACATCAAACATTAATAACTAGATGAGATGCTATGGGTTCAGCATTCATAAGTCAACTGAGTCTTTTTAAGGTTGTATCAAATTATAATTCTTTTCTTAGAATCAATGCAACAAAGTCTAACTTACTAAGCAAACATATTCTGTCATCTTCACCCTTTAAATAAAACACTGATTTACCAAGCAATCTTGAATGGCTTGCTACAAGAGTCAGCTATGTGAAATAATGCTTCATCAGAAAACCTTGTTATCAGAAAAATCAAACCTTCCGTCAAATTTATCATCATAAAATAATCAAATCTTTTTAAGAATTCAAATGACATTAAGAAAAATACTTTCTTATGATGGCAAAAATTAATAAACTATTAAAAACTATTAGAAAAGTTATATATCAAATTTGTGATTACATGCATAGTATCAGAAAATACATAATGGGAAAATACCACTAAAATGTTTTTAAAAATACGAATAAAGGCAAACTGTATGATGCTTATATACCCCTGACAATTTAAAGTCTAATTTTATTACTACTAATAATAAAAAAAATTCTTAAAAATAATTAATATGAGATTTTCTTTTGTAAAACTTATTACACCTTTATGGGATCAACAAATATAGCAAAATTGATTGGCTGAGACATTAAGAAAAACTAATTATACTACAACTTTTTACAAATAAATCCTTCCTTTCAAACATATGCTTATGTACTTATTGATATTATTAAATAAATACAATATTTTAACATTAAATGCATTATTATCAGCTTTTCAATATATTGATGATTTTTGATTCTTTTGACATAAAATATATATATTTATTTTAATTTTTTGATATGAACTATAATACAATCAAATATATTCGTATTTGAAAGAGAAGGACTTACCTACTGAAAAGACGAAATTGGATAGAAATGCATCTTAGAAGGAATTAGCATAATTTTGCGATGTTTACAATCACGTTTAAATTTAAAGTATTGATTATAATTATAAAATATCAGGACCATAAGCAAAAAGACGGAAGTTTAAAAAGTTAACTGTCATACATTTATGCGAAGTGGATAATAATATTCATATTTGAATTCTATTAACATCTAATTTTTAAATGTAAAATAATAAATAATCGTGCACCTATTTACTGAAATACAATTGCTAAAAAATTATTATTTCTGTTTTTATAAACTGTAATTAATGAAAAAGAATAAAATTACAAAAACCAGTTGTTTTTTTCCAGTTACAAAACGGTAATTAAATTCACATTATAGCCACGATAAAAATATTTTAATTTTATATGAAACAAAAAGCCTAGGGTTATTTTTGGTTAATTCAAAATCTTAAAAATTACGTCTTTATAAAATACGGGTTAAATAGTAATGTCATCTCAGCATAACAGTTGGCAACAATCTGCATAACTTTTTCATTTATTTCTAAATTTTAAGTGCACTACAAACTCTTTCTTCAAGTGTTTATCATGTGTCAAAACAAGTTTCAAAATCAAGGAAATTCTACAAAGAATATGTAATTGCCAATTATCTCAAGAAAAATACTTGAGGGTCTACGTATTTCTGGCAGGGAAAACCTTGTGCACATAAATACATATAGACGCTGAATAATGAACGCTTGGAGATTAATCAGCACAGAAAATTTATATTTGTTTCAATATTTTTACAATTTTATATCTTATAAAAAGACGACTTTTGAATCCCATAAAAAAATTAAGTGATACATACCCCTTTGCTTAGTTCACTACCCCTATAAAGAGATAGGCTTCCCACAGCACCTTCTTCACTTAAATTATTTTCCAATGAAATTTGATTAGTATCTTGGAAAATCGGGACATTGGGAATTTGAGTATTGTTTGAAGTATGGGCATTGATCAATTTTTGAAGTCAGCAAACTTTCATAGTTACTTACCAAGAAAGCAGCAATTTGTTGGTTGGCTGTACCATACCTATGATGATTATATCGGCTTAAAATTCAAATTCTATCAAAGATTGAATGCTGAGTTCATTCTAAATTCACATTTTTAGGATATACATAACTGTAACCATCAAATCTATTATTAAATTATGAAACTGTGTCTGGGTATAAACAGGACTACTCCCTAAAATTATTTCTTGGAATTCTGGATAATGGACCCCATTTATACTAAAGTAAGATAACCAGTCTACTCATAATAAAATGATTAAAACAGTAACTTGTAAAAGATCATCTGAAAAAAATTTTTCAACATCATTTCTTTTTTTTCTAAAGCTATACTATGTGATGTGATCTGATGTACTGTAGCTACTCCTTAAACGAAGTCAAGAATCTCTCAGCAAATATACCAAGAAAAACTTGTTAGCTACTTAATTTTACGTTCCCCGGTCTAATTTTTCCCATATTCTACTCCATCCCATTTCCACAACATAATCTTTGTCAACTCTACAGCCTTTATATCTAAATCCCCCTTATCTTTTTCCAAACACAACATAAAAACCAATAATCTACTTTCTGTATAATCACTTTTTTCATATTTATTTTCCCATAACTTCATTATATATTGTAACAGTCAGAAACGTGTGATTCGTTAACATAGTGCAGAATTCGACCACCACACAGAACGGCAGCACCATCTAGGTAGCGAAGCCACCCGTAGTACTAAGTTCGAACATAGTTTATCGGTTCCACAATACAATCTACGAAACAACGCATCTGATGCCACATTAGTAAATATTTCTTTAGGCACAGTGATCATGGAGATGCACGAGAATCAAGAATTTTATTTCGAGTTAGCCAATCATAACATTAATCTTAAACATTTATATTTACAGAATCGAGGAAATATTATATAGAATGGGTATCGAATAAATAAAATGTAATGGCAGATGTATAGTTTGAAATTATTTATTTAAAACATTTATAATTAATCATTTAACTAATAACATTTGGTAAGATTTAAAGTTTCAGTAGCGGGATTTTCCGATACTGTTATATATTAAAGAAATACATTTAGTTATTTAGATATATTTTATATGAAATCATTTCCAATAATACTTTATATTTAAATCTCAGTAGCGGTGTTTCCGATACTGTTATATTCATAGAGAAATACATTTATTTGGCTGATGTAATCTAGCTACCTAAAATTCTCGAGCAAGTATTTCAAGAACATGCCTTCGAGGATTTATACCTTTGCAATGCAAGAGTCTAAAGTAGGATTAATCATAGTGGTGGACATATATTTATTTAATTAAAGATATTTACTAATTACTATGGGCAAACATTTATTTGAGAGTGAGTTATGTCACTAATGCAGAGATGGAGTTATACATTGAACAATAAAGTTAATATGAAGAAAACACATGGTCCATTTAGAAACACGATAAGAGGGTGGCAGTATATTAAAACTGCAAAGCCGTGGATAAGTTTATAAGAGGCCCAAAGAGGTAAGGTGTCACATAAGCATAACCAGGGGTAAGTGGTTCATGCCATGATTGCTTCCAGGCTGCGTGATGGTCATCAAAGTCCTATGGGACATTCATTTGTCAGCTTTTGTAGGACGACTGTGATTATTTTAAATCCCAAGGAATCTGAAGCATCCAAGACTTATAATAGGTCATCGCATCTCTAAAACATAACACATGTATAATTTATGGACTCTTCTGCTAAGATTAAAATATATTTTATAATTCGGCCCTACATTATCAACATTTAATAAAGAACATTTATGACTCTCAAAGAAATGTAATTTACAGAATTATTACTTAAAAATTTAATAAAATATAAAAACAATAGGTAAGCTAGGTGAGTATTGAAGACTAATGTCAGCCATTTGTTAAGTAGTAGACCCCTGCATTACAATAAATGAAGCATTGAATACATGTCGATTGGTATGAAAATATTAAGTTATTTATGGAAGTAAATATTAATGAAGATTTGACACATATCCACTGTTTCAAGCAATCATAGATTTATACCAAAAAAATTATGAGCATGCTATAATTAAATAATATAATGTAAATTTTAGAAATACGTACCCAAGAAAGATAGAATTAGGCAAGCTAGATTATTAAAGAAATTTACAGAAGGAATTAATTAAATTCAATTTTACAAATTATAGTTTTACAAATAAGAATTTTACAGTTTATAAGTTATATAAAGAATGAGTTATAGCATGATATTAGTAGAGTACTCTAGAGCTTGGGTATTACAGGTACCTGTTTTGAGAAGTTTTCCGATTCAGTGGTCAGTAGCAAATTGTTCATGATTCTAGCATTAGCAATTCTTTCCAGTATTTAGGTGATTTAGTTATTTGAATAGTGGCAGCAACTTTCTAATTGTTTGGAGCAGCATATCTTCTTTGGTTGATTTTATGGAGGGCACGGGCGTAGGTTCTCGGCAGACAATCGCCCATCTCCGGGGAGAATAGTCTTTGGCGCTTTCTACTCATGCATACTGTGGCACATAAAACAATATAAATCTTTGGAGACTCTCAACTGATCGAGAGCAAAGCTAAAATTCAACTGAAAGTCCTTAGAAAGTTCAAAATGGCCTCCCTTCCTGATCTTATCTTTATAACTTTTTTTATATTTATTTTTGGATTCAATCATTTGCCCTGATGATAATCAGTACATTCTTATATGTAAGTATAGAGGATTTGAACTCAGATTTTCAAGCACCCTTCTACCATCCACACTATCTCATATAACTGATACACACGACCACACACATGTAGAAACAATTAATAATCACCAATATATGTATTTCGTGCCAAACCAGCACTCATCAGTTGGTCCAGACTATCATCTCACACACATATATATAATCAATGCTCAGTTTATATTAAGATAGCAAATATTCATACTTTAATGGACAGGCTTCAATCCACTACAACTTCCAATTTTTCAGCCATCCATATCATTGAAAATCTGATGATGAAAATTCAAATCCCATGCTGATGCTAATATTATTGCCATGCCCATGTTGACCTGAAGTCACTCTGACCCCTCATGTATAGGACAGCATCCATTAAATACATATAAGAGGGATGGACAGGATACAAGCTTAATATGTAAATATTTGAAACCAGGCACTCTTCACAAACCTGGGAGCTTAATTGTAAGATACACATGACCACACACATGTAGAAAAGATTAATAATCACCAATATACATATTTCGTGCCAAACCAGCACTCATCAGTTGGTCCAGACTATCATCTCTCACACATATATATAATCAATGCTCAGTTTATATTAAGATAGCAAATCTTCATACTTTAATGGACAGGCTTCAATCCACTACAACTTCCAACTTTTCACCCATCCATATCATTGAAAATCTGATGATGAAAACTCAAATCCCATGCTGATGCTAATATTATTGCCATGCCCATGTTGACCTGAAGTCACTCTGAACCCTCATGTATAGGACAGCATCCATTAAATAAATATAAGAGGGATGGACAGAATACAAGCTTAATATGTAAATATTTGAAACCAGGCACTCTTCACAATTAAGCTCCCAGGTTTCAAATATTTCCTGGTTTCAAATATTTACATATTAAGCTTGTATCCTGTCCATCCCTCTTATATGTATTTAATGGATGCTGTCCTATACATGAGGGGTCAGAGTGACTTCAGGCCAACATGGGCATGGCAATATTAGCATCAGCATGGGATTTGAGTTTTCATCATCAGATTTTCAATGATATGGATGGCTGAAAAGTTGGAAGTTGTAGTGGATTGAAGCCTGTCCATTAAAGTATGAAGATTTGCTATCTTAATATAAACTAAGCATTAATTATATATATGTGTGAGAGATGATAGTCTGGACCAACTGATGAGTGCTGGTTTGGCATGAAATACGTATATTTGTGATTATTAATCTTTTCTACATGTATGTGGTCATGTGTATCAGTTATATGAGATAGTGTGGATGGTTGAAGGGTAAATCTGAGTTCAAATCCTCTGTACTTACAATTAAGCTCTCACGTTTGTGAAGAGTGCCTGGTTTCAAATATTTACATATTAAGCTTGTATCCTGTCCATCCCTCTTATATGTATTTAATGGATACTGTCCTATACATGAGGGGTCAGAGTGACTTCAGGTCAACATGGGCATGGCAATAATATTAGCATCAGCATGGGATTTGAGTTTTCATCATCAGATTTTCAATGATATGGATGGCTGAAAAGTTGGAAGTTGTAGTGGATTGAAGTCTGTCCATTAAAGTATGAAGATTTGCTATCTTAATATAAACTGAGCATTGATTATATATATGTGTGAGAGATGATAGTCTGGACCAACTGATGAGTGCTGGTTTGGCACGAAATACGTATATTGGTGATTATTAATCTTTTCTACATGTGTGTGGTTGTGTGTATCAGTTATATGAGATAGTGTGGATGGTTGAAGGGTGCTTGAAAATCTGAGTTAAATCCTCTATACTTACAATTAAGCTCCCAGGTTTGTCAAGAGTGCCTGGTTTCAAATATTTACATTCTTATACATTTAATTTACATAGAATGCTGCATTTCTATTGTTTAGATTTTATTTTTACATTTACAATTTTATAATTAGATTTTGGAGAATTTTTCTTTAATTCATCTATTATTTCTCACCAACCGTTACTTTTAAAATTTCAAATACAAAAGGGAACATATGATTATTATCACTTTTAAATAAATATGACAATCTATTTCTAAAAATTATTACTAAATGAAATTTAAACAAAGCAATAAATAACGAACTTTATAATTTAAAATAAATGGTTAAATTTATATATACTAAAAAAAAAATACAAATTACATTATTTTTATCCATTGCCTTTAATTTGTTATCGAAATGTGTGTTTATGGTGGATTTTACATATATTTATTCATTTTTAATATTGAAACAATAAGATTCGTATTCGAATCTTAAGTTTCACCTTTTTCTGTCGTCTCTCACTGACCGATCTATCCCGCCCAAATTTAAACTTTTTGGTATCTAATTGTGTGTGTAGCAATCTTAGAAATGTATAAATATATGTAGAATTCAGCATAAACACGCATACATTTCGATCTCAAATTAAAGGCAATAAATAGGGATAAAATAATATAATTTAGATTTCTTTTAGTTATATAATTTTGTATAATTTTAATCATTTATTTTGGATTATAAAGTTCATATTTATTGCTTTGTTTAAATTTCGTTTAATAATAATTCTAAAAAAATCTGATGTAATATTTAATTAAAAGTTAAAATAATCTTATGTTCCCTTTTTGTCTTTGAAATTGAAAAGCATCGGTCAGTGATAGATAATAGCTTAATTAAAGAAAAATTCCCCAAAAATGTAATTAGTAAATGTAAGATGTAAACAATAGAACGGCAGCTTTCTTTAATTAAAAACCAACTAAATGCATTGATTATCCTCAGGGCAGATTAAGTAGAACCTAAAAATATCTTAACAAAAATGTGAAAGATCAAGATAAGAAAAAAGGCCATCTTAGACTGGCTGGAGACATTCACTAAAACTTTAGCTTTGCTCTCGATCACTGAGAGTCTCCCAAAAATAATAAAATAATTTGTTCCTGCCAAGGTATGGCCGAGTAAAGCACCTAGATTATTCTCCATCGGGAGATGGCCTATCGGATGCTGAACTTTCCATTGCCCGTCATAAATTCACCATGAAGATCTGCTGCCTGAAATAAATGAAAAAGCTGCTGTTGCTGTGAAATTAAATGAAATATCTAAATACAAGAAAGACTTGCCACTCGTGA
The DNA here is from genome assembly GCA_028023455.1 of Epiperipatus broadwayi. Classification (NCBI taxonomy): domain Eukaryota; kingdom Metazoa; phylum Onychophora; class Udeonychophora; order Euonychophora; family Peripatidae; genus Epiperipatus; species Epiperipatus broadwayi. Next base: position 2,378,185 of record JAQFVV010000152.1, read on the forward strand.
ACTTTTTGCTGCTAAACTAATCAGAAAACTTCTTATAAAACAGGTACCTGTCTGTGTACAAACCCTAGAGTACTCTAATAATATGCTATAGCTCTTCTTCATAATACTTATCTAAATTATAAAATGTAAAAACTACCATGTGTATAGCTAAAACTGAATAATTAACTTAATGTGTAAATTTCTCTACTAATCTAGCTTACCTCATTCTATCTTGGGTGTGTATTTCTATAATCTACATTTCTATCTATAGTTATTATTTAATTATTGCATGCTCATAATTATTTCAATTTTCAACGTTTAAATCTATGATCGCTTAAAACAATGAATGCGTGTCAAATTTTCATTAATATTTACTTTCTTTAATAACTTAACTTTCATATAAATCGACACGCATTCAATGCTTCATTTATTGTAATGCAGGGGTCTACAACTTCGCAAATGGCTGATGTATTAGTTATGATAATTCCCAATTTATATATGTTTGGTATTTATTAAATCATCATGAATAATTCCACAGAAAATTACATTTCTTTGAGAGTCGCCAACATTCTTTAATAAATGTTGATAATGTCGGGCCGAATTAGAAATCCATTTAAATCTTATCATAATCGTTTATACAGTATACATGTGTTACGTTTTAGAGACGCGATGACCCATTCCGCCGTGAAATTTCCGGATTCTTCAGGGTTGAAATTAACCCCGTCGTCCTACACAAGTGGACATAATAAATGCTCCCGTAGGACTTGACGTCATGCAGCCAGCCAGCAAAACTGGACACGGACCGCTTGTCCCTGGTTATGCTTATGTGACACCTTACTTCATCGGGTCGCGGCAGAGACCAGCCCGACAGTTTTATAAACTCATTCGCGGCATTGCAGTTTCAATATACTGCCATTCCATATCGCCTTTCTAAAGCGAACCACGTGTTCCTTTACTTAGTTTTATTATTCTATATATCACTCCGCCTCTGCATTATCTTCATAATTCACTCTCAAATAAATGTTTGCCCTTAGTTATAAATAAATATTTTAATTAAATAAATATATGTCTGCCATTACTCTTATAACCCATACTTTAGACTCTTGCATTGCAAAGGTATAAATCCCTCCAGGCATGCATTAGAAATACTCACTCGAGAATTTTAGGTAGCTAGATTATGCCTTCAAATAAATGTATTCCTTTTGTAAACATTACAGTATCGGAAATACCACTACTGAAATCCTCAATATAAAATAATGTCTAAATAAATAAATGCATTCTTTAAAATATAATCATGTCGCAAATCCCGCTACTGAAGCTGTTAGTCCATAAAATATTATTAGATTGTGTTATTAAAATGTATTAATAAATAATTTTAAACTATACGTCTGCAGTTACGTTTCATTTATTCGATACCTATTCTATATAATATTTCCTCGATTATGTAAATATGAATGTTTAATTAATATTAGTTTGGTTATTGGCTAACTTGAGAAAATCATGAGTCTCTTGCATATCCCTGACCACCGTGCCTGAGGAAATATTTACTAATGTCGCATCAGATGCGTTGTTTCGTGGATTGTAGTGTGGAACCGATAAACTATGTTCGAACTCAGTACCACGGGTGGCTTCGCTACTTGATGGTGCTGCTGTTCTGTATGGTGGTCGAATTCTGCACTATGTTTACGAGTCACACGTTTTTTGACCGTTACAATATTGCTACACACACAATTCGATACTAAAAAAGTTTAAATTTGGGTAGGATAGAGTGGTGAGTGAGAGACGATAGAAAAAGTGAAACTTAAGATTCGAATACGAATCTTACTGTTTCAATGTGCCGTTTCTGTTTTCAAGCATTTACATTCAATTAACAAATGCCTAATATTTTCTATTCATTCCTCACATAATTTACAGACTAAATCACCCATATTTTTCCATTTACGTGTATATTCTCTTGTTGCTAAAGATCCTGTTCGAGCCTTAAACAAGAAACTACTTTCCTTACTATTATCATAATCTAACTCACACCTAATATTCTGTTTATTTCTATATATATTTAAACTCTTTTTACTCTCCATACTAGTTCTCCATCTCTCTAATTTCCTATTCTGTATTAGTAAATCTATTCTTTTATCTCATTCCTTACCACTATAGCACTCAACAATCCTCCTAACACAATCATCCCATCTTTTATATAAATATACAGATATAAATTCTTTATCCAAATCTTTTGATGTGATGTATTATGGCTTCTCCTTAAACGAAGTCAAGAATATCTCTGCAATTATGCCCAGATAAACCTGTTAGCCACTTTATTTTACATTCCCCACTCTAAATTTACCCATAATCTGCTCTATCCCATTTCCACAACATAATCTTTGTCAACTCTATAACCTTTATATCTAAATCCCCCTTATCTTTTCCCAAAACCAGCATAAAAAACAATAATTCACTTTCTGTATAATCACTCTTTTCATATTTATTTTTCCACAACTTCATTATATTTACCCTTTCTGTTTTCAAACATTTACATTCAATTAACAAATGCCTAATATTTTCTATTCCTTCCTTACATAATTTACAAAATAAATCACCCATATTTTTCCATTTACATGTATATTTTTTTGTAACTAAAGATCCCGTTTGAGCCTTAAACAATAAACTACTTTCCTTACTATTATCATATATTAACTGACATCTAATATTCTGTTTATTTCTATATATATTTAAACTCTTTTTACTAACCATACTATTTCTCCATCTCTCTAACTCCCTAGTCTTTATTAATAAATTTATTCTTTTATCCCATTCCTTACTACTATAACACTCAATAATCCTCTTAACACAATCATCGCATCTTTTGTACAAATTCTTTATCCAAATCTTTTGCATACCGCATTACCTTTCTCGCCCATCTTGTTACCTGCCCTTTACTCATAACCCAATTAAATACAATTTTAGCTATTCTTTTATTATCCATAAACTGCAATCTACCAAACATTTTCATTTTACTTTTTGCATCTCTCATATGAAAACTTGACCATCCCATTTCACCTTGAATTGCCTCCCTTGTTGTCCATACTTCTGCATCCAATGCGTCTTCCTACTTCCCTTTGAGCTTTTTCTAAGTAATCTAATATCTTTTTACTAACATATAATGCGTCATTACCATATGTTAACCCTGCTACTGCAACTCCTTTCCATATAATTCTAGCTACATCATATTTATTATATGAAAATACTGTTAATTTTTTTTATCAATCCCTTTCTTTTCTTTGCTTCATTTATCAATTTTTTCTCCCACTCATCCAAATAATTTTTCTGATTATTTAAAATAATTCCCAAATAACTATATCTATTCACTACACTTAACTTAATATCTCCCAATAAAAATTTTACATCTTCTCTTTCCCCAGTATTAACCATCATTATATTTGATTTTTCTTCACTAAATTTAATCCCCATCTCTTTATCCACCCTTGCACGTCCTCAACATAACTTCCATATCTTCTCTTTTTTCTGCACACAAAAATATATCTGCAAAAAAAAGACCTGACAAAATATATACCCCCTTACTACCTATTAACGGTATCTCTATCCCTCTTCCTAATATTTCTATTGCTCTTTCCATTTCAGTCAAATACATCACAAACAAAATAGGTGGCATACGGCATCCTTGTCTTAGTCCCACACCATTTTTAACTTTAATTGATTCTATATTCTCTAATTGATATATATAATAATTATTTTCATATAATTTCTTAATAATATCTGCTTCATCCATTCCCAAATTTGCTAAACTTATCCATAATATATTTCTATTTACTCTATCATATGCCTTCTCTATATCTATAAAACTCATATATAACTGTTTACCTGCATTCCTATCATATCCATAAATTGTGTAACTACAAATAAACTATCTCCTATACGCCTATCTAATCTAAAACCTCCTTGTATTTCCCCCACTACACTATCCCCTTCCATTCATTTTACAACTTTACTAGCCACCATATATGAGAAAACTTTATATAAAACTGATGTTACCACTATCGGTCTATAATTATTCAACTTTCTATGATCCTTACCCTTTCCTTTAAGTAATAACCTTACTCTTGTATTACTCCAACTACTTGGGAAAACTCTATTCTGTGCCATTTTATTTTTTATACGCTTCATACAGTGGTGCCACTTAGTGCAGACCTTCATAATCAATGGATGCAGGAAGGTTTGTGCATGAAATTCCTATCTAATGCTTACTTATCCAATATCCCCAGACTAGCTTTTAGCTTAATTCATTTATCACTAAGGACCATTGGATTTGATGTGGCTGCTGGAGGTTGGTTGCATTAGATCCTAAGATCTAAGTGCAGTGTTCTCAAATCTAAGACTCCTCATTGATGAATGCTGCAAGCTAGAAACTAGTCTGGGAATATTGGATGAGTAGGCAATAGATAGTGACTTTATGCACAAACATTCCTGCATTGACTGATTATGAAGTCTTGCACTTGGAGGCACTACTGTATGGATTTATCTGCTGTTATTAACAGCCTGTGCAATCATATGAAATGGTGAACATGTGATGTTTTGATGGTTTAATCTAATTATTCATAAATCAAACAAATTTTATATTTCCCCTGGGATGAATAAATAATAAAAAATATAGCCACTAGTGAGTGTGATTAAGGTGATGACCTTTATATTAGCTTATCATGAAGATATAATGAAGAATCTGCCACGATCAAATCTTGTATCATCATCATCATTATCAATGATTATCAATCCACTTTAGGATGAAGGTCTCTCCTAGTTCAATCCATCTTCTTTGATCTTTAGCTTCTCTTCTCCACATCAACCATCCACACTTTCTTACTTCATCTATCCATCTCACATGTGGTTTCTTTCTGGGTCTTTTACAATCTCTAGGAATCCAGTTTAAAATTTCAATTGTCCATCTATTATTATCTCTTCTAGCAATATGTCCAAACCAACTCCACTCCAGTATTTTAATTTTTTCAATGAGATCAGTAACACCAGTTTGTTCCCTTACCCACATATTATGTTTTCGATCTCTTCTTGTTAGTCCCAACATGCATCTATCCATCCATCTTTGAATGGTCTGAAGTCTCTGTATTACTCTTTTATTAAGTGTCCAAGTTGCAGATCCATAAGTCAGAACTGGTAAACATATTTATTAAAAACATTCCTTTTCAAACACATAGGCATACTTCCTTTTAGTATCAAATTATTTCTACCAAAAGCACTCCAACCAAGTTTAATTCTATGATTAATTTCATTCATTATGTTTCCATCTGTATTAATAATCCGACCAAGATATTTGTAACTGTTAACTTCTTCTAACTCATCATAATCAATCTTTATTTTCATATTTTGAGAAAATCCATTAAATATTACTTTAGTCCTATTTTCATCTGATAACTCCTGCAACATTTCCTGCAGCTTTAAAGCATTATTTGCAAAAACAACTACATCATCTACAAAATCTAAATGACTTAAATAATCTCCATTTACTTTTACTCCTTTAGCTTCCCATTTTAATCCATAAAATACTTCTTGCAGCACTGCTGTAAAACGTTTTGGAGATATGGAGTCACCCTGTCTTACATTCTTCTCAATGTTGACTTTCCTAGAATCATTATATAATCTAATTGTTGGTGTTGCATTTTTATAAATATTCTTTAAAATATGACAATGTCCTGGCTCTATACCTTTATAATCCAATGCTTTAATCACTGAAGAAATGTTTATAGAATCAAATGTCTTTTCATAATTTACACATCCAAAACATAAAGGCAACTTATATTAATTTGTCCTTTCTATAATATCTCTCAATACCTGGATATGATCTACTGTACTAAAAACAATTTTTAATACCAGCTTGTTCTCTTGGTTAATGGAAAACCAATGTTCTCTGTAGATGAGTTATAATTATCTTGGTAAACTTTTTGTATAAAACTGATAAAAGTCTAATAGGTCTGTAATTTCTAATATCTTCTTTATCATTTTTTTTTAAATATTAATACTGCATTACTCCTATTACCTGGTACCTCTTTATCATTTAGACATTTGGTATATAACTTTGCTAAAAAAATTCTATTTCTTCAATTATAATTCCATCATTACCTCGAGCCTTTTCTTTCTTCATACATTTAAATGCATGTCTCACTTCTTCATTTAAAATTCTGGGCAATTTAGAAGAAGTAATAGATGTAGAAGGTACTTGTTCTTTATTACTATATAATTCTTGACAGACGTCTTCTGCCCATTTTATGATGTCATCTCTCTTTTTAGTAATAATTCCACCATTTTCCTACCAATACCAAAATGTTGTTTTACACTCTTGAGACTTTTATTTTCTTCTACAGATTTCTTTGCTAGTTCACAGTTATACTTTCTTATATCATTTACAACTCTTTTCTGCACCATTTTACAAAAGTTTAGATATTCAATCCTTTTTAATGCATCATTTTTGTATATCTTCATATTCCTTTTTTTCTTTATAAGTTCTTAGTCTCAGTAGATAATTTATTGGTCAATTGCTGCTTTTTTCTACCAGCTACCTTTGTTGCAGTTTTTAAAAGTGTATGAGTTATTTACATATTAATTTCATTCAAATCTGAATTATGTTCAAAATCTACTAATACTTGAAACTGATTTGTAAGTTTTAATTTAAATTCATTAGAATATTTCTGAAGATTAGGAATATCAACTGTAAATATTGTTTTTTTTAATAATTTTTATCTCTCCTGTTTCAAATTAACATGTATCTTACATCTTACTAATCGATGATCACTTCCTGTGTTAAATTTATTAAGAACATTACAATTTTGAAATATGTATTTTCTGTTAGTCAAAATATAATCCAATTCTGCTGTGCCTTCATTTGGATGCTTCCATGTTCATTTCATTTTAACATTTTTTTTCAAAAAAAGATTTAATAGTATAAAGTTTTTCTTTTTCTGCAAACTCCACAAGTCTATGTCCTCTTCATTTCTATTACCATAATCAAAATTACCTATAGCCCTTTCATTTTTTGTCTACCAATTCTTGCATTAGTTTCCCATAACAATTTTAAAATGTTGTTTATTCTGATCAAAAAACTTTTGTACATCCATATAAAAATCTTCTACTATTTCATCACTATGAGAACTTGTTGGGGCATAAACTGAATTATCTGCATTTGGTATCTGCTATTAATTTGTATAACTAATATTGTCACTCTGTCCGATACACCATCAATCTCCATAATATTGTTCTTTCACTTTTTATTTACATTGAATTTTACTCCTTTTGTATTTCCAATATTTGTGACTTTATAATAGAGCACATGTCCACTTTTAAATCAATTGTCTCTTCACCTTCTCTTCTAACTTTTCAAAGTCCAATAATGTCCCATTTAATATAAGACAGTTCTTTTAATTCTTGCAATTTTCCTTCACTTGAAAGTGATCTGCAGTTGTATCTAAATAAAAAGTCATCATCAAATACCAGCCTGGGTCTGCAATCAGGAGATTCTTAGTAACCTCTGCTTTCGGCCACCGACCATTGCCTTGGTTGGTGACTAGACAGCCTCCTGGGAATAAGGGCCATAATTTATTTTTGTATTATAATTGTATATATCTATTGGAAAAATATTTATCATTTACACAAACATTCATTCTGTCTTATCAAACAACTGATAAGAAAGACCATGGTGCTTCTTGATCTTAAACTCAGAGGTAAAAAGCCAATACATTCACCATTCTGGCAAATGCATGTTGGTGAGTGGCCCATCCATGTTTGTATACTATATGAATAATCACATAGTAATAACAGCTGCAATGACAAGAATGTATGGAGTGGACAATGAATTTGCCCTACTCAGTTTCATTAAGACCTCCAAGAGGAATCAAAGTGTCTCCTTTCAGTTAATAGAAAACTCCTTTCTGCAGCCCAAAACTTATATCTTTTTTAAAAATGAGATTTAAGATTCCCACACTTATTATAAACTACTTCTAATCAGATACCTACTATTAACAGTTGTTTTTATATCCAAAAAGCATTTTGATGCATACATTAAATTTAATAAGACTTGCAAATTAATAGCAAAATAATAGAAAATATGAAAATGATGAAAGTAATACTATAGCTACAGTTTCTAAAAATAAAGATTATATAATAACAATATTCATATTTTAACAAAAGAAGTATTGTAATAAACATTCTTGGCACATATAAATAAGCAAAATAAAGAACTTATAGCCCGAAAACTTATATGAGTTATTGATTAAAGAAATATTAATTCAATTAATTTCCAATGGTAACAACTAGTATGAGATAATGCTTCAAAGTTTTATTTGCCTTAATTTCATAAAATATTTTTAATCAGGTAGATGTTCATCTCAGTACTTTCCTAGGTATGTGTTTATTTTAAAAAATCAAATTAGTTTGAATTTAGTTTGCAAAGTATAAGTTTTGTGCTCCTTTATTTGAAATCGGCTGTATCTCATATTGTTTATAATGTAAATGCAAGTATTTTTTCACTGCGTTTTGAAAATTATGACTAATTTTTTTCCCCTATTTTTTAAAAAAAATGCTTTCAATAATAAAAACCAAATTTATTTCATTATAATAACTAACTGTAAAAACACAATCCATTAATTCCAGTTAGATGCTATTCTAAATAAAAGTAATTTTATTTCTCTATTTTTATAATTTTGTGTTATATTTTTTTAATTTATTTTTATCTAAATATTACAATATTTATTGTAAATAATATTTATAATAATAAAAATCAAATTTGAATGATAATTATATAAAACAAATGCTTTATTAAATATTGCTTTTATGTAATAAAACCATGCAGTAGTCAATGGGGTTAATTCCCCCTCCCCCATATATAAATATATATTTATTTTTATTAATTTGATTAATTTTTACAATGACACAAACAGAATCATAACTAGAAATTAAATTTCATTATTATTTTTCAAGTTGAATAAAATATTAAACCTTCCTTCATTTTGTAATTAGTCAATGTTTTCTTGTATTTTCTATAGGAATATTAAAAATTTTAATGTATATATATGCACTGAAATATTTTTTAAGTAAAATAACTTTCATAATTTATTCCTGTATTTAAGATGAAGTATTATTTGAATATTCTATTAGAATGCACAATATTTTATTGTCTTTAATTACTAGTGTACTCCAATACAAACTTTCTTAATTACATTGTTTCTTTTATGCTATAGGTTGGGGAGTATGAAGCATTGATATATTCTTTCATTTTAAATAAATCCAGAAATATGTTAATGTATCTTATTGGCATTCTTCCTTTCCTTAACAACTTTATAATGGAGTTCATTATCCAATTATGCACTTATTTTCTGTGTATATAACTTTTTTTAAATAAAAAATTTGTTTTAAGCAAAGAGATTCAATATACATGACAATTTTTCCAGTCAATTCTTTCTAGAAGGATTTCTTTTTTAAAGAGAACATCTCTAGGTTTTGTTTACTTATAACAATATCTCAACTATAGAATTATTAATAAACTGATGTAATTTAGTGGGTTTCAATAAAGAGATTTTAAAGAAAGGTATTGCTTCAAAATTTTTATTTTATTCCTAGCACATTTAAAAATCTTTCTTTTTCGACCTAAATGTAAAAATATACCTTTCTTTATAAAATAATCCTAAATTTTCTTAATTTTTCAACTAAATACATTATGTAATATTTAAAGCTTATTTCTTTTGTTGTATTTAAAAAGTAGGAGGAAGATATTTGATAAAAAATAAAGTTATTCTGCATAATTTACTGAAAATCAAGAAATAGTAAAGTTAATATTATTATTTCATTTTATGGCTTCTTTAAAAAAATAATTACAAAATGGTTAATCATCAATGCACACACTTCAAGGATGTTTGTGCAAAATAGTAAATAACATTTTAAACTTATGAATGCTGATAAATAAATCGATGAAAAGAATTTTTTTTTAATTAAACTTAGTTATAAATAAACATAGATGCATGTATATATTAATGAAGTAATAAAATAGACCTTATAAATTATCTTATATGGAAATGAATTTCTAAGAGACTAAATAATTGTATAGGTCTAAACCTTACAGATATGGAAATAAATTCCTAAGATCATTTAATATTATAGACCTTAAAGACTTACCATATATGGAAATAAATTCCTAAGAGAGTAATTACTTGTATAATTAAAAAGTTAAGAGGAATTTCATTGTATGATAACAAACTCTAAATAATACATAAATTAATTAAGCAAACTGATTAATTAAAGCCAAAGAATTTACTCCAGAAAAGATAAAAGAGACAAAAGAAAAGATGGATATAAAAAGCTAGAGAAAACGACTGTTGGCTTTTTCTGTCATTGTGCCCATTAGCGGAAGAGCAGTGAATATCATCTTTGGAGGACTTCATTCCCAGGATCTTGGCTCCTGTAGGTCACTAAGCCAACTAGTGCTTTTAACAGACCGTCTCGGTCTTATTATTATTTTGAAATGCCTCAAGAAGCTCATCGAGGGTTGCTATTTATAAAGAGTATAGACATTAGTGAAGGTAAAGTGAATAATAGCTTACCTAAACATTATAAACATTAGGTGCAAATTTAGTACGCGATCTCCGCCATTTTTAATTTCATAATCGACCAAAAACATCGTCTGACACATCTAAGTGATAAAAAAGTACGTGAAACGCAAAAAAAAAAAAAACGAAAACCTTACAAAATAGATGTGAGATCACATATTATAAAAAAGTAAGGCCAAAACTTAAAAAATCGAAGGTATATATATAAAAGTCAAACTAAAACTTAATTCATTTTACAATTATATGTATTTTTTCTTACCAGAAGTTGTTCCCTTTGTTGCAAAATTTCAGATTCTGTATCTCATTTTAAATTATAAATCAAATAATTTATATATAGAGAGAGCAAGATTACAAATAGAATAGTTTTAAACCTTAATGTTAGCCATCCTTCCTTAAATTTAATACATATTTCTTAGAATCTAAACAATGTGCTTTGATATGATGGGGAGGGAGGGGGTAAGAAAAGAAACTTTTAAAAAAAAACTTTTTAAATCTTGTTATTGTTGAGTTTAAAATCTAAGAGGTTTTGTTCTGCTCTCCCTCCAGAGGGGAAAACAAACAATTTAATTTCCCTCTTCATTCAAAGTAAATTATAAAAAATCATTTTATAACTTTTTATAGATTTTAAATATACAGCCTAGTTTGCAAAAATAATATTAATTTCAGCTAATTTATTAAAGATTATTTAGTTTTCATATGAATACCATTATTAAACAATTCAAAACAAAACAACACTCTCCATATAGTAGTGCCATTATTATAAACTGCTTACTTATACACAAACATATATAGAAATTAATATTATTTTTGTAAACTAGGCTGTATATATATATATTTACTGGCTTAACTTTAATTCACTAATTTTAGAATCTATAAAAAGTTATAAAATGATTTTTTATAGTTTACTTTGAATGATGAGGGAAATTAAATTGTTTGTTTTCCCCTCTCGTGGGAGTGCAGAGCAAAACCTCTTAGATTTTAAACTCAGCAATAACAAGATTTTTTTTTAAAGTCTCTTTTCTTACCTCCCCCCTCCCCATCATATCAAAGCATATTGTTTGGATTCTAAGAAATACTTATTAAATTTAACGAAGGATGGCTAAAATTTATTGATTAAGGTTTTTTACTGCATACTTTTTTATCACTTAGATGTTTCAGACGATGTTTTTGGTCGATTTGAAATTCAAAATGGCGAAGATCGCGTACTAAATTTGCACCAAACATTATTTGCTATTTAGTAATTAATCTGTGAATTAAGCTTGTTCAAATACAGACTTTATATTTGTGTTAAAGATCAGTATAGTGATTATTTTTCCTAATTGTTAATAAATTATTATTGCTAAATATATCTGTCGAGTTTATTGTATATTTCTTTGCTGGTCGCCCAATCATAGTTGGGGACACAGCAATTGGTAGTGACTATAGCCAAAAATTAAGAAATTTGTAAAAATGTTTTAAAAAATAACTATTAGTTTTTGGTTAATTCGCTATTAATTGATTATTTTTAAAGGTTAATATAATTATTGATTTAATATATGTATGCATAATTCTTATCTGCTGATGCGTTCTTCAATGATCATCAATTTGATAAGGATATATCTAGTTACTATATATATATATAAGATCAACTCACCCCCACCCACCCAATGCTATATTTGACAACAACAGTACCAAGTGAATACAGATAATGTTTGCATATCAAACAGCATGGCTAAGCAGTAACCTCTGACCCGTATACAGCAATGTTGTTAAAATATACTATTATTCAAAGAAAGAGCATAAACATGTTTAATTTATTAAAATAAAGAGTACATTATAGCGGTCACCAACATAGTGCAGACTATTAATTGTAAGATTGTGGGGTTGAATATAAGAGGTATCAACTCCACTGCCCGTGTATATGACATAAAACACTGGTTTCAAAACAACCTACCACATATACTATTCATGGGAGAAACTAAATATCACATAAACTCCAGCAGTATTATCATGGAAGAACTATCCAAATTGGGTTACACTCAGTTTAGCACTAGTAATGTAGCAGCTGGAGGAGTAGGCATAATTATAAATAGTAAAAATGCTCCAGATAGTTTTAAAATTACTTACACAGACAAAAATATAATATCTATCAAACTCACATATGGAACTACCACCTTTAATGCTATATACATATACACTCCTAACAATGTCAGTTCATATATTAAAATAGTTAATAGCATCAACCTGATAATCTCCACCAGTAGCTGGCCAACAGTGATTGTTGGGGATTTTAACACTTCCTATGGAGAATTTGTCAATAAATACCTTCATCTTCTGAATAGAAGCTTTCTTAGTGGGGAAGGTTTTTTTCCAGATAATGCTTTTTCATTCTATACCAGAAGACACAAATCTTTGATAGATCTGGTCTTTTACACACCCGAATTCCACTACATTATGGAGGCAGTGCTTCAGCCTGTAGCATTCTCTGACCACTTTGCAGTGGTCATCTCAATGCAAATTGATAACCTCACACAACTGAATCACAACAAAACGATTAGAATGCTAACAAAGGCCAACATAACTGAAGCCATCCCATCAGAGGCATATATTCTATTTAGGAAAATAGATATACTTTCAAGACCACCTGAAGAGGCTTGGTTTGCACTAGTGGGAGTTCTCCAAACTCTAATAGTCCAGTACTCCTGCAGGTCAAAGTGCCCAACCTCATTATTAAAGGACCTAGAGAACATTAATGCTCAACTTAAACAGTTCTCTACTGAAAGCAACTCGATAGATGACATCATCTCACTTAAGAATGAATATAAAGCAAAGCAAAAAGCCCTTGCTGAATATGTGTCTCTGAAAAGATCCAAGATATATCTGGCTCCTCAATATTGTTGGACTAGAGGATATCTCAGGTGGGCCCTGGGGCCACAGAAAAAACAAAATACTCCAATACTAATTAAACATCAGGGCACCAGCATGACTGGATACCACATGCTTGAAAAAATTAAACTACACTTTGAAAACAAATTAAAAAAAACAAAACTCATCAGTAGATCATGATTGGACAAGACATTCATCCAGTGATGATCATTTGATCACAGTCCAAGATATTAAAAACAAACTATGCTCCCTTCCAGACAGCATCCATCCTGGAATGCATGGGATACCTAAATTTCTTCTCTCCCACTTAAGCAATTTTACTGTCCCAATCATCATGTTAATGATTGACCATCTTGCGCAAAAGCAAAGGTTCATTAAAAATTTATATCCAGTTGCATTGGTGCCATTTATGAAAAAGAGCAAAGACCCTACTGATATAAACAACATAAGACCCATGTCCATGTCTCCACTCTTAAGAAAGATTATAGAGGGTGTCATTAAAGATAAGATACAACATAAAATCCTGAGTCATATCATGCCCTCTCAGTATGCCAAAAAAGGCTCCTCAGCAATCACGGCGATTGGTGAAACCAAAATACTCTTGGATTACATCAGAACCAACAGAAAATCCAAGCCCATTGCCATACAACTTGACATATCCGAGGCATTTGACTCAGTCAATATCAGCACACTGCTGAATATTTTGGAGGGCCTTGGTGTTCCCTCCCAGATAATTCAGATATTGGACAATTTACTACACAATAGGGAAATTCACATATCACTCAATGGAGTATATACAAACAGTTTTACTCTGAATACTTCAATTCCACAAGGATCTCCACTCAGTGCTCTCCTGTTTGCCTGCTACATCAATCCACTTCTTAAAGACATTGAAGATAACCTACCTGGAGTATATATACCCAGACTCAAAAGAGCGATCAAAGCAATCGCTTACATGGATGATGTCTTGATCATTCTTCCAACTCAGAAATATCTAAACACACTATATAAAATATTGGACAAATATACAAATCTATCAGACCTAAAAATAAATACAGGAAAATCCACAGCTTGGTCTATCCTATCTGGAAAAAAAATCAAATCGCGCTTCCAAGCTGAACCACAGAAATTTCTGGGATTTAATATTTCAAAATCGCAATCAGCAATGTCTAAAGAACTTCAGGCAAAAATCCTCCAGTCCACAGACCAGATCACTAAGACCCTCTCAAAGCTATACCTTTCGCTCTATGGTAAGGTTTCACTGCTAAATATAAAGATTTACAGCAAAATTGCGTACTACCTGCCAATGATGAATGCAAATAAAACATTCATCAAGAAAATTGAGCAATATTGCTCAAGATTACTATGGAAAGGACAAACTGTTTCCATCAGCATGAGAAACATGCAGGAAAACAAAAGATTAAATGGAATGTCACTACATTCCATCACTTCAATTAACTATCAGAAATCATACACTCTGATATATAATCTAGTCCAAAAGTATGGCCATGACCAGATCACTGAATCCATAATTCCTACCGACACACCACCCCCCAAAAAATTAAGCTGGCTTGACCATCTAATCCTGTCAACAATGCAACAAAATACAAATGCCCATAACAACTATCAAAGCAAGATCAAGCTATGGGATGCCCATCGCATCCTAAAACAAAATAATCAAATCTCTACTACAAGATTAGGAATAACTAATCACAAGCTGATTACCCTATTCAAGTATTGGGCTCTAGAACCAAAATACTTAGATTACTTACTTAAAATTAATCTGGATGCCATGCCGGTCAACTGGTTCCTCAGATATAAAAGATCTATCACCAAAGTCCAATCAATTTGCCACAGCTGTGGCAGGGATGAGGAAACATTTGACCACATAATTAAAACATGCATGGGTCTAGGTAATATTAAAACAATAATATTTAACAATTCAAAGATAGACTACTACAAAATACTTAATATAAAAGAATGCATTCATAGAAGAGATATTCCTACAATCAGGCTGTCAATTTTCATCACCTATGCCATTTGGATTGTAAGGTGCAAGGCACAATACCAACATCCCAAGCCAGATGAAAACTCATTATTTATTCAAAACATAGAGAAAATTAAACAAAGAGACAAAACTCTTGTCACAACATTCATTTTTCAAGAGACATGGAAGCTATATCAGACTCTCTAATAAAGTTAACAAAGAACTTAAACACTAAATACCTAACCCTGTTCCATAATGCGGCCTGAATATTCTAAAGTATAAGCTATAATATTGAACTGTATTTAAGAATTATTTAGTCTATATTTTTAGCAATATGAACTTTAGTATTGTTAAATATGCTTATCCATAGTTTAAAAGATTATTTATTATTAATACATATAAATATTATGTATAATTAACTCCAGAAAACCTGCTATGTGTATTATAATGTGCACATTACTTAGAAAAAATGATTTGTGCTCTTCTTAAGAATTTCTTATAATTCCTCAACATTATATTGTTTGCACCAAGTTATTATACTTAAAATATATATATTCTTCAAGAAGATTTATTACTCCTCATCATATTCTAATTAAAATATATGCACTCTTCATTTATATTCTTCACAAAGCTGTGACTTGTATTTCACAAAATGAAAGATTCCCATTAGTTATTTAATGTGTTATAAAAATTTATAATACATATTATATTATTGTTCAACACATTATTTAAAATACAAGCAATATTTATCTCATTTTATTGCTTATTTAATGTACATTATTTATTCAGACAGTCTATCTTGTCTGTGTCAGTGATTTCAATTTCTGCTTACCTCATATTTTATGTCCTGCTTGTTATTTTAAATCTTCAATGTCATCCAGAGATCCTGTAAAGTCTGCAGTGTGTCATGGATTTTTATTTTATTGTATCCTGTGTAATGATGTGAAAAGAAAGACCTAAGGACTGTTTATTTTATTATATTCATTTTATTTCTATGTATAGGTTTAACATGTATTTTCATGTTAAATTCTCAGAATGTTATCAGAATAACATTTTAAGTTTATTATACTTGTCCTCTTTTGGAGTTATTTAGAATGTGGATAATGTTTGTAAGAGTTCATGAAATTGATATAGTTTTATTATTGAATTATTTGCCACAATCTTATATGTTTAGCTATATTTTATTGGATTTTACACATCAGTTATTTATTATTATAGGTGGTAGAAGGGTGATTCATATTTTATATATTGTTTTATTATGCCACTGAGTTTTATTATATCTTTGTGATATTAAACATGCAATGCTATATTGAGGCAACCCCTTCTCTTTTTGATGGTTTATTCTCATATTTTTATGACTAGTGACAAGATTCTAACTTGTTATTGGCCTCTTGCATGGATGCTTATCTAAATTTATGCCATCATCTTATTTTGCCTTTTCTCTTCAATCTTTTGATGAGTATCTAGATAATATATTTATTTAAAGTCATGTGTGCTGTTTAACTATATCTTTATCCAGGCTTTTGATATGTTCTCAAGGTGATGTATGATGTCAACCATACTTTTATTTGTGCTCTTGATAAATCAAAGTGTTTTTGATGTATAGATTTCATTGGTATGCCTAGCTTGCATATCCAGATGCTTTAAAATATGTTTGTTATTAAATTTATAATTGTTCATGTGTACTGTACATTTTCAAAATTTATCACTACGAAATTTTCACATAGGGACTAAATAATAAAAAGTGAGTTTATTAAAAGTGAGAACTTTACTGAATTTGTAAAAAATAATATTAAAATTTCTGATTTACTAATTATTTTTATTAATATTTTTTTTGCGTGTGGTAACTTATAATTTTATTTATTACCTAGGGAATTTTATAATTTATTAAATAACTAAATATATAAAAGAATTTATCTTTTCAACATGTGTGTGATCAGGTGGATCAGTAATATATTTGAGATGGCATGGAGAGTTGAGGGCTATGTGAAAGTCTGAGTTTGAATCCCTTATATATTATAATATATGTGCAGGTGTGTGTAAGCCTGTACAGTGTATTAAGTTAAATAACTTAATGTTTGTTTTTCTATGTCATAAATATTATTATAATTATTTATTTACAATTCCTTATCTTTTTCATCATTCATTTGTGCTCTCAGAAGAAAATATGATGTAAAAGTCATTTTATTAAATTATATTATTGATGTTATGATAACATCCATAAAGATTATTTTATTTATTCTAAATTAAAATTATAAGATTATTCATCTATTTTAAGTTTACTTTACTTTATTCATCTGAAGTTAAGATCATAAGATTACTTCATTTTTATTTTGGTATAAGATTAGAAGAAAATCTGTTGGTGTGATATTTGGGTAGCATCAAAATCACTTTTCTATTCATAATATCTCAAATGTCATCCTAGTTGGTTATAATTCTTTTTAATATAAGTTATGTTTAATTTTAATAATTATTTAATTCAATAAGATATCATTTTAAAGGTAAGATCATATCTTATTATTATTATTCACCACTAGGATTACATTTTTGGTTGGTTTTTAAGAAATAAAAATAAGATTATTGAGGAATTCATTACTAAAAGAACTTGAGATTTGACTACCATAATTATTTTAAAAAATAATTATAGATCTGATATAAAATATTTCTTAAAAAATTGTGTTGTATAGAAAACTTGAGCTATTTTGACCAATAATTGCTAAGCCTAGAATCTGATTATTTAGAAAATCATTGTGACTTTAAGATTTAATTTTATTTTAGAAGATGTGTGATATGAAGAGTATTGAAAATAACATAACCATTTGTGTAATGTGCTGTATAAGATTTTAAGAGTTGTTTTAAAAAGAGTATATTAGAACACTCTTCTTTTGATATCTTGTTTATCAAGACAATATTAGAACTTTTTTTATTTGATATTTGCCTTTGTCTTGATGCTTTTCTTTTAAAAAGCATATAGAAGAGCTAGTCTGGATTCTGAGCTGATTGTTTGATTACCTATATTATAACCATGAACTTATTATATTGCTATGTTTAGCAGGAGGTTTAGTCCACCTCTATGGTTTATGTTATTATTATTTTGATTGCCACAGGTTATGATTAATTTATATTATTTCATCATACTTCTTTAGGTTACAATTTTGGCTTACCCAATATGTTGGCTTCAATTAATTAGGAGTATTTTTGATGATTGATTGATGTGGTATAGTATTTATTCATTACATTTTGAATCAGCAACTTGGATAGATTAGGTAGATTTAGGGCATAGTTATTGTTAGATTTTAATGCCACAATTGAAAGTTGTAATTATTTAAATTATTTTTGCATTTTCTTGTATAGTAGGCTGATCATTTGGTCACCTACATGGTGATCTGATAGTATAATTTATACCTTGATTTGTTAAAAATCTTTTTATCCATGATCATTATTTTGTAATTAATTGCATTTTAAATATTAAAGTGAACTGCACTCTATAATCGATTTTTAAAATATTTTATTTTATGCAATCATCAATTTAATATTTGGTATGGAAGATTTTTGTTAGCAATGATACTTATTTGAATTTAAAGCAATATTACTTTATATTATTTGTGCATTTGAAATCTGAGGAGTAACTAATACATAAGTCTAATAAAGTCAGTGTTACACATTGTTAATAGTTAAAACTTTATAGGAGTAGAATAGTTAATATTCTGTAGTGTTTCAACATCTTATGAGAATTTGGGTGATGGTTAAAATCACCTGAATGGATTGTGATGATAATATTTTAAAAATTTAAAATAATTTATTATTATTAGTGTTAATATATGATTTTTTTCTTCTACAGTACAGGCTTTTTTATACCTGCACTCCAATATGTAATATATAGGGGGTTTAAACTCAGACTTTCACAAGATCCTCAACTATCCATGCTATCTCATACTTCTGACACACTTGACTACACACATGTCAAAAAGATAAATAATGACCAATATATGTATTTCATGCTAAGCCAGCACTCGTCAGTTGGCCAGATTATCATCCCCACACATATATACAATCAATGCTCAGCTTATATTAAGATAGCCAATCTTCATACTTTAATGAACAGGCTTTAATCCACTCCACCCCTTAAACATTTTTTTTGATAGAAAATATTTACAATTATTACACTGCATTAGGTAATACAATTTGCTTAGTCATTAGACATTTTTTAAATTTTCAATCACATTGTGTCAGATATGTATATTATTATATCTGTGAATATATTAATTAAAAACAAAACTATTTGTAGTCATTTTTCAACTATATAAATGTAAATAGATCCGGCATTAAAGGTGCTCTTTTAGTACGCGATCTCTGCCATTTTGAATTTTAAAAACAACCAAAAACTTCCTCTGACACATCTAAGTGATAAAAGGTTTTGGAAATGATAAAATTAATAAATTACTAACTTTAAATATACTTTTATCAAAGAATTAACAAAGGATATTTGATACCGACAAAATAGACTTCACTGAAAACTAATGATTTCTTTCTAACTTTTACTTCTGGAATTTCCTGACAATACAAAATTATTAAAACTACATTTTACAGGAAATCACAATTTAATAGCATTAGTTTCTATTAACATTAATTTTACTTGTAGTTTTTTATTATAAATTTTTTAAATCTTTATGCACATTTTCATTAAGAGTTGGAATTTTTTTTTTAAAAAAATGTCAGAAATCTTTAATATCGTTTATATATATATATGATGTGACAAAAAATACATAAGTAAACATTTTTTTAAGTTTTAATTATAATTAGTATTTATTGATAAATCATTATGCCTAATAACTGTTATTAATTAGCATCTTTTATGTTTTTAAAATTTATAATTATAAGCATCCATTACATAATTGATTAAAAAAATGAAAAATATTTCAAACTTTTTATTTTTTATGAAAGTAGTTTAAAATGGATTTTTCTATTTTCTAATTTTATTTTGAAAATCATAATTATAGAAATATTAAACAACCTCCATACTTCCCCATTCTTTTTCTTTTTAAATTCATATAAATAAAGATACAATAAAAGACAAATGAAATTAAAAAATCAGATATATTAATCTTTAACTGAGGTTTAAAGTTTATATCTATGCTAGAAATAATCTCTAGTTTAAAAATAATCATTATTGTATTTATCTGAGATGGATGGTGTCAAGATTGTGAGTGGAGTGAGTTTGACAATGATAAATAAAAATGTAACAATTATAGAAATATAAATTAATACATTTTTTTTAAACAAGTAGACTAAAAAATTTGTTCTGAATGTCTATTTTTAAATAGACATACAAATGCTTTTTTCCAAGAACAGATTGTTTGAATTCAGTTTAAATGGTTAATTTTTGTTGATGTTCAAAAAAAATTAATTTTTCTTTCTTAGATTCTAAATAATATAATAGCAGTAAGAATAAAACAAACTTTAATATTTACATAAATTCTTTAGAATTTTAAAGTTGTAATTAATAATTTGTTAAGTGTATACTAATTACCTAATTAATATATATTAAGACTATGCACCTAGATGTGACAGTAGAGACCTCTACAAATCTTAACACAAAATTAATGACATTAAAAGACAAGAGTGGCTGCTCTTGTCTTTTATAGTTGTTAATCTTGTGTTAAGATTTGTAGAGGTCCCTACTGTCATATCTAAGTGCATAGTCTTAATATATATTACTTAGGTAATGATTATGTACTTAACAAATTATTAATTTCAACTTTAAATTGTCTTAAAAGATTTTTAATTATAAGAGCTTCGCACTGACTCTGTGGACTGAATCAGTGAAGTAGTTAATAGCTTCACACTCTCAAATGAAAATGCTTTAGATTCACCTATATAATTAAAAAGTAGGTTGAAAATAAGAGTGGCTGTTCTTGTCTTTTAAATCTTATGTTAAGATTTGTAGAGGTCCCTATTCTCACATCTAAACCACACATATTTAAGGTTATAGCTTTAATATATATTATTTAGAATTATTATTATATCATCTGCTTGCACTTAATAAAGTAATATATTTGCATTAGAATTTTTAAGTAATCTTCATTTTTGCTTATTTATTTATAAATTAATTTTAAGAATTTGCTAGTCTCTAAAGTTTTCCAGATAGATATGCCACTGTAAGTTGATTCCATTTCTAATCATAGATGCAAGTGGATCTCTATTCTGCTATTTTTTAATAAAACAGAAAAATATACTTATGGGTTTCTTCTATCTTTTTTATTCTATTAATCAATTTTATTACTATTTGTTATCACTCAATGATAGAATTTTATACTTCATAAATACACATTGGTTTTTCATAGGGTACTCATCTTATAGCTAAAGACGCCTCTCTATGGCGCAGTTTTCACACTAAAACACATAAAAATGCTGTTTCCACGGCCGACACGTTCGAACCCGCGTTTTCTATAATACAACTTTCTTGTTGTGCTACAGAATGCAGGCCACTATGTCGCATCACAGTACAGCATGTATGTTGTATAGCAACAAATACATTTTCCGAATTCGCACAGTTTATAAAATAGTTACGGCTTGATGAGGGAGTTTGTATTTGAATTGGATGGAAATGTTGTTTTCATTTGATTTTTTTTTATTTTAAAGTATTGAAATGTTCAGATTTTTTAAAGTAATAATTCTAAGACTTTTTACAATGTACTGTATTGAAGTTTTAATTGGGAAAATGTTAAAGATCTATGTTTTTAGTGAGTTGCAATTAGGTAATACGTCAAGTAACGTACTGTTTGTAACATTCCACGAGACAAAGAAGATTCTACCGTGTGTATATTTTTGAAGTAAAAAAGAGTGGTACCAAAAAAATATCCAGTAAGAAAAGTACAAATATGCATGATTTTTTGTAAATTTCATAAAAAGCAAATATTATAAACATGTTTAATAAGTAAAGAAGACATTTATATGTGTTTGTTGTTGTTTAAAAAAGTTTGAGTTTCTTTCTTTTGTCCGAGTACGGTTACGATTTTGATATTTTTATTTTAGCATTACAAACAACAGAACACTAACCCTAACCCTAAACCTAACCGTAACAACTTTTACTTTTTATTGTCATTCTATTTGAAGTAAAAAATAGCCGTAATATCTCTTTGTCTGTAAAAAAAAAAAAAAAAAGTAAAACAAAGACTAAAAAAATAAAAAATAGACTAAGAAATTATACTTTTTATTACGATTATTATTTTTTAGTTAAACAACAACAAAAAAAAAGTCGTAACACAAGTAAAAAAATATCCGATAGAAAATTGATAAAAAAAAGCCGTAACACAAGTAAAAAAATATCCGATAGAAAATTGATAAAAAAAATCCGTAACACAATTAAAAAAATATACGATAGAAAAACATGAATTAAATTGTAATTTGTTGGTTTTATTTTACATTATTATCATTTAAATTGTATACGTTAATAAAAAATAATATTTATAAAAGACAATTTTGTTTTGTTTTTATTTTCGCATTACAAAAAAGCACAGCAAAATTATTATAATCAACGGCCCGGGAATGGTCATATTTTATAGTTTTAGCATGAAAATGGCGCCATCCAACGGCATCTTTATCTATAAGACAAGCACCTTTCATAGTAAATAGAAATGTTTTATCATTACATATTGTGTCTTCAAGAAGTATAATTTAGAAGTTGAAGGTAGGAGATATGAGTTCTGAAGAAGATTGCTGGGGCAATCAAAACTGTAAACTACAAAAGAGGGTGGTAAATAAAGCATTGTGTAACAGTAGTAAAGTGCATGGATGATTTAGTATTATATGGTGTACATATTGTGTCCATATGTGTATTTATATATTTGTGCAGTATATATATAAATGTTAATTCAGCTTTTAAATACTCCACAGCAGAATAAATGGCTCTTCTCCTTTTTACCTCGTACTCAGAAACAATGAAGAAAAGATCATTTCATACTGAGTTTTTTAATTGCCCAATGGTAATAATTTGAACAATTTTCTATCCTTGTTTTGCTTTCTAGATAAAAATATCTAGATACCCAGTTTCCTAATAATATTGAGTAATTATCTAAGGACTGGTTATCTGAAAAAATTCCAAGATTAAAATGTAAAGACATTTTCAATTTTATCTATCCCAGATTCAAAGTCCTAGTCATAAGCTTAGGAAGCAGATATGGCACTAATAGTGACTATGAGTTTCTTATTATACATATATCAGAATATACTTGCTACTTGTTCAATATCCACATATGCAAATATAAACATTTCAATAAAATGTAGATTTTTTGACCAACACCTTTGAAATATAGCATTTTATGCTTTTTTGCTGACTAAAGATTTAGTTTGCCCTTAATAAATCATGAATATTTACAAAACATTAATTCTTGGACTTATCAAACATTTTTCTTGTTTATTAAAGCTTTCTAGTCTTAATTTAATAATAGCTACACAAGTCTCAATCTATGAAATTTTCAAGCAGAGGCGCTTTATTATAGGATTGCTACCAAGAGTAACTTAGGAAATCAAAACACAGCATTTCGACCACACAACCCATTTTATTTTCCATATCAAAGATTGTTAAAAGATATAATGTATTTTATTTTTACTAACTGCTGTTTGGCAAATAATAATATCTGGAGTATATCGACCGTTAATTTTTATTTTAATTTTTTTTTTTATATAATGTCAATTGGAAAAATGAAATTCTTTTATTTATTCAACACTAACATGTAAAATATTTAAAATAATATTTTTTATTATTCTGCAATAAACATTTATATGTTAATTTGAAAATGTTATTTACAGTAAAAAAAAAACCCGAATATTTTATTGCTCATCGTAAATAAAAACAAAATATATTCATTCTGAAAAGAAACCCTGATGGATAAACGTCCCCCACTCAAATAACTATTGATGCTACCATAGTGAGCACTAGTTTTATAAATTGATAAGTACAAATGAATTTTGGCGGAATAACAAAAGAATTCCCAAGATTTTCAAGATATGTTAATAATCACAGTTCACATTCTTTTTTAAAAATAAATTTCATTTATGTTCCTATTATATCTACATACTAGCACAGATTTCAATGATATTTGAAAAGCACAAAATTCGATAAATAAACTAGTATGTCATTATATATATTTCAAACCTTTAGTTTTCTTAATTTTCATTAGAGAAATTCTTTAATTAACATTACAAAATAAATTCATTCTTTAGCACACTATTCATAAAAACTAATTTAAGTTTTCTAAAATTTAAGTCTTTTTTTATGAAATATAGTGTTATATGTTTATTTTGTAATGTATAAGTAGCAATTAACACTGTTTTTGTAAATTAAAATATAAAGTGATTTGACTGAGGCTGCATGGATATCTACTCATTTACATTGAATTATATTCTATTTAAGACATTATATGGACTTGGAAACAAATGATTATATTTTTCTTTACTTATCACATCTGACAATGGAGAGCATTATAATAAATATCACAGTATATTAAATTTACTATATTTTCATTCATTATTTATTTGTTTTAGTTCTATCTTTCAAATGAATTTCTGAAATAATTTTAAAAATTATGCCTCGACAAAAATTATATTAAAAAAATCAAAACATTGATATATAAATATATTTATGAATAGTATTCTGTCCCATGGACAGGGTCAGAGAGTACTCATATCACCAATTCATCAATTTTCCCACTCTGTTGCCTTCATTTCCCAGTTCTTCAATTCCACATAACTCTAATATCATCCAACAATGTCAATCTTTTCTGTCCTTTCTTCTTGCTTCCACTCTCCATTCCCTTAAAAATATCTTTCATTACATTATACTTTATTCTTAATATATGTCTAATCCAGTATCTCTTTTTATATCTAATTTCCTCAATCAATCTTTTTTTTAAAAATTTACTTTTTTCAAAACTTCATTATTTTTTTCATCCAATTGATTTTTCCCAGAGACTTCCAATTTGTTCCTAATTTCATTATTCATTGTCATATTTCACAATCACACAATAGTTCACTCCACATTTAGCATTTAATTAACCATTTCGTTAATTCTCTCTTTAAAGGTCCACAAAATATTTCCTTTCTCTTAATAAACACCTTCTTTGCCAATGCTATTTTTTTAAATTTCATCTTCACTTCTTTCATCCTCACCCAACCAATTATACAAATATCTAAATCTATTTAGATGTTGAACTATGTATCATGGATTTCAATTTGCAGTCTTTTGGCATTCCTCTCTATCCATGAACATGTCTTTTCAACATTAATGTTCATTCTATTATCCTCAGATATAAGAGCCAAACCATCTGAAAATCTTATACATTTTATTATTTTACCTCCAACATTTGCTCCTCCATAGTCTAAATAACCATTTAACATGCCTTCTAAATAAATATTAAAAAGAACAGGTGACATTTTACATTTTTGTCTAATTCATCTTTTCATATTCACTTCACCAGTTGCATTATTCTCCAGTCTAATTCTTATCCATTGCCCATTATTGTAACAGTCAAAACATGTCTATCTCATTAACACACTGCAGAATTTAAACCTGGGACATAGAACTCAACACTAGGAAAGTTACCTCCCAGAAATCCCAACTTCGAATCCAAAGTCCAAACTCCACAACGCCCTCTACATGAGATACATTTGATGCTACTAATAGTATAATTTCATGACAGTGCCGATCAGGGAGAAAACAAAAGACTCTAAATCTAAAATAGCCCTAGGTTCATTTAACAATAACTTATAGATGTGCCCGAGATAAATCTAATGTGCTATGTAATTTATATTGCACCCCGAATAAATAAAGAAAAGAAATAAATTTACAAATAATATTTTAATAATTAGATAATGGAAAATAGTTTAGTTATACAAATTGGATAGCTATATAATAAACAACAAGATGGCTGATACCTCGTACTTGGGTTCGTTTGGATAACATGTCTAAAGTATAGTGACACGGTAGGCATATACGAGTCACATAAGGTCTAATAGAGTTTGGATATTCTAAAACATTTATAATTGGAAACTTAAATGAAGGTTGAGAGTCGCTCGCGAAGTGATTAACTAGACTATAAGATCGAGCTATACTGAACGGACTTGAAATTCATTTAATTAATAGAATTCTGTTAAATAATTAATAAGGGAAATGTACGGTGGTGCCAGCGAGTATATGCCAAGGAGGGGTGCAGTTTATGAGTATGCAACTTTAAAATATGATGAAAGGTCTTGGCATGGATAGGCATTTTGCTTTTTATTTGGAACATCTCTAGCCCACTCACAGCTCGTCTGGCCCGCACCCAGGAGCTTTGTAACTGTGGGGACGTACGTGAAATAATTCCCATGTGCCATTATAGCACTGTACTGGGAACTGCAGAGTAAAATAAGGGGAATGGATTTAACCGATGATGACCTTTGCCAAAGGTAAGATTCCAGCACCCAAGTATATTTACTAGCACCACAGTTTAATTTTAAAAGACTTAGTAAAAGAAAAGGGCAATTTATTACAGAACAGAAATAGCTCGCTTTCCAATTTCATATTTAAATGGCCAGCAGACTCTCAACAAAACTTAGAGAAGTAAATACTTATTTAACAAAATTATTCTACGCAAAATACTTTAAAACATATAAAAGAGATGGGAGGGGGAAATGCGTGTTTGCAGTTTATAAACTAAGATGGCAACCACACATTATTTAACTTCCCTACGTAACTCGCATTTGCCTAAAGAAATTAATTAAATATTTCATTATAATACATTTAAATAAGACATTTACAAATATAATAGAAAATCAACCCAAGCACAAGTTCAGCATGCATTAATAAGAAAACACTTGAATAGATAGATACATTTAAAGAATATACAAAAATTATTAGCTATATAGCATGGAGGTTTCCGAGATCTTGGGTTGATTTTAATTACCTTGTTCTTTCAAATTCGTCCATGGGCATTTCCAAATTGGTAGCAAAGTTCTTAAGTAGAGTTATGATTTTCCTTGGTTCATTGTTCTGCACCAGCAGTTAGTAGATTTTAGGAGCAGCATTTCTTTGGGCTGGTTCAGTTGGATTTGATGATACGGTGACAGGACATCGGATGGTGAAATGACGGATGGCCAAGGCACGGGATCCTGAGGAAAAGACAACCTACTGCCCCATTATCCCATCATTCTAAGGTTAAATGATCTTAAAATTGGATTTACTGTCAAAGCAAGCCGGTCGGTCCAAAGATGCGAATAAACAAGCAATCGGAAAAATAGTTTCAAAATTACAGAAAATATAACTTCTGCTGTCACAATCAGGTAGTTTAATTAATAACTCTCTCTAATAATCCTAATAATACAATCAATCAGCCCTATTTATACACTCTCCCTGATTACAATCTAACTCTGTGATAAAATCCGTTCGTTAAGTTATTAATATATTTGAAAACACAGACTGCATTTTCTAATTAAAATCTGTTTGTAAACACTGTTTTAATCTTATCAAATCTACTAATAAAACTGGTGCCAATATGGTTAAAATTAGCCACTATTGTTCTTTCCCTACCCTCACTGATTTAAAAGAAAATGGCATGTTTTTGAAAACTAACTAACACTTTACATTTATAAAACTCTCTTTTTGAATTTAATTTCCAGAAATTATTTATCAGTGATATTATTTTATTAAAGGCAAATAATTATAGCGAAATAACATCACAAAATAAATCGATTCAAAACAACTTTTAAATAAAATATTTTCATAAATTTTAAATATTATCGCAGTATGTGTGTACATGAGAATATGTGACCTACTTTACTGTACAAGCATATACGTAATATATACTCGGCGGTTTGAAAATAAAACCGTTTAAGACAATTTTAATTATTATAAAACCCTGGGCACCCCATTAGACACATAAATTTAGGCGGGATTTCGGTAAATATACCCAGTACACACACAATACGATAAAATTAGGGTTTTAAATAAGGCATGAGGGTAGGAAACAGGAAGGCAAGGTGAAACTAAGATTGGTAGGGCATATCTTACTGTTTCACATTCCCTTAGTATGTCAAAAAAAAAAAAAAAAAAGAATTTACACCCAGTGTTTACTAGTATTTTTGAATATCAGCACAAAAAAAATTTGACAAGGGGCAATGAGATGTAATGATATACCCGAATCATATTTCAACATTATTCAACATTTTTTTCACTAGCGAAACGTATATATATATTTTGACACATTTTTTTACTGTTCAAATTCAAATTAGAAATATGTACATAAAAAAAATTTTTTAAAGTCTATACGAAAGTGTCCAAATTCAGGCGTAGATAAATGTCCAAATTCAAGTTATTGTAGGTCAAAAATTATGCAAGAGTGTCCAAGTTCAAGTCCTTTTTTTTGTTTGTGGTGGCTTTTTTTTTACTTATATATATTTTATTATTCTCCTGGGTCAGGTGGGTAGTATCGATTCTCTCGTATTCGGAGAATGTCCTCTTGGGTGGTGCAATCTCTTTTCCTTGTCTGGCAGTTTGTTGGCCCAAGAACTGAAGTCCAACA
The DNA here is from genome assembly GCA_028023455.1 of Epiperipatus broadwayi. Classification (NCBI taxonomy): domain Eukaryota; kingdom Metazoa; phylum Onychophora; class Udeonychophora; order Euonychophora; family Peripatidae; genus Epiperipatus; species Epiperipatus broadwayi. The sequence goes on from JAQFVV010000152.1 coordinate 2,407,188, forward strand.
CAGTCAGAAATTCTGCCATCTCCTCTGCGTCTTTAATTCTGCTTCCAGCCATCAGTTGTTGGATCGACAGAGGCATGTTCTACTGGATGATGTGAATCATGTGCAGATCAGAGAATGAGAAGGTGGTGAGCGATCACAGATGATTAACCTGCCGGATATAGAATTGTGTATGTGTTTCTTTGATGCTCCTGTATTTTTCTCGGGATATGGTATTGAAGATGCCACTCTGGCGTTCCTCGCTCCAGTAGTGTCTCAGTAAGGCCTTGCTATACTCGGTGACGTCTCCAGGTTTTTCTTTTATGATGCTCCACCAGTCCTTCATGTAGCCATGTAAATGGTGGGTGGTGATAGCAATTTGTTCTTTTGGCTCCATCTCAGAGAATGTGAAGAAGTCTTTTAAGCTATCTATGTGCAAATGAGTGTTTTCCTCAATCTCCCCTCGGAATATCTTGATGTGGATGACCTTGGACAACTGGGTTTGAATGCTTGGGTCAGGCATCATGACTCTATGGATATTAGTGATCTCAGGGCTTTTAGCATTTTTCTCTTCATTGATCGGTAGTGGAATTTTTGGGGTGGTTTTATTTTGATCACACTCTTCCTCTTCTTTTGTTCCGTTATTATTGTCTTCTGTCTTTATAACTAAATTTAAATTTGGTGTGAGCCTCTCTTCTCTTTCATGTTTCTCGTTGAGTTTTTGTTGGAGCACTCCCTGTTTCTCATGGATTCTTTGACTTCATTAAGTAGGAATATGATCAGTTCTTTCATTTCACGCTTTTCTATTTGGTCCTCTTCATGCCTGGTTCTGGCTTCTTCGGCTTGTCGTCTGAAGAGTTCTTCTATATATTTAATTTGAAAGTCTGTATTTGCTTTTTGCTGGCTTATTTCTGCTACTGGTGTTGGAGATTCTGGAACTCCGGATGTGTCTATGTCTTTTTGTTCTAACTCTTCCATTTTGGTTTTAGTATTCTGAAACGTTATTATAATTCTTGGCTATAAATGACAATTCTGGATCACTAATTTCTGGTTATTATTATTTGTTAAGATATTTATTATTTTAAAGTCCTTTTAATTAAACTTCCTTATTAGACAATGCCGACTGGCTGTCTTCCACTCAGTCTCTGGCCTTTCCGTGTGTCCTTGTTTTGTCCTGTACTGATTTCATTATGCTGCTTCTTTGTTATTTTGGAAATATGAAACAAAATATTATTTTATTATTCAGATTTCTTCTCCTGCTTGCTCAACTGTTTGGCGGTGTACTATTTAATTATTTGTTAGACTCGGGTATCTCACTGTCATTTCCCCTTGTTCAATGATATCAGATAGATAAATTTACAAAAGATTATTATTATTATTATTATTATTACAGAAACTTGTTTACATAAATTGACCAAATCCAAATTTTACAGCTTTACATGCATGAACCAATCTGTTCATCATCGTTATTTCAAGGTGCAATCCCATCTGTGGCCATATCTATATCATTAACCTCCCCCAGGGATATTTAACTGAATTATTTCGTTTGACTCCGGACGTTCAATTAGACAATCATACATTTTATTTTATTTTCAATTCTTATTTAATACAAAGCTATATATGTTGCACTATTTTTTTTGAAATTATGTTTAGTACAGTAATTAGCACACATTTTTTTTTATAACACAACCAGAGCTGACAAAAGTTTACATATATATTGCTCGTGTCGTACTATATTAAACTGAAATCTCCAAGTGATTGTCTAAATGCCTGAGCCAAACAAAATACATATAATAATATCTTGAAATATAAATCACGATATTGAAGATATTGAACTACAGGAAATGGGTAATTAAACGAAGTAAATACTATCAGGGGTTTGTGCGTGTTTAAATTTAAGCCTCATGTAAAGTGCCATGGACCTGGAAAAAAATACTATGTAACAGTCAAAACATGTCTATCTCGCTAACACACTGCAGAATTTAAACCTGGAACATAGAACTCAACACTAGGAGAGTTACCTCCCAGAAATCCCAAGTTCGAATCCAAAGTCCAAACTCCACAATGCCCTCTACGTGAGAACACATTTGATGCTACTAATAGTATAATTTCATGCCGGTGCCGGTGATCAGGGAGAAAACAAAAGACTCTAAATCTAAAATAGCCATGGGTTCATTTAACAATAACTTATAGATGTGCCTGAGATAAATCTAATGTGCTATGTAATTTACATTGCACCCCGAATAAATAAAGAAAAGAAATAAATTTACAAATAATATTTTAATAATTAGATAATGGAAAATAGTTTAGTTATACAAATTGGATAGCTATATAATAAACAACAAGATGGCTGATACCTCGTACTTGGGTTTGTTTGGATAACGTGTCTAAAGTATAGAGACACGGTAGGCATATACAAGTCATGTAAGATCTAACAGAGTTTGAATATTCTAAAACGTTTATAATTGGAAACTTAAATGGAGATCGAGAATCGCTCGCGAAGTGATTAACTAGACTATAAGATCGAGCTATACTGAACGGACTTGAAATTCATTAATTAATAGAATTCTGTTAAATAATTAATAAGGAAAATGTAGCGTGGTGCAAGCGAGTATATGTCAAGGAGGGGTGCAGTTTATGAGTATGCAACTTTAAAATATGATGAAAGGTCTTGGCAAGGATACGCATTTTGCCTTTTATTTGGAACATCTCTAGCCCACTCACAGCTCAAGCCTGGCCCGCACCCAGGAGCTTTGTAACTGTGGGGACGTATGTGAAATAATTCCCATGTGCCATTATAGCGCTGTACTGGGAACCACGGAGTAAAATAAGGGGAACGGATTTAACCGATGATGACCTTTGCCAAAGGTAAGATTCCAGCACCCAAGCATATTTACTAGCAACACAGTTTAATTTTAAAAGACTTAATAAAACAAAAGGGCAATTTATTACGGAACAGAAATAGCTCGCTCTCCAATTTCATATTTAAATGGCCAGCACTCTCATCAAAACTTAGAGAAGTAATATATATAAAAAACTTAGAGAAGTAAATACTTATTTAACAAAATTATTATACGCAAAATACTTTAAAACATATAAAAGAGATGGGAGGGGGGAAATGCGTGTTTGCAGTTTATAAACTAAGATGGAAACCACGCATTATTTAACTTCCCTACGTAACTCGCATTTGCCTAAAGAAATTAATTAAATATTTCATTATAATACATTTAAATAAGACATTTACAAATATAATAGAAAATCAACCCAAGCACAAGTTCAGCATGCATTAATAAGAAAACACTTGAATAGATAGATACATTTAAAGAATATACAAAAATTATTAGCTATATAGCATGGAGGTTTCCGAGATCTCGGGTTGATTTTAATTACCTTGTTCTTTCAAATTCGTCCGTTGGCATTTCCAAATTGGTAGCAAAGTTCTTAAGTAAAGTTATGATTTTCCTTGGTTCATTGTTCCACAGCAGCAGTTAGTAGATTTCAGGAGCAGCATTTCTTTGGGCTGGTTCAGTTGGATTTGATGATACGGTGACAGGACATTGGATAGTGAAATGACAGATGGCCAAGCACAGGATCCCGAGGGAAAGACAACCTACTGCCCCATTACCCCATCATTCTAAGGTTAAATGATCTTAAAACTGGATTTACTGTCAAAGCAAGCCGGTCGGTCCAAAGACGCGAATAAACAAGCAATCGGAAAAATAGTTTCAAAATTATAGAAAATATAACTTCTGCTGTCACAATCAGGTAGGTTAATTAATAATTCTCTCTAATAATCCTAATAATACTATCATATACTCTCCCTGATTACAATCTAACCCTGCGGTGATAAAATCCGTTCGTTAAGTTATTAATATATTTGAAAACATGGACTGCATTTTCTAATTAAAATCTGTTAGTAAACACTGTTTTAATCTTATCAAATCTACTAGAAAACTGGCGCCAATATGGTTAAAATTAGCCACTATTGTTCTTTCCCTACCCTCACTGATTTAAAAGAAAATGGCATGTTTTTGAAAACTAACACTTTACATTTATAAACTCTCTTTTTGAATTTAATTTCCAGAAATTATTTATCAGTGATATTATTTTATTAAAGGCAAATAATTATAGCGAAATAACATCACAAAATAAATTGATTCAAAACAACAACTTTTAAATAAAATATTTTCATAAATTTTAAATACTATCGCAGTATGTGTGTATATGAGAATATGTGACCTACTTTACTGTACAAGCATATATGTAATATATACTCGGCGGTTTGAAAATAAAACTGTTTTAAGACAATTTTAATTATTATAAAACCCCAGGCACCCCATTAGACACATAAATTTAGGCAGGATTTCGGTAAATATACCCAAGTACACACACAATACGATAAAATTAGGGTTTTAAATAAGGCATGAGGGTAGGAAATAGGAAGGCAAGGTGAAACTAAGATTGGTAGGGCATATCTTACTGATTCAGTATATATATATTCCAAATCAATCTTCTCTCTTTCCTAAATATTTCTTTATTTTTTTTAAGATAGTCATAAATTTATTCCAGATTACTTTATCAAATGCTTTTTACAAATCCACAAAACACATACCAATTCTTTTATCTTTTTCAATATGTCTTTCTGCATTTGTTCTAGCAATACAAATAGCATCTCTTGTACTTTTTCCTCTCTGAAAACCAAACCGTTTTTCTCCAATATAATATTCTACATTCCCATAAAATCTTCGAGATAAAATGCTCAATAGAACTTTAGATGCATAAGATAACAAACTTATTATCCTGTATTCTTCATATTTAACAGCTTTCTTCTTTTTAGCAGTTGGAATTATTATAGAATATGGGTGAGAAAGGTATTATAAGATTTGGATAAAGATTTAATGTCAGTATACTTGTACAAAAAGTGGAATGATTGTATTAGGGGAATTGTTGAGTGTTATAGTGACAAAGAATGTGATGTGATAGAAGAATTAAATGCATTAATACAAAATAGAGAGTTGGAGAATTGAAAAACTTGTATGGAGAGTAAAAAGAGTTTAAATATATATATATTTAATGTTTTCACGGTTATATGATGTAGATAAAACACTATTTTTGAGTATGAACTGTGTATTATTTTGCATTACAATCCGATATTTTGACGGACTAGCAACTGTCATTATCAAGGTTAACTTTAGAAAAAACAATCGTTAGATCTCAAAGAATAACATGACTCAGTGCGAGATGAAAAGTGAGATTCAACTTGAAGTAGTTCAGCATTCACAATATGAGGCTTATCAAAATGTTTATTTCCCTCAGTTTTTTCACCTATTAATTTCAAATTAATATGAGATAAAATGATAGGTTTCCACATAGATGGAATACGTTGTGCTTTGTCAGCCCTATTTAAACCAGTAGGTCTCTTTAACATTCCAATTGACTCTCTCATGGTTCTTAAATCATACCTTTCCAAATTAGAAAGTATTTTTGTATTGTCAAAATCAGGTTTGTGACCAATTTCTAAAAAATAGGAAGTAAAAACTGATGTGCTAATTTTTTGATTAAATTATATATATATATATAAGGAAACAGAATATTGGGGTGTGAGTTAACCTACAATAATAGGAAGGAAAGTAGTTTTTTACTGTTTAAGGCCTGAAGAGGATGGTTAGTGTTATAGTCCTCCCTTCTCTCAGAAGTGGACTATTCCAGATGCCGCCTTATCTGATCGGATTAAGCATTGTCTGCCTCAGGTCAATAGGCTGATGTATAGATAAAAGCATAGCCAATGGTTATTACAGGCCAATGAGCAATGATGCTTGCTGAATCCGAAAGTTTTCAAGAAGGTCAGGGATCTGGGTATAAATAGTCAGCCTTTTGTGAGAATCAAGGAAGAACGTGTCTAACCTAAACAGACGCTTTGCGTTCTTCCAGGGAAACTGCTAACATAAACAGCAGCAAGTATTCCCATTAATAGCCTTACGCTATTTAGATTTACACAGCTAGGCAAGTCCCACAGAGTCTGGATGCTGCTAAGATCACCCTTGGCTTGAGGCAAGCTAACTACATAGCTGGAAGAATCATAGACCTTACCCGTGAGGCAAGCCATAAGGTGTGGCTGGAAGCGGCAGGCAAAACCCAGAGTTCACGTTAAACTCCAAGATTCAACTTACAAATATGCATTTGTATACTGTATATTGTTTGTATATATTTATACATAATAAATATATTAAATTATAATACTTGTGTCAGTATTATTTTATATTATTTACTGTTAGTTGGGTCTGTAATCCAGACCAAACACAACAGATTTGGCGCAGTTGGACAAAAGATTTTTTTTTACCCACGGCTGGAAAAAGAAAAAACTTGGAAAACATAAATACGCGAGTGCGCACACACTCGTAAGTTACGAAGCTGTGATTACTAAATCACATTTAAATACGATCCAAGTATTTAATAAAATATGTATACGTATTTTTTAAACAGTGATTCTTGAAATCACTTATTTCTGGCAAAATGAGTAAAATATACGATCGTATTTACTAAATCGCCAGTGTCAAAATCACTTAATTCTGGGAGGAAACATAAAGTGATCATAAATAGGATTTGTGTTTCATAAACCAATCAATATTGGCCTTGCTAAAAAGACAGAAGCTTGCCCTAGCGGAGTAAAAAATCTGTCAAACAATCGTATTGAGTGTTTACTCGCCACTCGCAAATATACGAAAAAAAAAAATTTTTCTCACGTGATAACAGAGAAAAGTAAAATAAAAAATGGCTAGTATAATTGGCTGGATAGAAGCTTTTGATCCAGGATTCCCTGAGAACTGGTCAAGTTACAAAGAGCGCCTAATTTTCTATATGCACATTTTCTTATTTCATCCATCCATGTCACATGTGGTCTCTTTCTGGATCTTTTACAATCACTTGGAATCTGGTTTAAGATTTCAATTGGCCATCTATTATCATCTCTTCTAGCAATATGTCCAGCCCAACCCCACTTCAGTCTTTTAATTTTTTCAATGAGGCCAATAACACCTGTTTGTTCTTTTACCCATATATTGCATTTTTGATCTCTTCTTGTTACTCCTAACATGCATCTCTTCATACTTCTTTCAGTGGTCTGAGATCTCTGTATTGCTCTTCTATTAAGTGTCCAAGTCTCAGATCCATAAGTAAGAACTGGTAAAACACATTTATTAAAAACCTTTCTTTTCAACCACATAGACATATTTCCTTTTAGTATCAAGTTATTTCTACCAAAAGCACTCCAACCAAGTTTAATTCTATGATTAATTTCATCCATTATGTTTCCATCTGTATTAATAATCTGACCAAGAATTATATAGTAATAAAGAACAAGTACTTCCTATATCTATTATATCTTCCAAATTGCCCCAAATTTTAAATGAAGAAGTGAGACATGCAATTAAATTTATGAAGAAAGGAAATGCTCCAGGTAATGATGGAATTATAATTGATATGTTAAAAGAAACAGGTGAAGAAATGGAAGTTATATACCAAATGTCTAAATGATAAAGATATACCAGATGATTGGAAGAATGCAGTATTAATCTCAATTTTAAAAAAAAATGATAAAGAAGATATTAGAAATTACAGACCTATCAGCCTTTTATCAGTTTATACAAAATTTTTACCAAGATAACTACAACTCGTCTACAGAGAACATTGCATTTCCACCAACCAAGAGAACAATCAGGATTTAAAAGTGGTTTTAGTACAATGGATCATATCCAAGTATTGAGAGAAGTTATAGAAAAGACAAATGAATATGAGTTGCCATTATGTTTTGGATTTGTAGATTATGAAAAGGTATTTGATTCTATAAACATTTCTTCCATGATTAAAGCATTGGATCATCAAGGTATAGATCCAGGATATTGTCACATTTTAAAGAATATTTATAAAAATGCAACAGTGACAATTAGATTACATAATGATACTGGGAAAGTCAACATTGAGAAGGGTGTAAGACAGGGTGAAATAAATGATACACAAATTAATCTTGACAGCACAAGTTTATTTACTTGTAGTAAAGGTATATAATAAAAAAATAATGAATTGAATTTACTTTTTACTCTTCAAAGTAACTACTATACACTGTTGTATGAATTTAGTTATTCACACAAATAGTTGAATATATATGTAGAGTCACATAGCTGTGTTTAGTTTCTTACACAGATAACAATGTAAATAGCAATTCTATCATCAATTAACCACCCTTTAGAATGCTGACAAATATAACATATCTCCGTTATTAGCCCACACACATATAGAACTTGCAGGTTATTTTATGTCAGTCCTTCCTGCATTATATGCCCTCATTTGCATATATTTTTAAATAATCATTCCGCAATATTCATGCTGTATGTAAATTTTGTAGAGTAGTAATGACATTTATAATATACTGACTACATTGTTAAAAATGTTTAAATTTATGAGAAACTTGTAAATTGTATAAATTATGTTAAAAATTGTTCTTATCAAAGAATATAGGGAATGTATTGTAAAGCAATTCAGTTAAGAAAGATTTTAAATTCAAAATAAAATCCTGTTTTGAGATATTGGATTCAAAAACAAGAGAAAACTTCAAGCAATTTAATAATGACAAATATATCGGGTCATAGAGATGTCAAAAATAAGATAGTATTAAAGGAAAAATAAAGAGGATCAAAGGGTGGTAAAAACAAGATATCAAAACTTATATACTCAGTTTTTCTTAAAATAAGTCTGAATTCTTGTTTTAATCAAGCTGCATCAAATCTTCATTATGATGACTGAAGTCTAATCTGGATTTGTGATAAACCTGATCAAGCTATTTATTCAAGAGAACCTCTAATTAAAATGAAATGATGCTTAAATTTCAAAGATAGGAAATTATAAAAAGGCATTATGGCAACTTTACAAAAGGAATCAATTAATACATCTTACCATGGAAGAAGTATTTGACTGAAAAGAATTCCCCCCACTGTGATCTGTAGAGATGTGACATCAGAACATTTGCTTTGTAAGTTAAAAATTCTGTTTAGACTATTATCCTAACATATTATCCACTTTGAGTTTTACTACATATTTAATTTTAATAAACTTTTATATTGATTGCTTAAAACAGGTAGTGAACGTTTTTTTTTTTTTTTAAAAAAAAAAAAGTTGGATTTTAAGACAACAGAAGTTAAAGAAAAAAGAATTGTTCTATCTTATCTTTCCTATATAAATTATCATATCATACCATTTACAACTTTCTTAAACACTTTATCAATACTATGTTAAAGTAGAAATCAATACATAGGAAAAGGAAGAAGGAAATTATATTACTTCCTATATAAATTACGATTTATTAACATTTCTTTTAAAAAAAGAGTTCATAATGTGAAATTGTCAAATAAATAATCAAAGGTGTAATATTCATTTTAAAAACAAATAAAAAAAGTTGAATTTAATATAATTATTATTTTTGTATGATAAATGTTTATTTTGAAATTCAATCATGTTCATTTGTGCATATGTGAACCTTATATTGATTATTGTGAATTAGATTTCATGTGTTAGAACTTATTATGTATATACAATTGTTAAATCACTGTTAAATACTTATTATAAACTATATCAATATGGAAGATTTATTCATGGCTTTCTCTTGTACTTTGGGGTCAGATTCAAAGAATCACCTTATGTATTTAACTAGTGTTATTGTTAAATTGGATTTCAAACCTAAAGTGGATACTCCAGAATTACCATTGTAACAAAGGTACATTTATTATATTTTTCATATACTAAAACATATATATATATATCTAAGAATAAATAAAAATATTTGTATATACCATAGTGTAATCAAATAAATTCTACAAGAATATGTAGATAATTATCAACTATTATGGTAATAAATTTTGGCCTAAAACAATATGTTACTTTGCTAAGGCAGGCTTTCGATCTGGTGTATCTTTGTCAAAGCATGACCAAAGTAAATATTAGCAAATATATTAACATATTGTCATATGTATAAATCTACATTAAACTAGTCTGATTACAATAGATTTTCATGTGCAAATTGATATAGCAATTGGCTATGTCATTGGATTAAATGACCAGTACTTACTAAAAGGAATGTTATTGGCTCTTATATTCATGGAGTTATTAGAGTCAATTATGTGCCATACTTTTTTTACATTTCACTTATTATTTCCCAACCAAATAATTTTTTTGCATCAGCAGGTTTAAAAAAATTACCAGATTTTTTCTTGTTGTCTACAAATACTGAGCTAAAAAGCATGCAGAGTGATTCCTGATTTTAAGTTTGCAGGTGTCTCCATAGTATCTGACATCCCTAATATACATTCAAAAATAATATCAATTATGCACAAGGATTTAATGTTGGTTTTAGATGCCCTTATCCCTAAATAGACTTAATAATACTTCCAAAGATAAGATTAATGATGGTGGCATAGTAATTGGTATATACCCTAGATTATGAGTTTTACAATCTCAGATATTATGGAGAGACATTTGCAAACTTAAAATCAAGAATCACTTGGCATGTTCATTTATATAACAGGTAAATGCAACAGCACTTATAGCTCAATATTCATAGACCCTGAGGAAAAAACCTGATCATTTCTTTAAATCTGCTGATGCTAGAACTCTTTGCCTAGAAAAGAATAATAATAAACAAACAAAAAAAAAGAAGCCTCACACATAATTAACTCTAACAGTAAGCAGTGGTTGTTTAATCCAATGATATAGCAACTGCTAGGCCAGTTTACACTTGCAAATCGATTATAATCAGAGAATAGTTTAATGTACATTTATGTGCATGAGGATATGCTAATATATTTACTAATGTTCGCTAGTTGTGCTTTGACAAAGATACACTGTATTAAAAGCCTGGTTTAGCAAAGTAATAAAAATTGTTTAAGATCAAAATTTATTACTGCAATAGTTGATAATTATCTACATACTCATGTAGAATTTATTTTATTATATACATATGTGTGTTTATGCTATAAAGATTCTGATATGAATAAATAGGTAATTATAACATAATCAGGCTTGGCCACTTGATGGCGTTGTTGATAGTCAAAAACAATACAATACAATGTTCGGGGCCGCATTATATTTTTAAATCGAATCGATTTTTTTTTTTTTGGTTATTAATTTATTGATTGCTATAACTTTTTTTTTATTTTTATATCACTGTTTTTGGACAAAGCTGCTACTTTGCGATGTCTATTTAGCGATGTCTTTTGCTTAATTATTGGTAAACGACAACCTTTTTTTTAATTTTTGAATTGCTGTTTTTGGACAAAGCTGCTACTCTGTGATGTCTTCCGCTTAATTATTGCTTTCTACATAACAAAACAACTGTGTAAGATTAGGTTTAGGGTTAGTTTAGGGTTAGTTTTAGGGTTAGTGTTCTGTTGTTTGTAATGCTAAAATAAAAGATATCAAAATAAATGTCTTATTTACTTATTAAACATGTTTATAATATGTGCTTTCTATGAAATTTACAAAAAATCGTGTATATTTTTATTGGACAGCAGAAATACTCGGCTTCTGTTGTCAGCAACTGCGGAAAAAGTTGATCGCCATCCATTTTATCAACTACGTGGTATTTCACGTGAAAACGAGATTTCGCACGCGATATCAGCCGAATTCTTTTTTACTTACTCTCAGTAAGCTTTTACACCTTACACATTCTCTAAACAAGGATGTGGCCATTTAGAAAATTACTATAAATTCATGTTTATTAAACAAATTATAAATACAAATATCGTGTAACATATATTGTAAATATTTGACTAATCCAACTAAACACACATATATATATCAAACTGTAAATGAAAGATAAGTGTGTGGATTCACAATAACTGTCGCGAAGCAGAAATAGGCCGTATTATTTCTGCGCTATGCATCATAAATGGCCTTCTAATGGCTAAGACAAACATAGATGTTTTCTATAGCCGTAAGTCAGGCCTTGTAAACGGCATTTGTTAGGTGTTTTGGCGAGCCAGAACGCCATCAAGTGGCCAAGCCCGATTATGTTATAAGTACCTAAAATGTATTATATTGGTGAGAGTCGATTATATGTACAATTATATCCAGAGTGCATTAAAGGACAGGGATTTATTTTATAGCAAATGTTCTCAATCATATATATTGTACTCTTACCAAATTAAAAATTACCATTGGAAACTTTTCGGCTAAACTCTAACTACTCTACACCTCAAATCATAATCGAATTATTAAAATAATATTTACTAAAGCAATACTTTAACTAGCTCAGAATGCATTTCTACAAATATTATATCTAACAAAATTAACATTTAAAATAATATATCTTATTTGAATAATAAACTAAGAAAGTCAAAATACATACATTAAATACTAAGGTTTAAGTAAGATTCCCAGTTCATTTATTATTATAACAATTGAAATTACAACTAGCTAATTTACTACTAAAATATGGGTCGATTAAAATGCTAACAAAATTATGAAACTTTGCAGGAGACATTTAGCAAGGTACACTGTTGGTTTATTGAAGATGTATCCTGAAAGATATACTCTCAATAGCATAAAATATTACCTCTACCTAATTTATAAAATTACCTTGTAATATTCTCATGGCTCACAACACACAAAATAATTCCTAATTAAATAATTTATAAAATTTATTATAAAACTAAAGCAATTACTATTCTTTCATAAAAATAATATTTAGATTTAACATGAATTAAAAATTTCTATCCATTACTTCATCTAACTCATCATTTTTTAACATCTCGTGTTCATCTACTAATAACAATGATAAACAAATTAATACCATGCAGCTAAATATAATGAGGGATTTTGTAATTAATAACATGCTGATGCGTTGCTGTGAAATTTTTTTTTATATAATTCTGTAGGCTTTCAATATATATTCAATTACTTTTCTAAAAAAATAACTAGAATATTTTTAAGATTGTTAAAGTAATACACTTACTTAACTACTACTCCTCAGTCAACATAAATAAGATTATAAATTCTTATAAAAACATCATATAGAATATTCTTAATAAGTTCTAAAATATTTAATATATTATGCTATACAACTTTATTCGTATGTGGCATTTATAGAAACATCATACTCTTAATATAATTGCCATATTAGATAATTTTTAAAATTGGCATTATATAATCTTCATAATTACCAATAATAAGATCTTCAATAATAATGATAATTATAATAATATAATTCTTGTTAATTCTGTGCAGTAATATAATGATACAAATAATTTTTATAATTCATGTTTGTGGTTACAAAGATTCAAAAACACTCTGACACATCAAACAAAGAAACTTGAGACAATATGAATTGCTAAAACATTAATAACTTTATTACAAAAATATAAATTTATAACATTTTAAAACAATACAAAATAAAAAATTAATTAATCAAATTAAAATATTTACATAAGAGATCCTACGAGAATAACAAAATATTGAATAGCCTTCATTCTGACTTGTATAAAATTATATAAGATATTGTACAATACTATTCTTTTATACTTGTGATACTCCATCATTTCTATCATACTTAAATAAAATAATAACAATAATGAGTACAATTTACTTACATTATCATTTATAACCAATAGTATACTTCATATTTCCGAAAGAAAATTATGATTACAGTAATGCCTATTGATATTATAAATCTAAACTAAGATTAACACTTATTAAAAAATTAACATATACAATTATCCTTAAGATATTAAGTGTATTGCTTATATTCCAACAAAGTATATACCTTACCTTCATCTATATTTTAACATATAAAAGTAAATAAAGGAAAATACAATTCATGAAATAACTGTTCATAATTTTTGTAAGTTATTTGCTATAAAATATTTAAAATAACCCTATAACTTTACTTTTCATTAATTTCACTTTACTTATAAAATAATGAGATTATATTAAATTATTATACATTGCTTGTATATGTCATATTTATTCATTTCAATATCTATTACTATAATAAATTCAGATGTTACATTCCATCATTCTCTTTAATCAAAAATATGCATTTAATATTTGAATTTAATGATCTCCATTATAAATATATCTAGGAATATCAAATCTTTCCTTTTATCTTTATCCATAAAAATTAAACTAAATATCATTTATGATAAATTTTTTCTCTCTTCTTGCATTCACAAATACTTCTACAGTCCAGCTATTCTCATCAACTTTTAAATTATACCATTCATGATGTAAAATCCAGTGGTGATCAATAGTGATTACAGTGAGGGATATGAATATAATAATAACTCAAACTAATGAAATATCATGATTATAGTCCTTAAGATCACATTTATCATGTACCTTATATTCCAGTCATGGTTTATACTTGAGCTTTTACTGATCTATGGAAAAAATGCAACTGACCATGTTCTAAATATACAGAACTTTATTACCTGTATTTAATTCAACTCATGACAATATAATTCAAATATATTTCTCCTCAATATCCCTATCACCCATGATTTCATTTTACAGCTAATTTCCCAGACCACTATCCTTCATCTTCCACATTCTGAATACTTCTCTTGGCATTGTAAAGAAATTATATTTTACATAAAATAATGTTCAAACTACATTTTCAAAATAAATATCTAATATTAAAATCAAGAAGGTTCAAAAACATTGTATACACTATAACGGACGGAAAGATTCCCACTTAGATATATAGATCAGATTCAACAATCAACTGGTTCGATCACAATGTATGACCAACTTACATAAAGTATTTATGTGATGATACACCTATCTATCGAGCCCCAAACATTGCTGGTGCCAGATATAACAGACAGAACAATGCCAACTAGCCCAAAAGTTGATGACACAACTACCTTGCAGACTGTACTACTATGCAGACATAGCAATATGGTGTGGGGATAAGTTAATATGCTCTAATTTATTACCTCTAATGAAACAATCTGCAGAGACCTACCAGGCTTAGAATGGAAAAAAGTTGCATTCAACTATGTTCAGACTATGGGTCATCTAATAGTGCTAATGAGAACCCGATGAAATGCTTAACCAATGATTGCATACCCTTTAATTGACTAACTCTATCCCTATTTAATAATATTAAATGCAATTTAGGTTAGTTCATCCACTTTTCCCCCTTTTAAATTCCGTTATGCCCTAATATTCAAGCCCAGAGAGAATATTGCTTTTGACTCCTTTAGCAGGTATGAACGAATACACACAGCAACACCTGCACCTATATATAGGTTACAACTAGCATTTATTATATATTTTTTATTTTCAAGCTTTTATATGATAAGAAAAATAGGTGTGTATGCATGCCTAATTGTTTATAGACTGTGGAATGTCAGGACAACTCAATAAACCAGAGACCGGAATAATACAAACTCTCAAATATTTATTAACAATAATAAATATCAAGTATAACAACAATAGTAATGATAAAAATAAAATAAAACATAATCATATGTACATGTGTCACCTGTGAACCCCTACCATTTTACTAATTAATGATCATTATAATCCAACCCTTATACCTCATGGTTGAAATCCACCTATGGCACTCATTCTCTACAAATTATAATTATATAGAAAAATAAACTTTAGTTATTTAATATCATTGAGATGCTGGCTAGCTAAATTATATATTTACAAATGTTAGTCTATTTAACAAGTTCCTCCAATTTATATATATATATATATATATATATATATATATATATATATATATATATATATATATATATATATATATAATAGAGACAGATACTAGTTGACTAGTCAAACATACTAGAAAATATATGTACAAGGGTAATCACAAAATAAAACATATAATATGTATTCTGTATAGTGTTGTAATTTAACCTATGAAAATAAATTTAGATAATCTTACCTCAATATTTATGTGGATAGCCTGCTATGAAGGTGGGTGAACCTAAATTTTATTTACAAAGAAAATATCAAAATATCAAAATGAATAATCCCCCCTTTTCTTCTTTGCTAATTCTGAAAAATGAGGCTTCAGCATCAGAGTGTGAAAATACAACAGATAACATGAATAAAAAAAAAAATAAAAAAAATTTACAATATTGATTCTTTGATTAAAAATTGTAATTGGAACAAAGTTCATAAAAATCATCATAATAGAAGTAGTAGTAGTTGATATTTAGGCAAGTTGTTCTTCAAAGCAGTTTCACTTAGTAAATCATTTTCCTTAGCAAGGATAGATAGGTACAATGGTGTTTCCTGTAGTTGTGTTTAATGGCAAACACCTTGATCTTCATTTGATTCACCATAAAGTATTCCAATCCTTACTTTGGACTGCAGGCATCTTCTTGTGTGTTTACGATAAAGTAGAAATATATATATATATAGATGTTTAATGCAGCTGTAGGAAATACCATGGCACAAAATAGCATGTTTTGCTCTAGCCCATCTTCATATTAAAGTACAATTTAATAATTATTTGTAATCATAAATTTATATCAGATAATATAGAAGTGCTATATATGTATATATATATTAAGAAAATTATTTCATTTTTCTTTCTTTTCCAATTTTCATCAGACTTAATTTTCATTATTCTTTTTGAAAAGATTTAAAATATTCAAATTTACTCCAACAACTTTTAAAACAAGTTTTAATTATTTAAGAATTTATCAATTATTCTTACTTCTTATTTCATTTTCTTTCCTCTGAATCTGGTAAACTTTTAGCTACAGCATTTGACTTTTAAAATGTTTATAAGTTAACTAAAAGAAAAAAGTAAAACTCCATTTTAGCGTTCTAAATTTTACTTTTAACGACTGTCTATTGTTGTAGCTGCTATCTCTTTTGATAAGAACGATTTGTAAAAAGTTTCTATTTTTATATAAAACGCTGAGAACGCTGAAATTTTAAACTGCCTATTGTTTAAATTCATTTAGATTTTTATATGTATTGTTTAAATACATTTCATTTATTACAAATAAAAAAAAATAATAAAATCAGTTTTATTTTGACACGTGTGTCCACCCAATTAACTTCAGGCCATCCTTAATTCATTTAACTATAAATTAATATTCAATTTTAAATTTAAAAAAAATATATACATTAGTTTATTTAATCAAATAGTTTATATATATATATACAATATTACTTTGTAAAATATTGATTGTATTTTATTTTATAATAAAATAATTTATTGTGTATTATATGTATATATGTAATAATAATAACAAACAAATAATCTTTCCCATTATTAATATAAATTCCAAATGGATTGGGTTCAATAAATATGCTTGATCTTTTTAGGAATATGTGCATTGTAAGCTACCCTTTACAACACAAATGATTTCATAAAATCTATATCACACATTCAATTATATCATAATACTAAATAATTCAGAGATCAGCATTCATTTTCTTATATCTAACCAGATACTGTATAGAAAAATATTTTGGAAATTCAATATAATATCTAAGTTATGCATACTTTAAAATTCATAAAATTATTTAAATATCTTTAGATAACACACGGTATTTTCTACCTCCATATTACATTCTGAAAACATAATCATATAAATATGATTCCATCTCGTTTTAATAATCAAGCAATATGAAACAAATAAAATAGACATTAAAAAAAGCATAATAATTTACCTTCACTTCCAACAATTATTGGAATTAAATATGCCGATCCCATTCTCTTCATGGTTGTCCAAACATACAAGTTATAGGCATTTTTTTTATATTTACCTTTCAGAAAAATTAAATTTTTCTAATACCTATTGTTTTTCCTTATTTAAAAATAAATTATTCAAATCTTAAAACTAAGCTTATTTCTAAAACATATTGCTTATTATTATTATTATTATTAAAAAATATTAAAAATTAAAGCTACAATATAGAGAGTCCTGGTTTTTTTTCTTACAGCACAGCTGAAATGGGGGGAGAGCCATTGCCGTTAACAATCAAAAGTTTCTGAAGCAAAAAGATACCTTTTTCCTCCTTGCGGAACAATAAACTCCATAAAACAAAAAGTAAGTCATTCAAAAATTTCATGGAAACTATCCATCAATACTTGATAAATAGTTCAAGTAAGCCGATTTACTTAGTACATCAAGGTAAATGTAGATTTCTGGGAAGCATCCATAATAAATAATTATTTGTAACAAAAAAATTTCACATTCAAACATATAATGAAAATATATTATTTCCTTCAGGAAGCTCACGTATATTTTATAGAATAATATCAATAATTATTTCATTCATTTTTATTAAACAATTTTCATTTAAATTTGTTTTCATATATTTTCATGAATAATTTGTAATATAGCAATTTTTTTAATTTCAAGCTTTTTTCTTTTAAAACATGCACATTCATTCATTAATTTCTTTCAAGATTTTATAGTTTCTTCATTCTGATAATAATATATTCAAAACTTAAAGAGTTTAAAAATATTATTAAAAGTGCATCTTCTCTAAACATATCAATCTTTCAATGAAAATTTTACGAAAATACATTTTCTCTTCATTTTCCACTCATCATTTTAAAGAATATAATACTCATTGAGGCAGTTTTTGTCTTGTCAAAAGATTAATAACAAACATTTTCACAAATACATTCACAGACAATATAAAAATATATGCCCATTTATAAAGTTACATCACACATTTATTTTACTTGCATAATATAACTTCATTTTTTGCTTTCTTTTAAAGAAAGAATAACTTTTCAGATAGCTTTTGATAATTTTCCTTAACATAATAATGGGACATAAATTCCACGAAAGTTTATATTTATGAGGTTTTATCTTAATTGCTAAATATAAAAATCCTCACTTCTCTCATACAAGTAACATTAAATTACGACTCCTTAGTTTTTTCTTGATGATATGGTTGCAATTTTTATAGCTTTTTCTTTGCATCAGGCCGGTGATTAGGTAACTATTGTTCTCCATATAGTTATCATGGTTTCATTAAGCTTCGATATGAAAATGTACTGACAGGGAATTAACTCATTTACCCAATCATGGGATACATTATAAGACTAAATTATTTAAAATTATACTTTCAACTTTACTAATAAAAGAAATATTTTATAAAAAATTAAATCTACTTGAATAATTTGATTTTAAAAATATAGATTTAGACTTAAAATAGATTTAAAGACTGACTAAACACCTGTATTTATACCTCTTATTTAGATATTTCAATGATTGGTTACAGTTATTCCTAGACACTAATTTACATATAGATTAAATATCTTTCTACAAATCATTTTTTAGAATCTAATTAATTATCTTTTATATAATCTAAAATTTATTTTATATTTTACGATATAAAATACCTTTATTTAAACATTAAAATATTCTTAATAACCTGAATATTAATTTTAAAATAGAAAATATTATTTAGACAACACAATATAAATTAATTGCTACTTTTAAAATAAAATATATATTTCTTACAAAACTTAACATATCTAATTTCTTATTAACAAAAAACTAAAAATTAATATTTCTGACTAAACATAAACTCAAGGGCTAAGACACACCCTTTCAAGACATGTGACAAATATTTTAGAACAATCTAGAATAGCTAAATAATGATTATTTAAAATAACTTAAATAAAGAAAATTATTTAAAACATATTAGAAAAATTATAATATTAAATATGATAGACTTATTTTAACTTCATATTTTTAAAATATAATAGACATTAAATAGTTATATAGTTCAAATAATAAATTATATCCTATACTTATTTAACTTGAAAATACTTTAAATAGCTTTATAAATCCTTTATCTAATAAGTTTAAGCTTATTTTACCCACAATATTAATAAAAAGTATTATTGACTAATATAAATTTAAAATTTTTCAAACTAGCTATTTTAAAATCTTTCTAAAACTGATTGTGGCAAATGGCCTGGTTAGAATATATATAAGTTGTATTATAAGACTTAATTAAAAGGTTCATGTTTTAAAATTAATCAAAATAATACTTGGACACTTTATAAATAACTATTGTTTTCCACCATGCATGTGAACTAAAATAAAAGATTGGAGAAATGACTGATTTAAAGAAAAGAACATTACATTTTATCTGACAATTATAATTTTTATAATAAACTATTGTTTTGTTAATGGTTTAAGTAGTGTATTAACTTCTTTAAATGTAATATTGCCTTATCTGCATAATTATCCCATGTCCATTTGCTTGTGAGTTGTTGATTGTAAATTTTTTTGACTCCCAGGGTGGAGCATAAATTCAATTGACACTGTAAACACCCATTTATCTGTGTTGGATAATTGGCATAATGAATCAATATATTTTTTTCTCTGTAATTATATATATATATAAAAAACTAAGCTAATGTTGCAGATAGCCTTCAAATATATGTCAGGCTCAGATAATCCAGGGGCTGATGTTGTGCAATTAGTGGTTAATCCAGTTATAAAAATATTGACAATGAGTTTGTGTATTAAAAAATATACAAATTCAGAAAATGTAAAATATACATGAGAATAATGAAAAAGATCAGATGACTGCAGAAGAAAGTTTACTAACAAGCTGGTTAAAAGAATAGCATAAAAAAGATAACATAGAAAGCTTTGATATAGATATTGTTGATCCAGATAATGACATTAAAAAATGGAGCAAAAACAGAAAAAACGAAGAGATAAAAATATTTCAAAAGGATTCTTCATCATCACAATAAGATATAATGCAGAAGAGCCAAGCAGCACATACAAGTAGTGGGAAAAGCATATCAGCCAAAGAATTGATAAGGATAAATGGATAAACAATTGCGATATAATTGTTGACTTATATGAAAAATACATTGTTTAAACTTAAAAATATAAATGTTATTTATTCCTGAATTTAATTTTATTGAGGGTTAGTTAAATTAACAAGTGGTTTATATTGTTAGAATTTTAATGAGATTAAAGGAATTCCAACAGTCACCAATATTTTTTTTTTAAAATTGGACAGCCTACTTTCTATTTATTTATTTCTGAATATACATTAATGTCTATATTTAGTTCATTTATATTTTTATATATAGGGGTAAATATTTTATTTAATTGTTATGTATTTCAGTTAAAAATTAATAAAATATTAAATCATTTATAAAAAAATAAGAAAAAAATTTTTTTTATAATAAACATTATAATTATTAAATATTGAATTTCAAAAATAATTGATAAATGTAATAAATTTTCTTTTTGTGAAAGGGGGTTAATAAAATAGTATATTTCTTTGGAATATATTTTACTGGTGTGTAGATTAAATAAATATATTGTAACAGTTAGAATTGTGTGTTCAGCCAACAAGATTCAGAGACCTAGCAAAAATATTTCAAACCCAGCATGTTCGGGATGTGGTAGTCGCAGAACAGTACTAAGCTTTAACCTATTTGCCAGTGCTCCAAAATCTCCACTATCCAATCAACGCTTCTGATGCTACAAATAGTAATCATTTTCTTTTGGTCCTGGTGGTCAGGGGGGAACAAGAACTCTATGGATTCAAACTCAGCCTGTCATGAATTAGTTACTAAATTAATAGCTCCCATAACAACCTAATACTTTGACAATGCTTAGAATACCATTTTTTATATACTTCAGGGGTTCTGAGTAGACTCATAAATCACTTAATTAAGTGTGGATATAGTTGGGTGGATGTGGTGAACCAGGGAAAGACACGACAAATGTATAAACATAAATATACAAAATTTATTAATAACAAATTCAATAAGATATAGGTTAACAATGATAATATTTGATCTCATTGATACGTGTATGAGCATTACTAAGGAACTAGAGGTTAATAATGACAATATTTGGATATCAAAATGATATGTGAATGAGCATTACAAAGGAACTGTGTGTTAATAATGATAATATTTAGTTATCAATGTGATATGTGTATGAGCATTACAAAGGAACTATATGTTAATAATTATAACAACATTTGGGTATCAGTATGATATGTGTATGAGCATTACAAAGGGAATATATGTTAATAATGATAACATTGGAGTATTGGTATGATATGTGTATGAACATTACAAATGAACTATATATTAATTTGACACAAGAAATATGCCACTACAAAAGGAAAATGCCAATTGTCAAGAGTTGGTTCAATACCTGGTTATATAATAAATTAAGTTAGATGCCAGAAATATATATATATAATAAATTGATGTGTGTACTTACATACATAGGGAAAGTTAAGTATTTTTTTATTATATTCATTTTATTAATTCCAGCAGGAATTATGGAACAAAACATAATTCTAGCTCCCTTTATTATTAATAATTACATTATAGACAAGGTTATCCATCTACATAATGTTACTAACAGGCATGATTAATAGATCTAATTATAGAAGACAGTGGTATCTGGAGTTGAATTCTGAGCTGGCTACATTATTATAGGCATTAGCTGGATAGGCCAATGTCCATTATGGAGTAATAAGAAATATATGTTTTTATGAAGACACGTCCGCCCTCGGCATGGTATGTGCAGGAAACTGGAGCATGGGTTATGAATCCATATCATCATAGAGTACCCATTTATCAGCTCAAAAACATGGCTCTCTCCAGTAATGATAAAATATCCGTCTGGCAGCTCACACAGCATTACTCAACACATTTATTTATTGGAAGTACGTAGGCACAGATTATTCTACCAAGTAACACTAACTTACAAAAGGCACTAACTCATACTTGGATAGATATTTAATCCTGTATTTAAAATGTAATAAAACAAGCAATGACGTGGAAATCAGGATAACCATATTTTATAGGTGATAAAATGCCCATGAACTTAAATATAAAGCTTAATTATGAATTATCATAGTAAATCACTAAGGAGGCAATAAGATATGCCTGCTGAGATAGAGTACTTTTCCCCTAGATGTATGCGTCATTAAATAGATATAGTGACGTCATTAAATAGATATAGTGACGTGAACACATACTTTCATAATACATAATATTGCTTGTCTTACATTTAAGAAAAAAACATGATTATTTCTTTTAACACATAAATAAACGCACATATAGATTATTTCATTTAATTGTCATAAAGAATTTCAACCAAATATAAACTAAATAGATGTTGATTTAAGTAATGATTTCAGCACTTATTTATTCTTAATTTTATTAATGAGGTATTGGTTTGACTACATATATATAAGTAGATTGCATGGTTTTAATTAAAATATTTGCTTCATTTTTTTTTTTTTAAACAAACAAATGACAAAATTTTCACTTACAAGGATTTGGATGAATGTTTTAGGAAATTCAAACTTGTGCTTGTTACTTTTTTTTTCTACGATAAAAAAAAACATTCTAAAATAATTATTTCTCCCCATCCTAAAGACTGGAGACAAAACCAACAATTTAGGCTTTAATTTATTAAATATTAAAATATTCCTCCAATACTTGTGAGTTGGCATATTAATATAATACAGATAATATTAATCAATAAGATATATATAACTAAAGAAAAGTAACGTGGCATACTTTAAAAGAAATACAAAAAAATCGATGTTATAAAGTTTACAGGATTTTGTACTATTAACAATTAGAAATTAAATTCTGACAGACTGATTTGTTATCAAAGAATTATATAGATTAATGTTTTTTTAATTACATCTTCCTTTGGAATCAAGGTTTGATTCCAAAGTAGTTCTGAGCTTGAGGGATTTAAATTTAGATATAGAGTTTTATAGAAGGCATTTTAAATATTTTACCTTTAAAGGTTAAAAGTTCATAATTACATTGGAGACTGTTTGATGATGACATTGATAAGGCAGGATGGTGCAACTATCTTATAACAGGTTAAAATTTTGTTCTGGGCAAGCTTTTGGTTTACTGTACAGCAGGAACAGAATGGATTTGAAGCTGGTACATTCCCCCCTTTGCAGCAGCATTATGGAATCGATAGGTTTATCCACACCAAAGATGTAATCTTTCTCTGGAGATAATCTGAAAGGAAGGCTAACTTGCTTTTATTCACAAACCATGGTGATATGTGAAAACTAGCATGAAGTCTGCTTACACTCAGGAGTACAGAAGATAAAAAGAAAAATATAACCCAGTATTTATATGACTACAAATCTAAAAAAATCTTACTCAGCAAAACCAAGGAATAATATTTAGTTCCCCTTCCAGCGATATTTCTAGAGTTTTTCTCTTCTTTTTTTATATATTTTTTTAAAAAAAAATATTTTAATTAATTCCCCAGATTCACTTTTGCTGAAAAAGAAAATACACCAATTGACTAATTCTTAATTTGCACCAATCTGCAAAACCTTATCATTATAAAATAAAAAAACTTAACTGCCTATAAAGACAAGAAACAATTTGCGTCCCAATGGAACTGTATTTTTCCAAAAGTTTTATACAAGACTTATAGAATTCTTGATTTTAGCTGAATATTTGGCTATCAATTAGTAAAATCTGTTAATTGCAAAAACGAGTAAACTTATTTTTCTGTTTCTTTTTCAAAAAGTATACACACACAAAAATACATTTTCTTTTTCAAATATATAACTGAAATGCATTTTAATGTTAACAATATATATATATGCACCCTATCATTCAACCATACACATACCTGCATATATAAATATTTTTTTAATAAAGAGGGTGAAAAATTAGCTATTTGATCTATCACCCTAGGTTTATATTACATTTAAATAAATATCATGAAGCTCTGTGTGTGCATACACGCAGACTGCTTCCATATAGAAATAGATTTTAATTTATAAGTGTGATACTTTAAAATATTGTTTTGTTATTATTTGAAAGACATTATATACTCTTGTTATAAATAAAAATTGATTTTGTTAAACAATAATTTAAAAAGAAATTCAATTGTTTAATTTTAAAATGTTAATTTTACAGAATTGACAATTATTTCTTTTAAATGTACTTTTAAAATTGATTATAGATTTATTTATTGTTCTATTGGAAAGTAGCCAAGAATGATTTCTTATCAAGAAAACTGTTTTGATTGTGTGAACAGGATTGTTGTATTTAAAAAGGAAACCATTGGATTTTAAACTCTCAAAATGAACTAGTAAATAAGTAGTTTTTATTCCAAAAATTTGGGAACCAGGACTCAAATGGATCTTATTTTCATTTATCATAAATAGGATTACTTCATAATCAACTGCTGCAAAATCATGATTTTTTTCTAATTTATTTAGGCCTATCTTCTATACTTCAAATGAAGTGCCATAATAAAGAGATCTGGTATATTTATAAATTTGAAGAAAGACATTAAAGTTTATTTATTGGTAAATGAGTTGAAGTGATAAAACAGTTTCTAAGTCTCTATTGAATATTTTGTTTAATTTATAATAAATTGTTTTTTATATAAATAATTTTGTTAATATTATTTTATACATAATCAATTTTTAAATATTGTATCGATCACTATGTGTAATTATCAAAGCTATGTGGAAGTAGAATTTTCAAAATGTTTTAAATATGTTCAAAAATAATATAGATGTAATAAATGATAGCTTATTTCTGTTTTATGGACATCATATTTCAATACAGATTATAAAGTATATAATCTGTGTTGTTTAATATTTATAATTTTAAATAATGATTATTTAAATAGTAATAAATATTTATTTTATGGCATTTGACTTATACTGTACATATTGGTAACTGAGATGTTATTGATATGTTTAGTTTGTTATTATTGATTAGTTTCAATTATAAATTCCTATGGCCTCATTTTTATAATGATTTCATTTCTGTAATGAATACTTTCTTAAACATGGGTAATATCTTTATGAATAATGTGGCTATAATGATGAATTAATATTTAAATATTTTATATATAAAGTTTTAAGAGTAATTGTTTCAATGCCATTACCAAGAAAATTATAATAAAGAATTAAACTTATATCTAAGGCATTTCACCCATTTCTTAGTTTTATAATGCTCATTGTGTGGGTTACTGTGTTACTAGGTGCTGAAATTAAGGTTAGCTTGGTTTGTTTTGGCAGTGTCTCAGATTGTGGATCATATATATGTTTGTTGATTTTGATGTATTAATTTAGATATTGGTAACTATTACAGTGAGATTAATGTTATTTTATTTTTAAAATAAATTATTTTGTTTCTTTTATTATTCACTATTACTTGAATTATAAATATAGAATTTTGATATGCAAGTTAATGGATGTCCAAATGTGACTCCTGCTGCATAAATTTGTCTTCTACTTTAAGATTTATTATTAATTAGAAGTTTCACTTTATAATTTATAGCTTCCCAACATTTTTGTGTAATTGTAACTTTGCTAGTAAACTTAAATTCTTTCTTTGGTATTTTCTTATATTAAATGTCAATATTAAATTGCAATTTGTTATTGGAAAAGTCTAGATTTATTATCTAGTGGCATCTTCTAGTAGTTACATATGGAACTATGTATCCATTACAATATATATCATATTCTTTGAGCATATCTTTTGTCCTCAGCAAAAAGTAAGAAGATAAAACAATCTTGAGGTAACTTCTCTATAAAGGAAGCACTTTTTTCCTAATATGGAGCTTTTGCCAATAAAATATTGAATACCAAGTTTTATCAAATCAAACTATTTTGACAGTGAAGGCAAACAAGGTGAAAACTCATTAAACTATTTAAAATTTGGTGGTATAGTTTTGGCAACCAAAATCTCTAGGTATAAGATAGTATAAAGAAATCTTAGTTTTCACACATTTTAACTATCATCAAATATTTTGCTAATAAAATATTTGAAAAATAATTATTTCACTAAATAGGAAGTTCATTATGACTTTCAATTCCATTTAAAGGATTTTCATTTAGTACATAATTGTTTATCAAAACTTTAACCAATTATGTAGGCAGAATATAAAAGATTATTAATAATCAAAGCATACCAACATAATAAATTATGATTGATAATACATTAGCTTAAAATTTATTAAAGTTCCAAAGGAATTTCATTGTTTTTCTTCATGTTTATTAATTATTACTTTAACTATAGTATTAATAAGCTTTAAGTATAGTGGACTTTTAAATATTCTATAAAAATATTAATTAAAATCAAATACAAAATGGATTTAAAGTGATAACAGAAAATAAAATGCAGAACAAATAAGATATTCCAAATAAATTTTCCTCCTTTATGTTGTAGATAATTCTATAAGTTTAGCAAAAGGTGTTTAAACATGGAGCAAAACATAGGAATGTGTTAGAATGTCAAATAAGTTAATTGATTGATTTTTAACAATACATATAGAAAAGTAAGTGTCTTTTATAATACTGGGTTGGAATCATATGATTTTTAAACAATACGTGATAATTGAATATTTGGCACAAATTAAATAAATAAAAATGAATATAAAAAATAAACAAACTTTAGAATAGTTATGTTTTTATTTTTTAAAAGAAGTCATCCAAAGTTCAATAAAATGAAATAATTTTTCTTTCACAAACTTTAACATTATAGTACTTAAACAGGTTTTGAAGTTTTAGTCCTTTTAAACAATCTAATTTGTAGAATATTCAATTTACAACATATGTGCACGCTATTTTTTGATAAATATCTTTTTTGAACTACTACTAAAAATTGTTTAACAAAGTTCATACATTTCAATCTATTTTTTAGTGTGACACTAGCACACATTTGCAGTGTGTATTAATGTTTTACGTTCTAACACATCTGTTTTTATAGGTGTGTGCGTTTATATATATTGAATTCAATTAATTTTATTTTTTAGTTTCAATTTAGTTTCTTTTTTAGTTACTAGTTCAATTTAATAATTCTAAAATTATTTTCCTAATGATTTTTTTTTCTTTTCAATTAGCACACTAATCAATTTTTGCATTATGTATATAACTTTGCATTCATTCCAAACAATATAACTACAAATATATAAATATTATTCATTCCTCATATATCTATTTCTTCATATTTTTCATTATTTATTTAAATAATCTTCTAATTTAATCTTGTGTCTATTTTAAAATTTATTATGATTATTTATCATATTTTGAATTTTAAAATGTATTATTTATTACATTAATCATAATTTTTTTCTAAAGTACAGGCTTTTTCATATCTGCACTCCAATGTAATATATAAGATTTGAATTCAGACTTTCACATGACCCTCAACTATTCACGCTATCTCATACTGCCAATACCATTGATCACATGCATGTTGAAAAGATAAATAATCACCAATATATGTATTTCGTGCTAAGCCAGTACTCGCCACTAGCCAGAAACTAGTCTGGGGATCCAAAGCTCCTCACCGATGAAAGATACAAGCTAGAAACTAGTCTGGGGATATTGGATGAATAGGCACTAGATAGGGATTTTATACACAAGCCTTCTAGCATTCAATTACTCTGGCTTGCACTGAGTGGGACTATTGTATGGAGAGTTTTGCCTGTTTTAATATTGCTAATATTCTCATTCTTGCAATAAAAACAATCAATAAATCTTTTTAAATTTTTTCTTGCCTATTCTTTATAATTGATTGCAGGATACCATCTATTATATGTCATCTCAAGCTTAAACAAGATGTGTGAAAAATTTGCTAAGAATTTATTTCAAATATAATTTACATGTTGAATTGAAAACCTACCAAAAAATATGTTTTATCTAAGAAAAAAGCTGTTCAAGATTTAACAATTAAAAAAAATGAATTTATTCTTCATATTGCTTAAATTTAAGATACATAAACTTAAAATTCAAGTGAACTCTCTTCATTTAGAAGATTAAACAAATCATTAAAAACGTTATTAATTAAAACCATAACTTGTAATATGAATAGATAACTCTTGTGCAATAAAGCCTTTAGAAAATTTTAAATGTTATGTTCATAGGCTGATTGCATGCTAAAAAGTTATTTAATATATTTAGGAATATTTAATTTATATATCTAATAATTTCTATTATAAATTATGCTACTTTTGATATGGTTATACTTCAAATATTTAAAAATGCTTAATCAGAATGTTTTCCTATTGTATATTGAAATAAAATTAATTTAATAATTTAGATATTTTAATGATGAGTTATTTGACTTAGAAATTGGAAAAATGGTCATTTGGAAATACAATTTGATCAATTCTTTTGTGTATATTATTATTTATATTCAAACAATCTGTAAAGAGTATATGCAATATATTAACCTTATTAATTATTTTGTTACTAAAAATAGTATTAACTCTTTGATTCACTATTATTTCTATATATGTGATTGTTAATATTGATTGAATATTGTGATCTCAGGTTTCATGGAGGATTTATTGTTTTCACTGAGTTCTGTAATTGATTCTGTGAGTATGTGTAGACTAACTGGTTATGTCCAAAGATAGATGGTGCCCCAAAATAAATATTTCTTTTTGAGGATTGTTAAACAGTGTATGCAATGTACATTTTATATATTTGGTATTTGTAACAGTGTGTCTAATAAGTGATCATCATTCCTTATAACGTAGATTCACATTTAAATTCTTACATTATAGTATATATATTGCAAATAGTACAATGCAAGCAGTTTTATTATGTAGCTTCAAATGAGATGCTACAAAGAATTATATTAAGAACTTACAAGCATCAGCAATAACAAGAGAAAATATTACCAATAACAATACTTCTTTATCTAATACACACAGCATATGATGAAATGTATGTTTGAATAAATATCTGTTAAAATATAAATACAATTTGTACAGCTTACTTCAAACACTTTATAGCAAAAACTTATTATATATAAAGATGCGCACAACCTGATGTTTTGACTGTCCTGCAGTCTTCCTCAGAAGTATGATATAATAACAAATAAAATAAAAATATAATTAATATAATATTCTTCATTTTCTTTTTCATTATTGTTTGTAATGTATGCAAGATTCGAACTCAGTCTTTCACACAATCCACTGCTCTCAGTGCCATCTTATATTGCTGACCCACCTGATCACACAACATATAGAAAAGATAAATAATCACCAAAATATGTATTTCGTGCTAAATCAGCATTCATCAGTTGGTCCAGATTACCATCTCCACATATATATAACCAGTACTCAACTTTATATTACCCATTCCTCGCATATATGTATAAATGGATTATTCTCCTGTACACGAGGGGTGAGAATGACTAAACATTAACATGGGTAGGATGACAACCATGGCACTAACGTGGGCTTTGAACATTCCATCATCAGATTTTCAATGAAATGGAAAGCTGAAGAGTTGTGGGTTGGAGTAGTTTGAAACCTGTCCATTAAATATAAAGATGGGGTATCTTAATATAAAGCTGAGTACTGATTGTATATATGTGTGGAAATGGTAATCTGGACCAACAATGAGTGCTGGTTTAGCACAAAATACATATATTGGTGATTATATATCTTTTCTACATGTGTGTGATCAGGTGGGTCAGCAATATAAAATGGCACTGAGAGTTGCGGGTCATGTGAAAGTCTTAGTTCGAATCCCACATACATATATAAATGCAGGTGTTAAGCCTGTACAATGTATTAATTATTGTTTGTAATAAGTTAGTGTTTTTACATTTGCAACAAATTTAATTAAAAAATAAAAATAACACAAACTATAATAAAAGTAAAATGTATTAAATGTGATCAATTAAAATCAATAAAATAAAATAATCCAGATAATATAAAATAAAATGTACAAAACTGAATTATACATGTATATCCCTGTCTTTATATGTATTCACAAACAACCATTCATTTAAATATTTTATCTCATTATTTTTAATAATCTCTAATTATTAATATTCTTTATAAAGAAAATCAATACAAAATCGTAATTTTATTATCCCCAAATGAATAAAATACTTATGATTTTATCTTTATATATATTTTTTGCTCAAAATTGATCCATTTATTAAAAATATATTCTTTATATTTTTAATTATATACAATATCTACTATTCTCTTATTTAAACTTCTGTCATTGATAATTTTCTTTTATATTTCTTTTTATTTTACAACTATAAATCATATGTTATAAAGCTTTTTTTTTAACCTACCTTATATTATTTCAGTTAATAACAGAAGATTAAATAAGAGTAGTAGATATTTTTGATTTAAAAATAAAATGAATATAATTTTAGTAAATGGACCAATTAGTCTTTCTTATTGCATCGCCAAATGTATACAATATAATATTAAATCATCCATGAACTTTACTATTGTTATACAATGCTTTACTTACCACCCTCTTTTACAGTTATAATTGTTCCAGCAATTTTCTTCAGAACCAATATCTCTTCAACTTCTAAATAAAGCATTGTGTAACAGTAGTAAAATGCATGGATGATTTAGTATTAAATGGACCACCGTTGAACAAAGAAATATATAAAAGTAAAATCAAAAGTACTTTATTAATTTAGGCATAATAAATTTACAATTTTATACTGATATAATTCATAAGGAATGGTAATAATTAGAATATATTAAAAAATAACAAGAGATAATATATTTAAATTAATAGTTGTTCATAAATACATATAAAGACAGAAATATACATGTACAGTTTAGTTTTGTATATTTTATATTATCTAAATTATTTTATTGGTTTTAATTTATCATACTTAATTTATTTTACTTTTATTATATTTTGTTTGCTATTTTTTATTTCTTAATAACATTTGTTAATTATATATTTATTTTATTTATCATATATATATATCTCTGAGAAAGACAGCAGGGCAGTCATAACATAAGGATGTGTGTATATATATATTGAGATGGTGTCTCATAGTATACAGCAAAATAGTAGTATGTGTGTATATATATAACATTGAAAGGAAAAGTAAAAATAAGCACAAAAAATTTTTGTAGATATTTTCTATATTACACTAGAATAACAGTTAAGAATAAAATAATTTTGAATTTAAAAAAAGTTATAAATTAAAACATTTTAAAAAGGTTTAATATTTTAAAAATTCTGATTTTGAAATCAAAATAAGCATGTTTTATGTTACAGTAGATATACTGGTAATTACAAAATTCCACTATCAATTTTGATTACATTAAGAAATTTTTTTAATTAAAGCTTGTATAACATATTTTGATAAAAATCATACAAAGTTGATTTTGATAGAATTAAAGTGAATTGAAGTCATTGTTTTTTTTCCAATCAAGATAAAGAAAACTTACTTTTAATTACTGTAGGTTTTTTTTTTTAAAATTCCACCCTGACTATAAAAAAATTGGCAAAAAGATTAGAAGACAGTTTTAGAATTGTTTTTTTAGATTATGAATTTTACAGAAGGCTAAACAGTGCATGTCATCTGCTACTAGTATCATAACAGGAGAATGTTGATTCATGTAGAAGACATGGCTTTTATGTAGTTCATAGCCTATATACATGTGTATTTGATGGCATAGTGACTGAATGGAGCTCACTGAATACCATTATTTATCTGGATTATACCTTTCCTGAAGATGACAATAACCATTCTATGGATTTAGAAGGAACCAACTCAAGAGCATACCATGCTATATATGCAGTTTTATCAATATGCAAAGTAGACAAAGATACTGCATTGTATATATAAATTACTTACAGATATCAACTGGTTTTAAAGGTAAATAATTTTTGACTAAATTATTCAATTACAACTAGAATAATGAAAGAAAATAATAAGTAGCTTTCCAGTTTTATTTATCAAAAATAAAACTCAGAAACTTTCTTTAGTGAAAATGATAATTGTTAAAATCTCTAATTGAAAAGTAAAACTTCTAAAAATGAAGGATTGATTCATAAACACTTTTATTTTGAAATAAAAAAAAAAAGAAAATAAACTCAGTAAATCGTATTGTAAGTAAAGAAACAAAAAGCCAAAGATTTTGTTAAGAAAAGAATTTTCCAAACTGAATCTCAAAGTAACTTCCTGTTTTTTAAAAGAATGTGTTTTTACCAATAGAAATATACTATCTATTTTTTAATACACATATATGTGAATTTTAAGTATATTTTCAACATGGATGTCTTGTGAAAATATATTTTAATAAATTTATTTTTTAACTTATGAAATATCAAACACATTTCCATGGATATGTGAAAACAAATCATTTTTATATCATTAAAATATGATAGCTGTTTTTTAATTGTTATATTATTATTGATTAGCACTTAAGTTTGCACACTGTAATTGTTTAAATCTGTTCCAAGCTGGCAAGGGCTAAATAATTAGCCTGGTCTGTAGTAGACCCAGTTCAAATCTAGTCACAAGATTGTTGAGGTTTATTGCTGATCAAATGATGAATGATTATTACTTTTAGGTAATGCTGGTGAATTTAGAGTTAGTTCTGTGCTGATCATTAATGCTTCATCATATTTATAGTTATTCATTATATATTTGTATGTTTAAATTTGAGTTTTTGACTTGGTTTTGTTGATGATGATTTTTCCATCACCCCAAATTCTTCATATTGTCACAAATGATTACCCATCTGTGGGCCCAATGATGATCAAGTACAGATAGCCATTATAAGAAAATTGCCACTCAACTTGATCTCAAATATAACCACATCTGAGAAATAAAAATATGCATTTTATACTAAATTAATATAAAAAAATACTGTGAAATATGTGACAAGAGTAGTGATGATTATAAGTTATAAAATAGTGGCTAATTTATATATATATAACTTATTTAAAAGTTCTTTTAATATTAAGGGTGGATGGGAAGTGAATGGATTTGTGGGTAGTTTTTAATATTATATATATTGTGTAGTTTTTGTAGTTCTTTACACTTGAGAAGTCTGCTTGTAGCAGTGAAACCTTAGGTTGTGTTTTAATCTTATTTTTATGCTGGTCTGGTTTAATTTTGGATTTGGGGTAGTTTTGATTTTATATTGACTAGTTTAGCTTTATGCTTGTAATGTTTACATTTTAATGAGTTTTTTGCGTTTAAGAGGAATTTTGCTGATATAGTGTATCGGTTTTTTTTCTTTTCTTTTATTATTGATATATTTTATTATTGATATTTATTATTGACATTTTATTATTGATATATTTTTTGTTTTTTAATTATTGATATATTTGAATGTCATTTATGTATATTATTTTTGTTGTTTGAGTTTGGGTTGAAAGAGTATATTTGTGTTTATTTAGTTATATATATAGAAGTGTGTGTGTTTTTATTGGGTTTTAATTTATAAAAGTATTGGTAATTGGGTTTTTTAGTATGGGTTTGTGGAGTTTAGTTTTTAATAATTTTCCATTTAATGATATTAGAAGGATTAAAAATTTGTCTAGATTGGGTGATAGGATAGAGTCTTTATGATGGTAGATTTATTTTCTTAAAAATATAGGAAATTTAGTGTTTTTCCTAGGTACTGTGTTATTAATTTTAGTAGAAATAAAAAGTTGCTTCAAAATAGGAATTTAGTTTTTAAGTTACAAACATATATATTGAATAGTTTTTTAAAAGATACTTTTGTAAGGTTTTACAAATTTATTTATCTATATAAAAGGAATAGATATTATTTAGAAAGGAGGCAAGATTTTAATTATTCAATTTTGAATTTTTTTATGAGACAATTTAGACAGAATAGGTCAAATTTTTATTGTAAAAAAATATGAAAGAAAATTAAAGGGGTTGTTTGGGAAAGTTAATAAAATTTATTGTAGTGATAAAGGGTATGAGAATAATGTTTCTGAGGATAGAGTTGTTAATCTTTCTGATTTGAAGTTAAATGATAGAGAATTAGATATTCTTGGTAAAGACCCTAATTTTGTTCCATTTCATTCAAAAAATATAGTTTTTGATACAATTTTGTCTATTGAATCTAGTAATTTGAGTGATGAGCAGAAAGTTTGTATTCAATCGATTTTGAGTAAAAGTTTAAAAAGGAAAGAAAAATTTGCTATTAATCCTGCTGAGATTAAACATCTTAAGAATAGGTTAATTGCTAATGATGTAATCATTTCTCGTGAAGACAAAGCTGGTAGGTTTGTTATTATGAAAGGAGATGAATTCAAAGAGAAAATGGATAGAGAATTAAATAATGGTAAATATATGTTGTTAGATAAAGATCCAGGTAATTTGATTAAAAGAAAATTGATAGATATTATGAAGAAAATGGTTAATTTAAAATTTTTTAATAGAGTAGATTATTTAAAATGCTATCCTAATGATTTTACATCAGCTAAGATGTTTGTGAATATTAAAACTCATAGATGGTTTTCCTTTAAGATTTATTTTTGATTTTACAGGTAGTGTTGTAGAGAGTATTTCTAGATTCTTGAATAATTTTTTAAAACAATTTGTTGATTTTGGTCAGTACACAGTTTCTTCTTCTTTTGAGGCTTTTGATAAGATTAATAATTTTAAAATGGAAAGTAATTGGGTATTTGGAAGATTAGATATTGAAAATATGTATCAGTCTGTTAATAGGTTAAGCAGTATTGATGTTCTTTTGTCTGTATTGATTAAGAAAAGTTCTTTATCAAAAAATAAAATTAAGGTAATTAAAGATTTGCTTTTGTTATTGGAAGATTCTATGTATTTTACTTATAAAGGTAATTTTTATAAGATTAAGAAAGGGTGGATAATAGGTTATATTATTTCTCCTTTAGTATGTTCAGTTTATATTAGTTTTATGGAGGAGGAAATTATTATTAAAAAGAATTGTTTATATGTAAAATTATTTGTCAGATATGTTGATGATTGTTTATTTGTAGTTGAGAATGATAAATTGAAAGTATTTGTAAATGAGTTTAATTGTTTTAATCCTTCTATAAAATTTGTGTTAGAAGGAGGGGGGTTAGATTTTGGTTAGTTAAAATTTTTAGATCTTTTGGTGATTAGAAATGTAGAAAAAAATTGTTTACTGTGCAGTCATTTTGTTAAAAGTAAAGAATTAAGATCTACAATTAAACCTGATAGCTATCAATCTGTATCTCATAAAGTAGCTGCTTTAAGGAATTATTGTCATAGGAATATTAAATTAAATAATGACAGTGGGGTAGCTTTGTTTCAGAAATATCAATTTTATAAAGATTACTTGAGTGTTGGATACTCTGATAAATTTGTTAAAAGTATTTTATTTAATAGTAATATTTGTAAGGATGTAAAGGTTAAAGAAAAATATGATTTTATTTCTTTGCCATTTAAATTGTCTTTTTATAAAATTGTGTGTAGAAATAGTAAATTGTTTGGAAATAAGAAAATTGCTTGGAAAAGGGGTGTTACATTGAATAATTTATTAAATAATACAAAAGAAGTTTTTGATAGAAAGACTATTCCTGGTGTAGTATATTTTATTCCTTGTTTATTTTGTAAGAAGGTTTACATAGGTCAGAGTAGTTTGAGTTTAAATGAAAGAATAAAGGTTCATAAAAGTAGAGTTAAAAATAGATATCTTAGTTCTACTTTGTATGTCCATGAAAAAGTTACAGGCCACACTATTGATTTTGATGAAGCTAAGGTTGTCTTCTTTGAGAGAAATGAAATCAAAAGAAGAATTAAAGAGACTTTATTATTGAAAATTTATTATTCTGAAGTAATTAACTTATTTAAGAGTTCTTTTAATATTAAGGGTGGATGGGAAGTGAATGGATTTGTGGGTAGTTTTTAATATTATATATATTGTGTAGTTTTTGTAGTTCTTTACACTTGAGAAGTTTGCTTGTAGCAGTGAAACCTTAGGTTGTGTTTTAATATTATTTTTATGCTGGTCTGGTTTAATTTTGGATTTGGGGTAGTTTTGATTTTATATATATATATAAAGTTCATATTTAGTGTTGAATAGGATATCTGAGGTTTTGGAAATTGGATTGGGTTTTTGATTGGAGTTTGTTTAGTTATATTTTCAGTTTTGATAATGGATGGAGGGTTTTGTCATTGGCTTGAGAATGCAATGATTTCATGCATTTCAAATATGTTCTATCTCAGACATTGCTCCAACCCACTTTCTGATTTCCTATTGTAACGATCCGGAGAATGCTACCTAACGTGATCTGCACTACAGGGCGCCATCTAGGCATTTGAACCTAGAAAAATTTATAAAGTAGGCAGATACATAAGTAAAAAAAAAATTTTTTTTTTTTTTTAAATTTTGATTCCGGTCGTTAGCCCATGTCACTAGCTCAGTGGAATAGCAGAGATTTAATAATATACTCTAAGAGTATATAAAAAAAGAATAAAATAAGCCACTGCCAGTAATTAACACACAAACATTTATTTATTTCACATATATATAAGATTTAAAATTATTTTAGTATTAGTTTTACATTTCAAAATTTAACCTACATTTTTAACTTTGATTTTTGACTTTAATTTACATTTAATTACTATTATATTCTAATTTTACATTTTAATTAAGTTCGCACAGATAAATTTATGAAAGCTTGTTTATAATGTTGAATATAGATCGGTTACATAGATTTCACGGTCAAAAACATTTCAAAATAAACATAAACGATCAAAATACAAAATTATTGATTACTGACAATTGCGGAGGGAAATTTATACGTAACCCAATAGTATTCACCATAAGATACTTGCATTGTCACCAATAACTTAAAAGACATCCGAATAAATACATTTTAGATACTCACCAGTAAGGTATCATTATTTATCGAATGTCTATATATTTTGATCAAATATGAAATCCAAAACATACCTAACCGATAACCAATCCATGCAAGCATCTATAAACAACTTAAATTTAATGCATTTCTATTTAGGGTCGAGTATGAATAGACTACATAGATTTGCATTTCAAAATAAAATATTCTATCCCTATTTAACCTTAGGCCAAAATTCGCAGTCAAACTGGCATCAATCCATCTGATACATCGATGTATTCAATGTAATATGGAATATGGCAGCACCAAAAAGATTAAGAGAAGACATTGACTCTCATCAGATAGGAATATTACATCTATCTAACGAGAAGAACAATAAAAAAAAAACTCCATAGAAAGGAACTGCGTTCTCAGTCTTATAATTCCTTTCATAGGCAAACGGGTGAGTGCGGCATAAATATAAACGATTCTGCCAGTAACGAATCTCCGACTACATCTACTAACTACATCAATATATCCAATCCATTGACCCAATTTAACAATGAAACAAATAACCTAACATTACCCTCCCCTAATATAACTTTACAAATCTATACAGCCATTCACGCCCGACTTAAGTTTAACATTTCTATAATTTAACTTAACGGAAAACAGAAATCATAATAAAACTTAAAGAACAAAATTAAATAAATGGAAATGATTTTAAATAAATAAATAAAAAATACATCAAATAACATTATTAATAAATTAAGTTGGTCAGATAGGATAATATTGCAATCATTTAAATATGGAAAATTTTAATTTAATGTTCATTATTTATAAAGTTCTTACGGTTTAAAACAGTTCATCTTTATCCGTTGCTTGCCATGAACGTGAATTCCCATGCTGTCCTAAAAAGATTGGTATCCATTTAGCCGTTGTTTTATTTATTCATTCGGGTTTTTTTTAGTTTAGTTGGTCCTCAATGTAGAAAATGATAGTTCATTTCTCTTTCTTTCTTTGGCAAAACTGAAGGGATTGAATCGTGTGTCTCTTCAATCCCTTCTCCCGCACCTCCGCACTAACACCTATTTGTCACATCTTAATAATCATAATCACTAACTAATAATTTCCAAACTTGTCCTTTTATATTACTTTGAAAGATTGACTTAACATTACGTCATCGATGTGATGATCCTTTTCGTTGAGGTCCGATTTCCCAATGGATTTATTTCATTTGCTAAAAGTTTCTATTGTTTTCCTATCTGACCGATGTTTTTACATTTAAATGCCCAAGGCTGGTTTACATTTGACTAATTAAATTTATCATTTCCATTTCTGATTAATTAACCTGTTTTCCAAATCAAAGATATATTTAAAGATAAATTTAAAGATATAATTTTATCTCCAAATCTTTTTAAAATGTAGTTTTAAAATACTTTTTCTTTAATAGTTTTATTTTAATAATTTTTCATTATCTGTGCGATTTAATATATACGAGTTTAAGATGATATTTAATTTCAATTTTTAATTCTTAAAGAAAATTTTTAAATGCGAACTTTTTAATTTACTTTCATGTTTAATAAATAAAAAAAAACCAATGTAACGAATGTCTGTGCTCATTACACTATTGTTTATTATGGTGCAGTTAACATAGTTCTGCCATGATCCCCAGTCTCCAAGAAAAGGAGCGATGCATAGTTCTATATTTTTCAGCCCCTAAGTCTCAAGGGAGCAGGGCATAGTTTGGTATTTTCCAAATCCTAAGACTCAAGGGAGCAGGACTTTGCAAAGATTTTTGCATTTTTATTCCATAGCAAGTGGTAGCTTATAGTATCTAAATTGAGGCAGTCCTCTTGGTATTCATGCTGCATTATGTACTTATAATCCAGTGGATGAATTCTTTACCTCAGAATTTCAGGTCACTATTTATTCTGTTAGCTATCAGATGCCTGTCAAATTTCTAAAAAAAATTGATGAGTACATAGATTGAGGTATGAATTTTGTGTTAATTATATATATATAATGTAAAATATTGTTAAAAGTTGGTGTCATTTCTTTTACTTTTCCCCCATGATGGATATGAGACGGTTATGTTCCATGGCATATAAGAACATAATAATGTGTGTGTGCACATATATATAAAGTTGAAAGGAAAAGTAGAAATAAATGCAGACAAAAAAATTTCTACATATTTTTTATATTACACTGGAAAAACAAGGATTAAATAATTTTGAATTTAAAAAATATCAATTAAACATTTATAAAAAGGTCTAAATATTTTATTAATTCTAATTTTGAAATTAAAAAAAGCATGTTTTATGGTATAATGGATATCCTGGTAATTATAAAATTCCACTATCTATTTTGATTATATTAAAAAAATAAATAAATTAAAGTTTGTGTAACATTTTGATAAAAATCCTACAAAGTTGTTTTTGAAAGGATTAAGGTGAATTGAAAATAATCATTATTTTTTTTCAATCAAGAACAAGAAAACTTACTTTTAATTACTGTGGTTTTTTTTAAAATTCCATCCTGTCTATAAAAAGATTGGGAAAAGGAGTAGAAGACAGTTTTAACTTTTTACAGATTATGAATTTTACAGTAGTTACTACGAAGATATGAAGGCAAGACTGCAGGCCAGCTACTGTTAGTGTCACAATGGTAGAGTATGGATTTATATAGAAGTAATGGTTTGGCTTTTATGTTTTATAACTAAAAAATAAACTCTTTCACCTTAGATTCTTTATTAAAAGTGGTCAAAATACTTTTAAAAGATAATGATAACACCAAATCTTTTAAAAACTTGTTTTTTTATTTTTTTGACACCAAAATGAAATATATATTAAAATAGATTTCCGTTTTGACTATTTCTTTTTTTTTTTGTTTGTTTTAAAAATTTTTATGCATTTTTTTTCCTTTTTATATATTTTTAGTTCCTTGAAAAAGACTATAGAAAAAAATAAAGAAACGTTGGAAATCTATTTTAATATATATTTCATTTTGGTGGCAAAAAATAAAACACAAGTTTTTAAAAGATTTAGTGTTTTTTATATGTTTCATAACTTATAGATATATGTGTATTAGACAGCATAGAGACTGAATGGAGCTCACTGAATACCATGTTACCTGGACTATACCTTTCCTGAAGATAACTAAGCCAACCTATGGTTAAAGAAGTACAAACCAAGATACAGATATCAGCTGGGTTTAATTAAAGGTAAATAATTTTTGACTAAATTATTCAATTAAAACTAAAACAATGAAAGAAAATAATAAATGACTTTTCAGTTTATTTATTAAAAATGAAACTCAGAAACTTTCTTGAGTGAAAATGATGATTGTTAAAATCTAATTTAAAAGCAACACATCTAAAAATGAAGGATTGATTCACCAATAATTTTATTTTGGAATTTAAAAAAAAGTAAACTCAGAAAATTTTATTGTAAATGAAGAAACAAAATGCCAAAGGTTTTTTGTTTTAAGAAAATACCTTTCTAAACTGAATCTCATGATAAAATTTTTTAAACCATTAAAAATAATGAATTAATAACTTTGATTCATACTATCTATTTTTTTATATGCACACATATGTGAATTTTATGTATATTTTCAACATGAAATTGTCTTGTGAAAATATATTTTAATAAATTGATTTTTTAACTAATGAAATATCAGTTGCACACATTTCCATGGATATCCACATATAAATGTGAAAACAAATCATTATGTATCATTATTATGTGATAGTTTGTTTTTTTATTATATGACAATTCCCATATGTTACATCATGTCTGTGTTTATGCAGATTCATGTAGACATGACAATTCAAACATTAAATTTTTATACCGGCACATCTGTATGCTGATATATAGTGTTTGATGTAAACCTATTGAGATATTGGTAAATTACAATGTGATAACTTATTTCTTTTTATATTTTAATCAAAATCAGAATACTTAATTTATATTTATAGCCATATTCTATGGACCTTAATTTCATTTTGTAATTAATAAATTTATATTTCATTCTTTAAATTATTCCAGTGAATTTATTTAGTCCTAAAATATTATAAATTATGTTGTATTATATCACCTTTTGCTCACAGTAACAGTTAGAACTTTTGCTCACTGAGATGAATTATTGCATAATGGTCTGTTATATGAAAGGGGTGTATATTTAGTGTTTATGTGCATCCAGTTGATAATGATTTCATTACTTCTCTAATGCTGAATAAAGGCGATAAAGGGGATACCCTTTAAAGTCCATGCACTACAATTCATTTTATTTATTTAGAAATTAAGTTTATAGTTGGCCAGTACATTAATGGTCCTAAATAACCAGAGCATTGATGATGATCAGCACATTTTAGTATCCCACCATGATTATTTTTTTACATTCTTATGGATTAGCACTTAAGTTTGTGCATCCAAATTATTGCTTAAATAATCTGCCATAAGCTGACAAGGGCTAAATAGTCTAATCTATAATAGATCCATTTCAAATTCAGTCACAAGATTGACCATTGAGTTTTATTATTGACCATTCATGATGATGAATGATTATTACTTTTGGGTAATGCTGGTGAATTTATATTTAGTTTTGTGTTGATCACTCATGATCATTATATTCATAGTTATCCATTACATATTTGTATGTTTAAATTTGAATCTTTGATTTGGGGTTGATGATGATTCTTCCATCACCCCTGATTCTCCATATCATTGCAATATATATATATAATAAAAAAATTTTGTTGTAAAGTGTTTGAAGTAAGGTGTGCAAGCAAAACAATGAAAGTGATAAATTTGTGGCATTTATGATTACAGTCTAGTTTAAAAGTTAATTATTCAGAGAATATATATAGAGAGAATGTGTAACATAATTTAAGAAGTCATCAATTGATAAATATTAGATATCATTTTCAACCATTATTGATGGAATGTCCAAGTTTAACCCATAAACTGCTAATTATATTATTGGTTGTGTGAGTTAAAAATCAAAGCTTTTAATTGGCCAACTCACAAACTGAAGACAAAGCCAATTGTCGAAATATATTCACCTATAATATTAAATTCACTTCAGATTCGTTTATAAAAAGTATATTAATAATTTATCAGGTTATGAAAGTGAATGAAAGTTCTTTCAAAAATAAATTGCTATTTATTTATTATAAAATATTCAATTTTGGCAAATTTAAAAGCGAGCATACAAACAAAGAGTTACTGACATAATGCTTTTTTTTTCAGTTTTACGTTATGGAAAAGTAAATATTTTTTTTGCTAAAATCTTCAATATTTTTACTAAAATCTTCAATATTTTTCTAAAATAATTTTGTTTTTTTTTTAGCATATTTTATGAAAATAATTTGTAATTTCTCAAAATATACTTTTATAATACTTTAAATCATATTTGAAATGAAAATCTCAGCGTTTTTCTTTATTTTCTTTGATCAGGTGGTTTCTTTGTTCTTTCCAGCCAATCAGAATGTCTTTGTCGGCTGAGAGCCAATCACCGACAACCTTACTTTTTTGTTTAGCTTTAGAGGCCGTTTATTGATTTTTTACTTGTAAAATAATTCAGAAGAGGGCAGCATCTTACAGAACTTTTAAAAACCTAACTAATAAGTGTAAAACGTCTATCCTAGCATTAAAAATAATGGAATTAGAGTGACATCAATTGTCGACGAAAAGTCTCGTAAGAGGCGGGCTAAGAGTTAATGTAGTTTCTCTGATTCTAGCCTCTCTTCTCCATATCTCTACAGAAAATTTCATTATTTCATCCATCTACCTTGCACTCTTTTCCAAGTCTATTATAATTTTTTGGGTTCAACTTTCACTTCAGTTGTCCATCTATTATTTTTCTGACAAAATGTCTAATTCACTTTATTTCTGTCTTTTCATTTTTTCAATGATTTTAATGATATATGTGTTTCCTCAATGCATATATTTCACTTTTGATTTATTTTTGTTGCTTCCAATATTTCTTTGTTCTTTTTTTAAATGTCCAAGTTTCAAATTCATATGTAAGAACTTATATAAAATATCTTTAAAATATTCCTTTTCAAATGCATTTCTTTTTAATAATGTTATTACTATTAAAAGTAATCCATCCATTCTATAATTAATTTCATCCATTGTTTCTATCTATATTAAAAATCTGATAAAATATTTGTACTTGTTTTTAATTCTTAATAAACAGTTGGTGCTAATTTAGTACCCATCTTCGCTATTTTTAATTTGAAAAATGACCAAAATGTCATCTGACACATCTAAGTGATAAAAAAATGCCAAAAGTGGAAAAATTTAGAATTCAGGTCACGTGACCAAAAATTTACACAAACAAGCCAAACTTTACAAAATAGATCTGAGATCATCTACAATCTATCAAAAGCCAAACTTTACAAAGTAGATCTGAGATCATCTACAATCTATCAAAGGCCAAACTTTACAAAATAGGTCTGAGATTGCATAATAAAAAAAGTTAAAACATAAAAAATGTAGAACTTGTAAGCCTAATTTTTGTAAAAATATAAAAAGATCAAAGATGCATATAAATCTAAAATAAAACTTGGTTGTTTTATAATAGCATGTTGAAACTGCCGGAGGGCGTTATTTCTATGATAGTGCACAGTAGGCGGCCTACTACCGCTATCGAACGTTCT
The DNA here is from genome assembly GCA_028023455.1 of Epiperipatus broadwayi. Lineage (NCBI taxonomy): Eukaryota > Metazoa > Onychophora > Udeonychophora > Euonychophora > Peripatidae > Epiperipatus > Epiperipatus broadwayi. The sequence goes on from JAQFVV010000152.1 coordinate 2,451,430, forward strand.
ATTTCTAATACGTAAGCCTAGAAATAGCCCGTTGTATGGGGTGGCTATGTCTATTTCTATGCTAATGCACAGAAACATGACATTTAATCTGCCGCAGAAGCTATCATGTCAGCCTACAGTTCAGATTTGGGCTAAGCATTTTTGATGTGCGATCACATTTCACTTTTGGCTACAGTATTATGTGAGGGTGTCTGGAATTCCGATTGTCAAAACTATTTTAATATTCATTAAGACCACCTCCCCCTCTATCTCCCATCTTTTATGAATGTCTATTAGCAATTATCAGCAGTCTCATGCTTCCCTAGCCCACATTTCCTGCTCAAAAAATTCGGCAAGTGTAGGTGCAAGCGTGATTCGGATGAAATCATGCTGTAAGTCACATTTCTGCGAGAACAACTGCAAGCTTCATCAAATGGCTGAAATAGGAAACTTTCCAAATGTCAAAGATTCTCTGACTGATGCTGGAAGGGTTATCAAACAAAAGAGCTTGAAGCTGCATGTGTGGTGTTCCTGAACAGCCCTAAAAGTTGGTTTTAATTGCTGTATATATTTATGTTTTTGGTAATTATGGTAAAAAGTTGGTCACCCTTCGAGTTAGAGCATTCCGTTCGGTTAGGAATTGTAACCACCCCCCTTCCCAAAGTTTGACTTTTAGTTGTAAATGTTTTACCGTTAAATGGAAATCTATTTGTAATTTATAAAACCAAAAAAAAAAAAAGAAAAGAAGCTGATTTCGTAGAATACCCAACCGCAAATGTAAGTAATGAGAAGAATAAAAAGTAACTACTTCTTAAAATTAATTTTGATTTATGTACTTTTTTTTTTCATTCAAAATTTTATTTGATAGACAGTACTTTTAAATGTGATAAACGAAATCAAAACATACATACAAAAAACCCCAGCCGCCAAAAAATATAAGTAATGAAAAGAATAACAAAAAAATTAAGTACTTTTTTAAATTCAATTTTTTGATTTCTGCATTTTTTTTTGTTGTATGTTAAAAAATTTATTTGATATTACTTTTAAATGTGATAATAAACAAACTCGGTGGCAGCCCCAGCAACATTATATTTATCTTTGTTTACAAACAAACCACACCCTCTGGCGGTTTCAACACGCTATTATAAAACAACCTAAAACTTTTAGCAAAACTTTATAAAATAGAGAGATCGCATGACAAAAAAAAAAAAAAAATTAAAAATATAAAAGGCTAACATGCATTATTAACCGGTGCACTGCCTTTTTCAAATTGAATTTAAAACTTGTAAGCCTCATTTTTGTAAATATATAAATGTCAAAATAAAACATTAATTTTATAATTAATTATATTTTTTCTTACCAGGACTCATGTCACATGACTATTAAAAGCAAAAAAACTCTACATATTTTTAAAATATAAGATGCCCATATATTTTTAACATATAAAAAAACATAGATATTTAAAACATATAAAACTCTAACATGCATTATTAAATCATGCAGGTTACAAAATTAACATTTGAATTTATAACTTGTAAGCCTAATTTTTGTAAAAATATAAAAAGATCGGAGTATATATATAAATATCAAAATAACACATTAATTTTACAATTAACTATACTTTTTCTTACCAGAATTCTTATGTTGTATGTTTCCTTTGTATGCAAAATTTCAGATTCTGTATCTTGGTGCATCCTATATCTCTGCCTAGAAAAGCATTAGGGTCTATGTGGTGTTAATTACCTTATCCATTAGCAGCAGGTTTTCGCAGATAAATCAACAAGGTATTTTTTTTAGATTATCACTGACTAAAAAATAAAAGGAATTTATTTCTTTTGTTTCTTTATTTAAGGTTGGGTTAATGACCTTTCTCCATTATTTGAAAATAACAGCATTTAAAAAAAAGTAAAATAATACATTTTCTCATTATAAATCAAATAATTTATATATATTTCAGCCTGGTTTACAGAAATGATATTAATTTTAGCTAATTTATTAAATATTTAGTTTTCATATCAATACTGCTACCTTCATAAACGAACAAAATAGCCACTTAGTATGTGCGGACATACATTATAAATATTACTCTGGTTACTATAATTTAATATATGTTGAATTTAAAGTTACTTATAGACAGCTTACTAGTACACAAACATATATATATACGCGTTAAAATATAGAAGATAAAACTCATTAAAGAGTCGAGCATTGGTGGCAGAGTGGTCAGCACAGCTGCCTTAAAAGCAGTTGTTTCAGGTTTGCGGGTTCACTTCCCAGCCAGTGCTTTGACACATGAAAAAAAAACTCATTAAAGTCTTAACTTTCTCAAATCATCTAACAATGGAAATCAAATAATTATTATCAAGAATATTTTCTCCTGAAAAATATCTTCAGAATAACTAGCATTCTCATTTTTGTAAAAATATAAAAAGATTTAATATATAACTTACCAGAAAGAAACTCTGATATTGTATGTTTCCTTTGTATGGAGTTTAAAAAAAAGATAGTGTCATTTGCATTTCATCTATATCAGATCTATTCTTGATTATGTGAAATGACTTTTGAAAATTAACACACCAATCTATATATCTGTATATGTATTAACATTGAAATGAGCAACAAATTAAGACAAAAACATATTTTAAATAAATGTAAAGATTTTATTTTTTAAAAAAAAATATTTACTTTAATTTGTATAAGGGGGGAGGGGTGCCTGAGATATCACATGCAGCTATGTCAAAATGCTACAAAGTAAAAAAAAGTAACAACTATTCAAGGAAAATATTTAAAACATTTCTTTAAAATAGAGTGGTTCACTTTTGATTTCGCTTCATTATGAATTTTATTATGCCGCAGTTGAATAAATGTGGAAATAACTGCCAAGCATAAATATTTCTACAAGTAATACAAAATTGCATTTATCTCAACATTATTATATATAAAGGGAATTAATTTCACAATTCATGTTAACATTAGGTGAAACACCCCAATAATTGTATAAAGTAAGGAATATAAATTTTACATTAATAAAAAATAATTCATTACTGACATGTTATTATCAAAAAAACCTGGAGCATTGTTTACATGTGATCACATAATTTGAAAATGTCTATAAAAGACAACTTTTAACCCAAAAACTTTGAAGAAAAATTAACTTCTATCATGAAATTTTTTCATTTTCAGAGAGAGTAATTGGTGATCACAACATGTCTTGCAAATTATTTTATTCGGAAATCATAAGCAGTGAGAATCAAGCTGTCAGTTTTCTGAGGTACCATGATATATTGAAGATGATAATACAAAACCATGTACAAAGTATGGTAACCATATGGGAAAAAAGCGGAGGAAGAACTGCAATGAAGATTGGGTCCCCACTATGCAGTGTTGTGATTGCTGAACTTTCCGCATACGAGAAGGCAATCCATTTTTCCATTACAGAGATGCTATTGGCCATGTAAATAGTAGATTAAAACTATGTGAAATACTAGAGTTAGTGTACTTTTTTATTATGGATTTGTCTATCAAAACAGTGATGAAGCTGATAAGTAAATCTTCAGCTACTGTTGTTGATTGGTTTAATTTCTGTAGGCAAGTCTGTTCTCAATCTGTAGCAATTGATAGAAAGAGACTAATGATAGGGACAAAGAACAACCAATCCAAATTGACAAAGCCAGGTTTGCTGGTCGATGCAAGTACATCAGGGGAAGAATGCTTAGAGATGATCTTCTATCTACAAGTACCGATGCTACAGTGATCCCAATCAAAAGAAACTATGGGGCTCGAATTGATGGGGCTTGGGTTTTTGGTTTGAAGAAGGGCACTGATTGTTGGTATTTTTCAGGTCCACATTGAGGTAGAAGTATATTAATTCCTATTATTGAAAAGCATTAATTCCTATTATTGAAAGGGAATGTGTAGTCATATAGATCTGAACTCAGTTCAACATCCATACTTTTTGTTGTCTTTGGTTCTTTAATAACCAGTTACCATAATCCTTTTGGGCAGGATTGGTATTAAACCATCAAATATCATATGATCACCATTCTTTATTCTTACACACAGGCCAAACTCTCCATATAATAATGCCACATAATGCAATCCAGAATAATTAATGGATGCAGAAAGGTTTGTGCATAAAATCCCCATTAGTGAGGAGCCTTGGCTCTGAGAGTGCTGTACCTAGATTACTCTGGTTTGCAGAGTGGCAATACTATTTAGAGGTTTCCTATGGGGAAACAGCTTGTGTAAGCATAGAGAATGGTGATCATGTGATATTTGATGTTTAATACCAATCCTACCTAATAGGATTATGATGACTGTGCTTATACAGTGCGGTGCTGAACTGAGTTCAGATCTATATGATTATACAAGGTAATGAGCTTAACTTAAAAACATTGTGTTTCCATTTTGGACTCAAAGCTTTATAGTTAGCTAAAAAAGTAAAAGATGGCTGGCTGCCAGAGGGGTGCATTAGATTCTAAGATCTAGATGCAATGCTCTCAGGCTCACATAAGAAGGCTGTTTAAATCTTAATGAAGATTAGTTAATATAATTTGAGTTAATGGATTATTTATTTTCTGCTAGGTCTCCTAAGTTAATAAGAGAACCTGAATTATAGATGGGAATTCAATTTAATTAATTAATGGATTATCAAAACATTGTATTTGATATAAATGATAAACATCAACCATTAAGATATTATTTACTTATTGCCTTCTAAAGGATTAACTTGCTTATTTAGTGCAAAAATAATTCTAACATCAGCCTAAGGATAATAGTGATACTATAACAGAGACATATTAATGTGTTAAATAATTTTTATGTAAAAAGAGTATTGTTACAACCACACAAGCTGGAATATGAATAATAATTTTAGTTCACTGTAAATCTTTGGAAAACCACTGTTAATTTCTGTTTGGAATCTTAATTTCCTAATGAATTATTATATCATGTGGATTTATTATTTTGTATCTTAGAAGAATTATTGCCAGGAAAACTTCAATAATCTATGGATGCTGCTTCAAAAGTGTGATACAGCTAAATATAATGCTTTTGTACTGAGCATGGAATTTGAGGATTGCCTTTAAAATGATTATCAATTGAATTTTATTTTTAAATTATGGAATTATTTTTTTTATAGTTATTATTATTGTAATTTCAGATTTTTTTTCTTCACCATTAATAACTATGTAAGATTTAATACACTTGATGTATATAGTGAAATTAAATTCTTAAAAATTGCATTAATATTTCTTAAGGCTAAGCGCTTTCAGAGCTTTCATCTCCATATTCATAGCCTTCAACCATAATAATTTATGCAAATCTATGCAAGCTCATTTATATTGTGTATCTCTTTGAAATAGAAAAGCATGTATCCTTCCTGTTTATTGCCTTCATATCTCTTGCTATATGCCATGCTTCTTTAACCTTCCTTTTGACATCATTTCTTTCAGTGGAAATTATTCTAGCACTTGCAGGTTCAAATTCATGATTAGCCACTTTTTGGTGGTCCACAAACACTGAGCTACCTTCATTTATGCTTAATACTCTTTTGTATAAGTATGAGCCACTATTGTTTATAGTGGCCCGAGTCTCACCATAGTATACGGCTCCACAATTTTCCTGAGGGCATTTCATCTTGTACATCACATGAGTGTTGATTGTAGGTCAATTTTGTCCTTAGAATTGTTAATAATTCTATTGGTGTTGGGAGGGGTTCGAAAACCTACTGTGAATTCATTTTGTAATTTTTTGACTAGTTCTCTTGCAATATTAAGTATGTATGGCAGACATATATGTTGTTTTTTGTCCTTGCTTGGTTTGGTTATATTTTCATAAAATGTTTTCTTTTATTGATGGTTACTAAATCAATATAAATGAGCTTGCATAGATTTGCATAAATTATTATGGTTGAAGGCTATGAATATGGAGATGAAAGCTCTGAAAGCGCTTAGCCTTAAGAAATATTAATGCAATTTTTAAGAATATAATTTCACTATATATGTCAAGCATATTAAATTTTACATAATTATTATTATTATTAATTATAATATGAATAAAATTTTCAAGAGAATGCTGGTGTATAAGAAGATACAGGTACCTTATAATATTAGCTAGACTTGGGTCGTAATGTAATATCTGTTGTTATATTTTATATTGGAGAAAGGTTGCATTAAGTAAATTAATTTATAAACCCCATAAACCTGTTATATTTAACTTATTTTATGTTTTATTTGTCCTTATTCTCATGTCTCACATTATTCAATCATAAGATGTCCCGGGTGGATAATTGAATAATCAAGGAATATTCTCTCAATTGTGCTTAGTAAATGTTATATAGACTTTGATGGTTGTTATATCATGCAACAAAGCAATCTTGTGGTATCAATAATTCTAAACTTTATTTGTTAATTGAGGTTTGCTCCTAACTAAAAACTGAAACTTTAACGTATAATATAAGCTAGACGAAGTAGCAAGTATGCCACTAAGAGATGCAATAGTCATATTTTTATGAAATTATAGATTTATATTGGATTGACATGACTACTAGGTAAACAATTTCTTGTTCTTATAAGGATTAGACCAATTTTAGGAATGATATTGCTAATGAACTAATTGTCACTGTGAGAAAAGATTAGACATAAAACATTCTTATTGACCTATAATTAATAGTAGTCATTGAATGAAGATTGTACAACCCTCTTGAATAGTGTTTTGTATTTGAATAATTTTATTGTCCATACACATACTCATAAGCCAAGATTAGATTATTTAAAGAGAACAAATAATAATATTTGTAATTATTTACAAACTTTTGATATTACAAGTACATTTATTGTTCACTAATATTTTGTTGTTTTGTTTTATACAACTGTTATTAATAATCAAGTAATTGTTATATTTATAATATGGTTGTTAGTCATTACTGAAATTATCATCTTTTACACATTAATGAAATAAAAGAGATCATACTTCCACTTTATTAAATAATTTACTTTATTAAATCCACTGGCATCATGTTATTTTCATCTCTAGCTATTACAATGCAACATTTCAATAAGGTACAATAAAATTTCTTTGATACGTTGATCATACCTGGAATAAGTTAATTATAATTAAAATTTTATATTTTTTAAAGGAATAATTTAATTAGATTTAGTTACGAACCCTGAGAAAATTAATTGATTTAAACTTACCTTTAATTTGGGAATGAAAGATATAACTGCTAGCCACATCTGAATAAATACTTTTATCTTTGTGCATATAACATATTAAGATTATTCTATAAAAGTATCCTAAGGTATTATAATAATCACATATCATAATTTTATACAACAATTATTAGTTATTAGAGGGAAAAAAACAAATCTCAAATGCATTCCACACTAACGCATTCGTCTCAACCCATAGTCTTTTCCCAAATTACAATCTGAGCCTTAGGTTACAATATATCAATACATACACATATAGGATTATCATGAATATTATCCACAACTTAAATATTTAATTTCAAATTAATGAAAATATCAGATGAAAGTATTAGAATGAGAATTCTAATAACAACACGTCTTTATTTAATGGCAAATCAGATTTGAAATTCTATTGGAGATGTAAATTTATATCCCTGTCATTTTATGAAAATTATTAGGACATATAATGTGACTGGTGAAAATATTTTGGAAATAATATGGCAAGAATTTGATTACAGCATTAGCATATGTAAAATTATATGTGAGGTCTAAAGAAAAAACTACGTTAAACAGTTGATTTAAAATAGAATGTTAAATTAGTTATGGTAAAGTGATAAATTCAAGAGATCAGGTTCCTCTATTGATTCCCATTGGAAAACGTTTTTTTTTTAAAAAATACTTTGTCAATTGAGAGGAACTATAGTGTTTAGTCCATTATTTTAGTTTTAGGAAGTCATATAATATGTATCAATCAAACATTTACTAATTATATATTATCATTTATTAGTTTAACCAATACAATAATTATAAGAAAATTAAATTATAAAAAGTATTTTCATTTGTTTTAAAAATTGATTTCACGTTTTCTTTATATATGTGTGTATATAGACAATATAAAAATAGGAAAGAGAAAATAATAGAAATAGGAATCTATAAAACAAAACAATTTCAAGGACAAAAATATCATTAAAAAAAGAAAAATCAGACGGCAAAATATTTTTTATTTATTTTCTTTTATCGAATGTAACGCCGCAATTTTTTGATACATTAAATAATGTGACAATTATGTAATCCTAAACAGATTACTAATAGTTGAAAGTAAAATAATATAAATATTGAGTAATTTAATTATCATTTTAACAAAAAATTTGATATCAAAACTTTAATGGCTGACTTTTGTCTTATATATATATATAAATTATATGATTCATTTAATGATTAGAATTCAGAAGAAAATATTGAAATTGATTGTTGCGCCTGCTTTTTGATATTATTCAATTTTTTGATATTTTCTTGTACAAACAACATCTTTGCAGGTACATACCTAAAAAAAAAAAAAAAAAGGGGGGGGGGGGAGAAAATTATACACATACGTAAAAAAAATATTTAACTTAAGTATGTTGTTAATTTGAAATAAATTATCAAAGATGATAAGATAATTAGGAAAGTACTTATATAGTCATATTAGAATAAATTATTCAAAGCATAGAAAATAGCAAATTACAATTCCTTTATTCTTGGGCACAATATATATATATATGTGTGTGTAAAATATGGATAAAATAACTACGCAATTATCATCAATTACTTGACATCTTTTTAAAATAGTAAATAAAATAAAAAAATTGTATAGTTATTTGCTCAGGAGATCACAACACATCCAAGCATCAGTGGCTGAGTTCGTTTGAAACAATTTTTTTTTTTTTAATTTCTGTGACTCAATTGAGAATCGATCCTATAACATTTAACGTTGAGATGACCATTGATAGGTGTTTTTTCCACTAAAACAATTTATTCTAGCATTTCAATTTTAGAATTTCATTATGAATCTTAATGAGATCTCAAATTAAAATACTAATAATACTTCATATAAAACTAATAGAAAAACTACTTTCTGGAAGATAAAGAATCATAAATGGATACTGCATATGTGTGTGGGTATATTGAAATTTCTCTACATTTCACAGCAGTGATCTTCTTCGCAGTCCACAGATCACTATTATAATCACGAGACAATACAAAAAAAACCTATAACCAATTTTTGACTTTTAGCTTTCATACAGAAAAGCAGTTTAATCGTTCTCTTTCCAGCACACAGACGGGGCACAATTTGTTGGAATGTGAAAACTTCTAAACTCTAAAGACTACGATAATTTATTTTTATTTTTTATTAATTATTTACTTTACATTTGTAAATAACCCTTTATTGGCAAACAAAACTATCAACAATCTTAATAGTTTTACAGCTACACAAACAAATAAAAATTGTTTCTATTGAAACAGTAAGATCTGCTTTGCAGATCTTCGTTTCACCTTTTCTCACCTACTTCCTACCCTCATACCTTAGTTTGAACCCCAATCTATCGTAGTGTGTCTGCAATACACTTATATACCGAAAATCCCGCCTAATTTTAAACCACGAGCACAATGCTCGTATTATATATATAACTTATTCCCAAATAAAATAAAATATTATGAATTATGTATTTGTTCACATAATTTACATTTATTAAAAAGTAAGTTATATAAGTCGTAATTGCGCACACACTATGATATCCATTTTAAAACATATCAAAATTATAAGTTGTTAGTTATTTTGTTTGGATCTATTTACAAATATATTACCGTCGTAATATATTTTGATTTAAAATAAAATTTATTTAGTAAATATTCGTTTAGTAGATAGATTCAAATATTACAATTTAAAATAAAATAATTTTCGTTTTATTTAATAAAAATCATCCCAAATATTTCTGTTAAAATAAATGAGGGACAATAGTTTAATTATATAAGTTTATCTAAAAACAGCAGCTGTCCACTTAAGTTTTCTTTAATTAGTAGCAGTAATTTTAATTAAATCTAGTTTGTAAATCGAATGTCGACGTGGAAGTTAACAAAAGAAATTAATTAATGTTGAATTCCTTTAGACATTCGGATAGATTTAATTACAGCAGATAAGTCCAATAATTTTGTACGCTCCAAGGCAAGTCTATTGTTAAATTTTACTATAAAAAGGATGGTTTTCTTTTGTTCTCCATTCTAAGCTTTTAAAGAATTCTGAGTTGTCTAAAGGTTTCTGAGTTGTTCTAAGATTCTAATAATTTGCTAACCTTGACATGTCCGAGTAGAGGCGTTAAGATGACTATGTCCCCTCGGAATAGCCAGCCGCTGCTCCATACCATCAGAAGTTATCACACGGACCCCGGAACTGCTGCTGCCACTGCCAAAATATGAGCATTCCAGATTTTGCTGCTGAATTATAAAACCTGCCGAACATCTACCTGCAAATGCGTTTCCAGAGATAACCCAAATTAACCCAAGAGCTCTTGTGATTCCTAACTAACATGCTATAGCTATTTAACATTGTTTTCTTATATTTCACAACTTCATTATGTAGTTCTTTCATGTATTTAAATATACTCAACATTTTGCTCTCTATCCTTGGGTTAATATTTTCTATTTATAAAGCTTTCTTTTATTTTATTATGATAATGTGTCAGAATCGTCTTTGACCGAGTGAACTATTCCCTCTATTGAAAGTAAGATGCCGCTATTAAGGCATATTTTAAATTTATAATTTTCCAATTTTATTATCTTGCAAATCACTCGTTCGAGGGCGATTCTTTTCTTTAATGTAATATAATCACATAGTTTAAAATCTACATGCTATTGATTTTAATCTAATATAAGAGTATGTGCGAAGTCAATGATTTAAATGTGTCCCCAAATGCATGATTGCGTATATAAATCTATACTTACTTTTCAAACCCGCAAGCATGCATTTTCCTACTTTAATTACCGTGTTCTACTTTCATTATAAAGTTCATCATTGATGTCGAGAATGTGCGGACCCTCTTAAATGAATTTCGGGGAATTTGATTGGGCATTTCTCTTAATCCTAGTAAAACCCATTTAGTATGTTTTTATATACACTAGTCTCGTATTGCTGGTACATGAATTGGTTGTTGAGACAGCTTTGTTTTATTTTTCCAAGGATTCTTTACACGGCTAAGGCCGTTCTCTCCACGCTTACGGTTTCCAGGCAGAGGGTGTCCCAAATGACACCCCTGGGAATTAAACGCAATCGTCACACAATCGCTAAGTTTTGGCTGTTTGTCAAAATACTTTCCTACGGGTTAGCGGCGAGATGCCCTCCGTAATTATTCCGGATCTTCAATATTGTTTCATTTTGTATTTATTTTACACAGCATCCGTGACTTAAACGAGTCACACCCTCCAACTTTATAAATTCACTACCAGCAATACTGACCTCCCAATACAAATCTATTATTATTATTCTCAAATAAATGCTTTGATCCCATTCCCATGCTTGCTTAGTAAGCTTTAGTCCGTACTATTCTCAAAATCAATAAATATTTTACAACATTTAATTTCAAATATTGTCTTAAACTTGTCTATTTACTCAAAGCACCTCGCACGTGTTCCTATCTTGTCAAGCACATTATCGTAACGCTATTAGCCCGAGGAATAGAATATATCACTCTGTTTTAAAACCTTTTGTCATTACTGAAATATAAATGCCAACAATTATTTAATACGCATCCTTGTCTCATATAAGCAGACAGTGGTGTTATATATTTATATAAATAAATTGTGTGAAATTATTTAAAACTAAATTTTATCTCTTATTTTATTTGATTCCTATCACTGTCTCGGTCTATATATATATATTTTCTGCATTTCTTTTATAAATCCATAGACGTTAATTAGCCACCCAAACTTATCTTAGTATAGAGTCTTTTGTTTCTACCTGACCACCAGGCACCGGTAAAAGGTTATACTAGTTGTAGCATCAGATGCGTTATCACATAGGTGGCGCTGTGAAATTTGGACTTTAGATTCGAACTTAGTATATCTAGAAGGCAACCCCTCCTAGAATGTTCAGTTTAATGTCTGGGGTTTGAATTATGCAGTGTGTTAGCGAGATAGACGATTCTGACCGTTACACTATATATAGTGATTAATAAACTCAGTGAAATCTTTCAAATATACATGATTTTATAATAAAAAAAAATATTAATCAGATATAAAGTTAAACTATAAACAAAATGTCCTCAATTATAAAAGTTATTCTATGTAAGGTTGTATCTATATGTTAATGTTTAATAAATAATTTTGTATTTATAGTGTGTGCTTACTTATTAAATGTATGCAGTAATTTAAATTCAGCATTCTTCAATATTTAGATTCTTCCATGTAGGAATGTTAATGCATCTAACTAATTTACCAAATCTCCATAAATAGAAATCTGATAACCAAAAAATATTGTCAGTCTTTATTAATTAACCTTCAGACAGTGTGTTCAGCTATTATGGTCCAATAAAAACTGTCACAAGTTATAGTTCTGTTTTATATCATATATAATATGAGTCTGAGTTAGATTGACTAGGAAATATAATCATGTTTTTCGAAAAATATATTTATTAAACTAATCAAAGAGGAGTATGTATAGTATAAATGACTCAAATCCTCTTTAGTAACTGGGATCTATATAAATATAATAAAATAATACAGATGAAAAAGCTTTGATTGGTGCAATGGCTTCCCAACATAGAACTTTGACCAGGTACAATGACATTCCAACATGGGACTTTGACTTGGTACAATGGACCCAAGTGAGGCTATGAAAAATAACTCATAATCTGAGATCAGTCGTAATTATTTTTAAGAAGAAAAAGACACAAATGTTTTTTTTTTGTTTGTTTGTCAGTTGTAAGAGTGTTTATGCAGTTAATGTGTTTTTTTAGCAGGGCAGTGAAGTAAGCAAATAGACGGTGAAATTAAAAATCATAGAGCAAAAGTATCAGCAAGAGAATGGGGGATTGGTGAGTGTAATTAAACAGTTTAAAATAGAGCTAAAAAATCAATTTAAAAAAAAAAGATAATTGTTTTTAATTTTTACCAAAAAATAAAGTCAGTACAATATATATATACATATAGGAATTATTAGCAGAAAATAAAATAAAAATAGTATACTGGAATATAAGATTAAGAAGCGGGAAGACAATTAGAGACAGGATGTCAGAAGACAGCGATAAAGAAACAAGAGGGTAATGCACCAGTAATACTGGAAATGTTTAAGGAGTGAATGAAGCAATTGAAGATCAAAATGATGGAATTAAAGGCAGAAATGAAAGAGAGCCAAAAGGCCTCCAAAGAGAGAAAGTTAAAGAGGCTCAACATGATAATCAAGATGAGACAGTAGAATAAATAATTTGGAGGAAAAAGTTGAATGGATTGGATCAGAGATGGATGACTTCAAGAACGAAAATATAAAGAAAATGCAAAGTATGGGAAGATAGAGGAAGAAAATAGAGTGTAACATGAACATCAAGACTTTAGTGGATGATAAAATATTAATTATGTTTATGTCACATATAAACATTTAGAACAGGCAAAACTCCATATAGTAATGCCACTCAGTGCCAGCCAGAATAATCAATGGATGCCAGAAGGCTTGTGTATAAAATCCCCATCTAGTGGCTACTCATCCAATATCCCCAGACTAGTTTCTGTCAGTGAGGAGCCTTGGATTTGAGAGCACTGCACCAAATCTAGGTGCAGTGCTCTCAGAGCCAAGGCTCCTCACTGACGAAGGCCACAAGCCAGAAACTAGTCTGGGGATATTGGATGAATAGGCACTAATGGGGATTTTATGCACAAGTCTTCTGGCATCCACTGATTACTCTGGCTGGCACTGAGTGGCACTATTGTATGGAGAGTTTTGCCTGTTTTAATAACAGTTATGTGCAAGCACAAGAAATGGTGATCATGAGATGTTTAGTGATAAACATTTAGGTGAAAAAACCATTACCAAAACCCATGAGTGGTACGATGATGGGGAAAATTATGATGAAGAATGGAAAGAACACTTTACAAGTGCAAGTGCCAACCTAATAGTTAAATAAAATTATAGTAATGGCAGCAAAGTTATGAAACTGATTTTCTTACAAAATAAATTTTGCCACAGGAAATTTAAAAGTAAAAAAAATATGGTATCAAACCAAAAAGAATTCATGTTGTACAGTTCAAAAAAAAAAAAAAATTAAAATTAGAGGCAGACATGATATAAATGATCCATTCCAGCAGGAAAATGGTCAGATATTTTCAGGTCACCCCAAATGACACTTTCCATTGTTGAGCAAATACCTGGAAAGAAGTAAAAACTAAAATTTAGATGGTAAAGGGCAGCTTGAACCCTGAAGACCGTGAATCTGTCCAATGGAAAAAGAAACTGGATATATGAAATAACAATAACTACTTATATGTCTTTTGAAAACATAAGACATGTAGAATTAATAATGACATTTAGAAAGATGATAATGATGATGATGATAATAATAATAATAATAATAATAATTCAATTCAATATCCATTTATTATGTGCATTTCAACATTTACACTTTAACAGAAATACACAATAAAAAATAATAATAATAACAATGATAATAATTAAAATTAAAACAAAAACACAATTATAATCAAATACAAGCTAAATACATAAAATTATATATACATATATGTTCATAATTATACATTTAGTTGATTTTTAACATTCATCACAAATTGATCGCAAAAAATATCAATATTATTAAAAGTTAGATTATATAACTGATTTACCAAAGAAAGTATTTTTACATATACTAATCTTGAAAGTTTGCATTTCTCTTAATAAACGACAAGGTACTTTCAATTCTATTTTTGATATACAGTTACTGACATCAATTTTCCCATCAATCAAATTTTTCAGTAATATCATATCCTTCAACATTCTCCTTTCTTTCAATACTGTTTTAACAATGTGACATTCACCCATTATTAATTTATTAAATCTTTTTTCAATATTATATATTTTAGACTGAATATTAATCAGATTGAAGTTCCATATACAAGAATTATATTCTAAAACTGTAACAACAAGAGAAAAAAATAACCAATATTTTATGGAAATAGATAAATCTCTCCCATATCTCAAAATACAGCCCATCTTTCTGTATGCTCTATTAATAATACATTTAATATGCACATTAAAAGTAAAATTGCTACAAAATATAATTCCTAAATCAGATACAGTCTCTTTATATTTAATAACACCATTTTCAATTTTATATTGATAAACAGATTTTTCAGTTTTATTAGTATAGGAAACAATGCATGTTTTATATAATGTTAATCTCCATATTGTTATACCTACACGATATAATAAAACTACCTATATCCTTTTGAACCTCAATATGATCACTATAAGTAATAATTCTTTTAAATAACTTACAATCATCAGCATAAGTAAGTATTGTACCGGTCAGAATTGTATGTTCATCTAACAAGAATTAGGATCTAAGCAAAAGTACCTAGAGTTCGATCATATACGAGATACACAGGTCAGGGATACTCATGAACTCCGCCCTATTGCCCACCTCCCAAATCTATCACATTACAAACAACATTTCTGACAATAGCAACCTACTTTCCAATTATCTCCGGCCCAGAGGGTTCAGCAGAGACACAAGAGATTTAAGCTTAACTAAATGATAATGCAAAGTAATAAGAGATGTGTACGCATGAACCAATAAAATCTCCAAAAGATAGGTTATTAGATATAAATTTATTTAACATGAAATTAATATTAAAAATCGATATATATGTGAACAGCTAGATATAGAGATTTACAATGACTTAGAACCTTGATTATACAAAGAATACCTGATCTAGGTTTCACTTATGGTCACCTATGCATTCCATACTAACGTTAATGGCATAACAGGGATGATGGATATGCATTTCTAAACATACATGGTAAGAAATTTATTATATGAACCGATGTGGCTTAATATGCTAATATGATTTAACGGGTTTCTATTACTCATGCTATGACGTTCTTCAATCATGAAAGTTATAACGGATTGCAATGGCCATACATGGCTATTAGATCGAGTAATGACATGATTTCCAATTACATAGAATATAACAAAATTCAATAGTTGTGAGTGGGCTTTTATTCTAACCATCACATTTTAAACAATAAATGATCTAGAGAGCTTGGATTACATTTGGATTTTATTAAGAGTTACATTAACTATAAATCAGTTATTTTGGGACATTACGAGATGATTCATCATTTATTATTTACGAAGAGAATGAGGAAAAACATAATTATTTTAACATGGTCATATGACTTGGCATTCATAGTTTTATTAATAATCAATGATTTAACGTGTTTAATAGCGGTTAACGAAAGGTGGATAGCGCTAATAGGCGATGACGTATATAAAAAATAGGCGATGACGTATATAAAAAGGGCAAATTTAATCTATTTTATAACGAGAACTTTGGGAAGGCCTAGGAGAATCACATCATTACGGCTTACAGACATTTAAAATATGTATGGGGGGTATGAACGATAACGTGTGGACCGAATGATAACGCCTGAGAGGACGAGAGGCTTCATCAACTTGACAACGAAGAATATAGGCTTATCCGCACTTGTGAAGGATAGCATCCGAAGTGGTTGGCAAGATACCATGGTTCCGATTTGTTGAATGTTAACCCATAGCGGCGCTTACCGAACCAACACAATCTGTGGGAGTCTGGACCTCCACACTCCGCCGAGAATTGTGCTATATGGATTCCAAGAATGAGAGCGAATATGATGAAGCAACTTTTGATTTGTGAACGTTATCATCGGGACATGTGGCGAAGGCTTTCAGGTTTGTCTTAACCCTGATTTATATGGCCTTAAATAATAATCAAACCTAGCATAATGAAATAATTATGTCCAAGCGATCCCAAAAGGGGGGCATACAATTTACTTAAAGAACTTATTTGATATATTAATAATAGAATATATAAAACAAAATTAAGAATCCCTTCGCTAAACGCATGTTAATCCGCCCGAGAAATAAGTTTCTTAAATCATCGTAAGATGGCGGGCTACTTATCAAATGAATCATCATTTAGAAATACATATTCTGAACTAAATTTATTTATTACTCAATTTCTATAATACTAATCAGTAGCGTGAAATAATAGTACATAATATATTTAAATTTTGTCGAATGGCATAATATTAATTAATAAAACACAATTTAGGAGTACTTCTCAATCGGGTGAATTTTATAGCATGGTAAGAAGACTTATGTTTACGGTTAAATATTCCTTAATTGCGGAATAGCAAGAATACAATAGGATTGATTCGCCAGATTGAGTTATTAGCATATTAAATTTGGTATGATTTGCACCATATTAAATAACGAAAAACTGCCGCATTTAAAATAAAAATACAATAAGAGTGAAAACCTAGTATTCAAGTTTAGAGAGTAAAATACAATTTAAATATAAAAGCAATAAGAAATCAAAAAGAGGTCATTATGTAAGCATTTAATCAGTGTAGCATTACCGATGGAAAAACAAGCAATTACATTTTTACATTACAAAGAGTACAAAACTAGAAATGTTTAATAAGACATACATTAGGTGGTTGGAATTAATCTTATCGAAGGTTGAAATTTACGTTTTATAGTTAAAAGGATTATTAAGATGAAAGCATTAGAGTTCAGTTTTGCGGCTGGGGATTACCTTTCTTTCCGAAGACTTTACAGCCGTGTGCACATGTGTTGGTTCCATGTTTGACGAAATCTAGTTAATTTAGCAGTATTTTGACGAAATTATCATTTCAGTCCGTTCTGTATGTAGCATATAGTTCATTCTGGCAGTATTTTGGATACAATGGCTTACGAGTATTTTGGCATTGGATGGATCTTGGAAGGACCGGGGAAGCAAATCTAAATACTACTCACTTGTCATTTTGCGGTTCTGAGTGACGTAACTTCCCCCAGCAACAGAGTTAAAAATTAATATGTAGAGCCCTTTAGTTATGAAATGAGGTGATATTTATACTCGTTTGTTACTGCCTTTGGGTAATCCCCAGATGTGTTAATGGTTACAATGATACAGCAAATTTTGAAATACAAACAAGATCAAGTTCGAGAGTGTTGGTCTTAATCTATTTTAGGATGAGAATAGACCTGCAAAATAAATGTTAAGTAACGTGAAATTTAAATAAATCTGTATCAGAATGAAAACAGATTCCTTCGGAATTTAAAATATGGTAAGTCTTTTATTTAATACACTCGCATTACTCTTTCAAACTTTCTCTCTATTAGAATGTATATGAATAAAAATATACATAGTATAATGCTTTTAATTATTATGTTTTATCTGTTACACACACATACGCACGATTGTTTACCGTAATAGAAATATATAATTTATATGCATATTAACTTCAGACGAGTAGAAGTTTACAGAGACATAAACAATCAAGCGCACTGGTATACCTTCACTCCCTAGTGGTTTATAATTAAATGATTGGGTTTGAACCCATGTTTGCAGGTCTCAAACATCACCAGAAAGTGAAGCCAAATGTGTGCAACAGATTTGAGTGCTTCATATTCCCCCAGATACGAAAAAAAAACAATAAAAAAAAAGGATTTTACTTAGAATTGACGCATCATTTCAGGTGACAAGAAAACTCACAACACGGTTTTTTTTTCTAACAGTTACATGGTTCGAACTCTATTTATTAAATTAGCCCTAATAAAACCAACTCTAATTGCCCTACTTAAACCTTACTGTCGACCTCCTTGACAACTAATTAGTAACTACACTTATATATATAACATAAAACAAATATATAGAAAAAAAAATGTATATAACATTTAGCACTACCTTTAGGTCTACTTTTTAAACTATCATACTTTAACTACTATGGGGTCTCCTGGAGCGTTCTATCTTTTTCTCTTTATGTCATCTGTCAGTTTTACGAAGTCAGTCCGTCCGTTTCGTCGAGCCAGATTATTGTCTCCTGGGGTCAGGTGGTATATACAGTTTCATATGTGGATCATCCCCTGCTTGGGGGTGGCCTCCTGGTCCTTCTGCTTTCCTAGTTTTATCTGGCTCTGGAGCCAAGTTACCATAATCGAGGGATGTCAAAAATCGGGACATCTTATCCACCTCCACGATCTGACTCTCCAGCCTAAGTCTCCGCATCCAGACGTGCTTTCTGTGATAAAACATTTCAATAACTCGAGGATCTGAGCATGCAAAAATTATGAGAGATCGGAACTTGGCGGCTTTTTGTTCCTTAGTTTTCATCAGCTCTAGGCTAACCGGTTGGGTTATACAGTTGTTGTCATTCTCATGATTCTTTTGGAAGTTTATGACTTCTTGCTCTCCATCCTTGGTTGGATTGATGACAAAGGGCTCCTCTGCGCTCTGCGGTTATTCCCGTGGGTTGTCCCCCGGTTCCACTTGAAAGACCGGCACCCGTATGAACTGGGCTATAGCATGATTTGTTTCCTGACTATTTCCTCTGGTCCTTGACCCTTTTCCATTGCAATAAATTCCTTGACTACCATTTTATCCTTCTCCCAACACAGATTCTCACTGGTCTGTTTCATCGCTCCTTGGGTATCTTCTATACTTTTCTCTTGCATCCTGACATTAACTGTCATCTCCTCCAATGCCTTGTCCCTGACTCCTATAATAGATGTATTGGTGTCATCTACTTGCATCTTGGTCGTTCTTATTTCTTGGAAATATCTCCGGGACTCTTCCCTGGTCTCTCGGAACATAATACGGAACTCCTCTATGGTTTCCTTTCTACTTTCCTGGATCATATTACGGAACTCTTCCCTATCCTTTCTACTTTCCTGGATCATACTGTAGATTAGGACTAGTAGCTTCTGCTCATCATCCTCTTCTATTCCTAATTTTATCTGCTCATCATTCCTTATGTTTTTATTAATTTTTCCATGACTTTTTCTATTGTTTGCGATAACTAGATCACTCCCCCTTCCCTTCCTCAACTGTCACCCATGCCAAAACTCAACAATTTAACTATTCGGTTTCTGCCATCTACTTCTATACTATCCCCTATCACTGCCAATCTATTTATATTCTACTATTTTCGTCAGAGCTAATACATATCAATAACTGAAATAACATATTAAAGATAAATAAAAAAAAACTTTTACCGTGACGTTCCCTTGTCATAAGGTCCACTGGCCTTCTCACACCTGAAATGCACTGAAAAAAATCTTTTAATTTCCCTTTTGTACAATACATATAAAAAAACATGTGACACAATGACCCTCTTTTTGCTCATTCACATACCTGATCATTATTTTTGCGAGTGTTTACCGGTTGACAAAATTTATAGTGTGTATAATACATGGGCGCCATGTCAACACAGTAGGCTTATCACTCGTAACTATCTTTGGTTTCCATGCACATCTATAAGTTTAACTGGTCAATTAGGTTTTCCCTAATCCCCTTTTTTTTTTGAAGAAAAAAAATGAAACAATAAGTTTAAAGCAAAACACTTAGCAAAATTCGGTAATAATATATGTGATTGTTGATCTGGTTAATATTATAGATACAAAATGAATTTTGAAATAGCATCTTTTATTGTGCGTCCCTCAGATTCGAGATAAAAAAAATCTTCTACATATTTCACCACTAGAGGATGTTACACAACCGACTTCCACAAAACTATGTGACACTATGTTTCATGGACTCTTTGGATTCTTTATTGACACGAGGGCATGTAGACCATTGAAGCATTTTGCCAACTACATCTGGCTGCTTGGCACTACATAAGATACAGTTCACAAGGGTTTTCACCTATTTGAGGTTACTCTAAATACATGAGTCATTAAAGCATTTTGCCAACTACATCTGGCTGCTTGACAACATATAATTCAGTTTATAAGGGTCTTCACCTATTTGCGGTTACTCTAAATACATGAGTCATTAAAGCAATTTGCCAACTACATCTGGCTGCTTAACAACATATAATTCAGTTTATAAGGGTCTTCACCTATTTACGGTTACTCTAAATACATGAGTCATTAAAGCATTTTGCCAACTACATCTGGCTGCCTGACAACATATAATTCAATTTATAAGGGTCTTCACCTATTTACTGTTACTTTTATGGGCATTAATGCATACATATACATTTTACTTCCTTATCAAATCATGAATCCAAGATATGAAATACGGTTGACCGGACTACTTTATAAACACAAATGCACCATAAATAAAATAACTGAACACACCAGAGTTCACATAGCTACTTGGGAAGACAACTGTTTCTCCATTATAACGGATGCTTCATTTGTTTGGTAACACAAAAAAAATTTTGCCATATGTCTACAATTCAAATACTCTCTAGGGTATTACGTGGTGTGTACATATTGTTAAGGCAGTACCATTTCTGGGTTCAAATCTGGAGAAAGGAGAAAAAATACTACATATACAGTATCAGATGCTCTGTGGGGTATTGCAGGGTGTGGTAATTTCGAAAGGCCCCATAGTTGGGCATCCAACCCGGAGAAAAAAAAATTATCACTGTACCGGTCAGAATTGTATGTTCATCTAACAAGAATTAGGATCTAAGCAAAAGTACCTAGAGTTCAATCATATACGAGATACACAGGTCAGGGATACTCATGAACTCCGCCCTATTCCCCACCTCCCAAATCTATTACATTACAAACAACATTTCTGACAATAGCAACCTACTTTCCAATTATCTCTGGCCCAGAGGGTTCGGCAGAGAGACAAGAGATTTAAGCTTAACTAAATGATAACGCAAAGTAATAAGAGATGTGTACGCATGAACCAATAAAATCTCCAAAAGATAGGTTATTAGATATAAATTTATTTAACATGAAATTAATATTAGAAATCGATTTATATGTGAACAGCTAGATATAGAGATTTACAATGACTTAGAACCTTGATTATACAAAGAATACCTGATCTAGGTTTCACTTATGGTCACCTATGCATTCCATGCTAACCTTAATGGCATAACAGGGATGATGGATATGCATTTCTAAACATACATGGTAAGAAATTTATTATATGAACCGATGCGGCTTAATATGCTAATATGATTTAACGGGTTTCTATTACTGACGCTATGACGTTCTTCAATCATGAAAGTTATAACGGATTGCAATGGCCATACCTGGCTATTAGATCGAGTAATGACATGATTTCCAATTACATAGAATATAACAAAATTCAATAGTTGTGAGTGGGCTTTTATTCTAACCATCACATTTTAAACAATAAATGATCTAGCGAGCTTGGATTACATTTGGATTTTATTAAGAGTTACATTAACTATAAATCAGTTATTTTGGGACATTACAAGATGATTCATCATTTATTATTTACGAAGAGAATGAGGAAAAACATAATTATTTTAACATGGGAAAAACATAATTATTTTAACATAGTCATATGACTTGGCATTCATAGTTTTATTAATAATCAATGATTAACGTGTTTAATAGCGGTTAACGAAAGGTGGATAGCGCTATTAGGCGATGACATATATAAAAAGGACAAATTTAATCTATTTTATAACGAGAACTTTGGGAAGGCTTAGGAGAATGACATCATTATGGCTTACAGAAATTTAAAATATGTATGGGGAGTATGAACGATAATGTGTGGACCGAATGATAACGCCTGAGAGGACGAGAGGCTTCATCAACTTGACAACGAAGAATATAGGTTTATCCGCACTTGTGACGGATAGCATCCGAAGTGGTTGGCAAGATACCATGGTTCCAATTTGTCGAATGTTAACCCATAGCAGCAATTACCGAACCAACACAATCTGTGGGAGTCGGGACCTCCACACTCCGCCGAGAATTGTGCTATATGGATTCCAAGAATGAGAGCGAGTATGATGAAGCAACTTTTGATTTGTGAACGTTATCATCGGGACATGTGGCGAAGGCTTTCAGGTTTGTCTTAACCCTGATTTATATGGCCTTAAATGGTAATCAAGCCTAGCATAATGAAATAATTATGTCCAAGCGATCCCAAAAGGGGGGCATACAATTTACTTAAAGAACTTATTTGATATATTAAAAATAGAATATATAAAACAAAATTAAGAATCCCTTCACTAAATGCAAGTTAATCCACCCGAGAAATAAGTTTCTTAAATCATCGTTAGATGGCGGGTTACTTATCAAATGAATCATCATTTAGAAATACATATTCTGAACTAAATTTATTTATTACTCAATTTCTATAATACTAATCAATAGCGTGAAATAATAGTACATAATATATTTAAATTTTGTCGAATGGCATATAAAACACAATTTAGGAGTACTTCTCAATCGGGCGAATTTTATAGCATGGTAAGAAGACTTACGTTTACGGTTAAATATTCCTTAATTGCGGAATAGCAAGAATACAATAGGATTGATTCGCCAGATTGAGTTATTAGCATATTAAATTTGGTATGATTTGCACCATATTAAATAACGAAAAACTGCCGCATTTAAAATAAAAATACAATAAGAGTGAAAACCTAGTATTCAAGTTTAGAGAGTAAAATACAATTTAAATATAAAAGCAATAAGAAATCAAAAAGAGGTCATTATGTAAGCATTTAATCAGTGTAGCATTACCGATGGAAAAACAAGCAATTACATTTTTACATTACAAAGAGTATAAAACTAGAAATGTTTAATAAGACAAACATTAGGTGGTTGGAATTAATCTTATCGAAGGTTGAAATTTACATTTTATAGTTAAAAGGATTATTAAGATGAAACCATTAGAGTTCAGTTTTGCGGCAGGGGATTACCTCTCTTTCCAATGACTTTACAGCCGTGTGCACATGTGTTGGTTCCATGTTTGACGAAATCTAGTTAATTTAGCAGTATTTTGACGAAATTATCATTTCAGTCCATTCTTTATGTAGCATATAGTTCATTCTGGCAGTATTTTGGATATGTTGGCTTTCGAGTATTTTGGCATTGGATGGATCTTGGAAGGACCGGGGAAGCAAATCTAAATACTACTCACTCGTCATTCTGCGGTTCTGAGTGATGTAACTTCCCCCAGCAACAGAGTTAGAAATTAATATGTAGAGCCCTTTAGTTATGAAATGCGGTGGTATTTATACTCATTTGTTACTGCCTTTGGGTAATCCCCGGATGTGTTAATGGTTACAATGATACAGCAAATTTTGAAATACAAACGAGATCAAGTTCGAGAGTGTTGGTCTTAATCTATTTTAGGATGAGAATAGACCTGCGGAATAAATGTTAAGTAACGTGAAATTTAAATAAATCTGTATCAGAATGAAAACAGATTCCTTCGGAATTTAAAATACGGTAAGTCTTTTATTTAATACACTCGCATTACACTCTCCAACTTTCTCTCTATTAGAATATATATGAATAAAAATATACACAGTATAATGCTTTTAATTATTAAGTTTTATCTGTTACACACATATGCACGATTGTTTACCGTAATAGAAATATATAATTTATATGCATATTAACTTTAGGCGAGAAGTTTACAGAGATATAAACAATCATGCGCACTGGTATACCTTCACTCCCTAGTGGTTTATAATTAAATGATTGGGTTTGAACCCATGTTTGCAGGTCTCAAACATCACCAGAAAGTGAAGCCAAATGTGTGCAACAGATTTGAGTGCTTCAGTATCATACTATTTTTTATGCTATGATCAAGATCACACATATAAACATTAAAAAGCAATGGTGCTAATATTCCACCCTGAGGAACACCTATCATATTATCAAAAAAAAGAGAATTAGTTTTATCCATATGTACATAAGATTTACGACCCCTCAAATAATTGGAAAACCACTCAACTAAATGAGGACTATCACCCAACATTTTAAGTTTATACAAAAGTCTAATGTATGAAACTTTGTCAAATGCCTGAGTCATATCAAAATATACATCTAATTGCTTCTGATCAGATAAGGCATGAGCAATATGATCAGATATCACCATTAAATTAGTTTCAGCAGATCTACCAGGTAAAAAACCATGCTGATAACTAGATAACACCTTAATCATATCTACAATGATATTACTATAAATACACCTTTCATAAATTCTAGCAAAAGATGACAGAATTGAAATAGGTCTATAATTACCAGAATCAGATCTATCCCCTTTTTTAAAAATTGGTATAATCTTAGCTATCTTAATAATAATAATAATAATAATAATAATAATAATAATAATAATAATAATAATAGTAATAATAATAATAATAATAAGAATAAGAAGAAGAAGAAGAAGAAGAAGAAGAAGAAGAAAAAGAAGAAGGAGGAGGAGGAGGATGATCTGCGGTCCTGCTGTGCAGCAAGTACAACATGCCAACGAACCTCTAAATAAAAAACTTTTAAAAATTCGGAAAACTCAAAGGTAATTCGTTTTTTTACACTTTTAAACAAAAATATTTTAAACATAAGTTTTAAAAAAAAAAATTGTATTTAAAAAGAAAATATTAAGAAAAAAAACAATGTAAATACACAGACTGAAAATCGTCAAATATATATCAAACATGGCAGCGGCACAGCTAAAAAATTCAAATGTGAATGGTGCCAATATAAACTCCAACGAAGGAAACATCAATAATAGTTTAAAAACTTATGCTAATGTAACAAAAGCTACTTTTCAAAATAAAGTTATAACAACTCACTCAAACTCGATTGCAGCTAGTAGATTTCGAAGAGTAACCAATGATGATATGAATGAACTAAATCTAGTTTAGGAAAACAACTCTGAGCCCCCATCGACTATTTGGTCTCAGGAAGAATTAATAACAATAAACACTGAATTTAAATACAATACAATACTAAATAAGCTTTTCAACACATTTAAAAAAATTTTTTCAAACAGATCGATTGTCCTGGCTGTGACTGATAAAAACCTAACGCTTTACAAATTCCCAAGAGAAATGTTATATGAAGCTATAACAGCAAATGAGAGTTGTGAAACAATTTCAAACATAGGGCAATACACCAACTCTAGATATTTGGCATTAGAATTCTTTGAAGATTATCAAAAAAAATAATTTTTTAACTCAGATCAAAACAATAGGAAATTAAGCTTTAATAGTTGTAGATCCAAACCTTAAAAACTTTATTACAGGCACTATTAAAAATACTTATTTTGGCTATAATATAAATGACTTTCAAAATATGATGAAAGCGTTTGGCAAAGTATTATATTTAAAACCTATTTTACTTACTGATACACCTATTCCAGTGTGCAGTAATAGTTTTACTTTTAAAATGAAGCTCAATGAAGCAATAGCGCCAGAGAATATCCCCACACAAGTCATAGACCAAGAAGCAATTCTAAATATATATAAGGGGCTTAGGACCACAATGCTTCATCTGTGGAGAGCATGGTCATTTTGCAGCAAACTGTAGCAAATAGAAAAAACAAAAAAATAACACAGACAAAAGCAAACCCCAATTAACTACAAACAACAATCAAATGAACCAAACATCTATTCAAGAAAAAATGGAAACACAAGAGAGCATAAAAAACCAACAATTAGAGGAACTAAACAACAAAAACATAACTGGAGATGATCACATTTTGGATTTAATTGTTAAAACAAAAATAAATGATAAAGAACTGAATCAAGAAAGACAACAAAATTATACAATGGAATCGATAGAAAACACCAATGAAATAGATAGCAATAGCAATGAGGAAACAGCACAAACACAGCACATACAAACAACAAGAATTATAAATAAAACATCTGAGGCTATTATGGACTTAACTACAGCATGCCTTCCACAAATATCAAAAAATACCACACCTCCAAATAGAAAACCAGGCCGGCCACCAAAAAAAAATAGGACAGCCAAGAGAGCTAAAACTGAAGAAAATGATAGTGACACAATACAAGATAATCAATCAAATAACTCAATAGATGAAGAAACAGAACAAAATTATGAAGACACTATAGAACAACTTTTTCTCAATTCAAAACCTGAAAATAAATGTAACCACCAAACACCAATTTAATGAAGTTAAAAATTGGTGCATTGAACATTAGGGGTTTAAACTCGACCCAAAAAATTACAAAGCTTAAACAATGGCTTTCACTTACACAACCGCATATACTCGGATTAACGGAGACAAAAATCTATGCTGGATCACAAATTGACCCTGCAAAACATTTAAGCAAAGAAGGTTTCTGTGCCTGTTCCAGAGACTTCATCACCTTCTACAGGCACAGGCATTCTTATATCAACAAACTGCCCTTTCACAGCTTTCAAAATTATATTCATAGATGCTAACTTACTAATTAAAACTTTTCAACATAAAACTATAAACCTCAATATAATTTTGGTTTATTTGCCTATTCAAGATAGCTGAATTATCACTATAATAATGAACATCAACTCCATACTTGCAAGTACAGCAAACCCAACAATATTGATTGGTGATTGCAACATGTCATATCAGAAATTCATAGAAAAATGGCTTCACTGAATATCCATACCACTGATGAGTGGTGAAGGCTTCCTACCTATGAATACAATATCTTTTCACAATGGTCATCATTCATCACTCATCGATCTATGCTTCTACTCCCCAATGCTGCACCACCAGATAGCAATAAAATTAACCCCCTCAGCTTTCTCAGACCATTCAGCACAAATAGTATCACTAAACCTTACGCAAATGCAGATATCACTTCTCCCACTAACAAAAACAATCAGAGTACTACTTCCAACAACCACCCCAGAATTTGTTTTCTCAGAAACATACATAATGCTAAACAAAATAAAAGATATGAATCTCAACCCCATACAACAATATCTGGCATACATAAACATTCTATCATTCAATATCTCACATGTGACAAAAAATCAACCACCACCATCCAAATTGTTGACACTTGCAAATGAAATTCATAAACAAATAACCATGATTACGCCATCACATCAAACACAGCAGTATATACATGGTCTAACAAGTACATACAACAAAACATGTGAAACACTAAAAAAATATTTGAGAATCAAAAAAAGCAAAATATGCATAACCCAACCACATACATGGACCAGAGATTACATTAAATGGGCACTGGGAAACCCACCAATCATCAAAGTTCCAATGGCAATAGAAACAAAAGGTGGACATATACAGGACACAATATGATCCTATTTTTGAGCATTTTAAAACCAAACTCCAATCTAAAACACCACTTAAATTACACTCCAAGCTATTTGGATAAGCAGAAACACAAAAACGTTTCATAACAAATGACTTCCTGGCAAAACTAAATACAATACCAAATGCATGCCATCCAGGAAGTCCTGGAATACCATTATTCATACTAAAACACCTAAGTAAATACACAGCACAATATCTGTGCAACCTAGCAAACCACTTATCTCAAGAAATTCAGGATGTGGAGGGAGTTCATCCCATTGCAATAGTGCCATTCAACAAAAAAACTAAAACTACCCTATCCCTCACAGAACTCAGACCAATTTCCATGGAATCTTTGCCAATAAAAATTCTTGAAAAAATAATAAAATAAACAATAGAACCACATATAATGCCACTGATATCAGAAGTTCAATTTGCCAAAAGGAACTCATCCACAATTCAAGCGGCAGCATTATTCAAAGCAATCCTGGATTCAACAAGACAGAAAAAAATATAGTCCAATAGCAATTCAACTAGATATCGAGGGAGCTTTTGATGGAGTAGACATTTCCATATTGCTAGACATGCTTGGAAATACATCTATCCCCAAGACACATCTGTACATCATTGCAAATCTACTTCTCAACAGAGAAATACACATAACATTAAATGGAAAAAATTCTCCATCATTTGTTCCCACCCAATCCATATCCCAAGGCTCTCCTCTCAGTTCACTGTTATTTATTCTATATATTAACCCTTTAATAGAAAAAATCCAAAAAACATTTACCGGCATTCAAGTACCCGGCACTACACAATATATAGCTTGCTTGGCTTATATGGATGACATCACTGTTTTTCTCAATTCAAAAAAACAATTACCACAATTACAAAAAATTCTTAAAGGATATACGCAACAATACAAATTGAAGTTTAATCCAGAAAAGACTACTGCTTGGTCTGTTTACCGGGAAACCATGCACATCCATTTACAAAGCAAAACCAACATGTTTTTTAGGATTCCCGTTTCATCTGGGAATAACCGGAATGAGGTGTTTAATACAAAATAGATTAAAAGAAGAAGCACAACGCATTGTCACCTCCCTATCAAAAACATATCTCTATATATATTCTAAGGTCCAGCTAATAAATCAACTTATAATGACAAAAATAACATTATTTACCAATAATAAAATTCTCAAAAGCTTTCAAAGCAAAGATTAAAACCATCTGTAACCAACTTTTATGGTCAAGAAAAGTGGTTGCAATATCAACAAAAAGACTAAATCAACCCCTTATTAAAAATGGTCTAGGTTTGCACAATATTGACATTTTTTTATACACAAAAATTAAGTAATCTAGTAATTTCCATTATGAATCAATTTTCAAAACTTAAATGCTTAATTCAAATTACTCGCACTGACAAACCACCCCCAACAGGGCTATATATATCATCAATCATCCATCAATATAAAACAACTTTTAACAGAACAGAGCAATATACACACAAATATTCATATTGGAACATTCACGAACAAATTCAACAGGAAAAAGACCTAAATGACGATAACACAATACTCGGAATAAACAACAGAAAATTACTACATGAATACAAAAAGTGGTCACTAGAAC